>ML663462.1:1223461-1266325 GCA_007570785.1 Antilocapra americana
ATATATATATATATATATATATATATATATATATATATATATATATAATGGAGTATTACTTAGCCATAAAAAAGAATGAAATAATGCCATTTGCAGCAACACAGATGGACCTAGAGAGTATCATACTAAGTGAAGTCAGACAGAGAAATATTTTACAATATCCTTTATTTGGTGAATCTAAAAAGAAATTATACAAATGAACTTACTTACCAAATGGAATGGGGGGAGGTGAGGAGGGATACTTATGGGGGGAAGAGGGAAGAGTTTTGGATGGACATGTATACACTGCTATATTTAAAATGGATAATCAACAAGGACCTACTGTATAGCACAGGGGAATGTACTCAGTGTTATATAGCAATCTAAATGAAAAAAGAACTTGAAAAAGAATAGATACATGTATGTGAATAACTCAGTCACTTTGCTGGTCACCTAAAACTATCACAACATTATTCATCAACTATATGTCAATATTTTTTAAAAGTTTAAAATCAAAATCAATTAAAAAATTAACCTGTTGCAATGCCATGTTCAAAGTGTTAGTAAGTGGGTACTTGGAGCCAGATGAAGGAGTCTTGCAGGCATTCTCCATCTCTCTGTCAAATAAAATTGAATATTTTTATTTAGTCTAATCCCAGCAAGTGATAACAGAGAAAAGAAGCTTCCATTTTTGAAGGCAGTAGGAATTACAAGAATATAGGGGTCAGCAAACTTTCTGTAAAGGGCCAAAGAGCCAATGTTGTTGGCTCTGTGTGCCACAGGACCTTTGCTGCAGGTAACTATCATGATGGGGAAAGCGGTCATGGTCAAAAAAAAAAAAAGGCCGAGCTGTGTTTCAATAAAACTTTATAAAGGTAGGTGACATGACAGGATGGATTTAGCTCACAAGCCAGAGTTTGCTGACCCCTGGGATAAAACATAGATATCTCTCCAAAACAGACTGAAGATGCCAAACTTAAGGTCCCATTGAAAATTACAGTGCTTTTCATGTGCTGTACTTTTAAACCATGCTCAGCACTATCTACATTTCTTGAGTGCATCTTCACCATCTTTCTTAAATAAACCAGAGATGCACTTCTCAAACTATCTACATAAGCTTAGATTTGACCAAGAAAATAAAGTCATTCTAAACATCCCAACAATAAAGAAGTATTAGGGCTTATATCAGGTTTGGAATATCTAGAGGTAAAGCAGGCCAATACCAAAATGGAAAAAAATAAAGTTACTACCAAAATGCAGGAAAGTAGACACTTGAATCCACCAGCCCATCCCAGTAATATGGGTGGTTACCAAAAGGTCTATAGAAATCTGCTCCAATATCCAAGAATTTATGAACACTCCCCATCCTCCCCCCATAGCAACTATCTCTGTCTACACTAGCAAAGCATCTTGGTCTCCAACACTCCCTAAAAAGCCACTGTGAGTCTTCTTCCTGCCCAACATGCAGCTGCAATCACCCCTGAACATAATAACTTCCATTTCTTTCATCTGAACAAAGCTCATGTTACTCTCTTTGGCAGACTCTAACTTCAGACCACACAGGGAAGAGAATTGAAAGGGATGCTGTGCCCACCTGCTCTTCAGTGATGTAGAAGAGATCTTCAGAGAGGAGGTAGTCATACCTACTTGACAATGGCTAAGCCACCACATTCCTCTCCTTGGTCAAGGCAGCATCCATCCATCTCCCATTACCCCTTTTTAACTTTCAAATAAAACAAACAACATAGAGCTTCTGTCCTACTTGTTGCAGGGATTCCCTGTTCACCCCAAACTCACTCAAGCTTCCCCTACAAGTGGAGCCACCAAATCCTGTTTGTTATTTTATCCACAAATGGTTGATGACTGTCCTTTAGTTCAATCACAATAGCGCTTTCCCTGGTGGCTCAGATGGTCAAGAATTGGCCTGCAATGTGGGAGACCCTGGGTGCAATCTCTGGGTCAGGCAGATCCCCTGAAGGAGGAAATGGCAACCCACTTCAATATTCTTGCCTGGGAAGTTCCATGGACATAGGAACCTGAAGGGCTACAATCCATGGGGTCTCAATGAATCAGACACGACGGAGTGACTAATATCTTCACTGGGCAATGTAAAAACTGAAATACAGGTTTCACTCACTCTTTATTCCATAACAGTGTGAAGGAGGATGGATTTTATTGATATATACAGATATATCCCTATCAAAACAGGAAGAAAAATGCCTTAATACAACCCTCATTTCTACAACTGGTCACATGACCACTGTTAGTTCTTACACCTGTCTCTTTTATTACTCACAGGGAGTGGCATACACACAGAACACTCAAGTAGCATCACCATGGGTTAAGAACACCCAGCTGGGGTCTGCCACCTGCCCGCCATCATCAAGTGACTTTCTCGCCTTGTGCATGAGTCCAGCCTTGGTTTCTCCAGCTCCTGGGCTCCCCACAACAGAGCCCACGATCTCACCCCCTCTAGTGACCCACTTCTTGGCAACTCCCTGGCTCAAGGGAGGCAAAGAGATTAGAGTTGGGTGAGCCAAGGAAAGAAGCAAAGCCCATCCAGGCTGCCATGTTTCTAAATGCACATGCTCCTCCTACCCCCATGTTTTAACCTTTAAATCCAGTCTCTGGTCTTCTAGATGGGTACAAAATTGAAGTTCACCTTCAGTTACTATCATCTCTTTCTTTCTCTTTTCCTCTCTGCCCCCTCTCCCCCTCTCTCCCTCTCTCCCCTCTCTTTCTCTGAAATCTACTAGATTTTAGAGAGAGTATCTTCATTCAAATTATACCTAAAAGGCATGGATTAACTCTCTTTGATCTAAGCTGGGTAGCTGAGTTGATTACAGACTGGGGTTCGTGGATTTAGATTCGGCATGAACACATTTTGCTTTGTACCAAGGAAAAGCCTATTTCAGGACTTCAAAGTCTAACTCCCCTAGCCAGTCAGCTCTCAAATGTGTGCTGGTGGTCAAGGGCAAGGATAATATGTGTGATGGTTCAGTGCAAGCACTACTCCCAGCCCTAAGAAACTGATAGAGATGTCTTCTCCTTAATGACAGGTGTTTTAATAGGCAAGGGATAATGAGGTTTTTCTTTTTTTAAAAAAAAAGGAAATAAAGGTAAAAATGTTAATTTCATCTGAATAAGCTTTGCCAATAAAAGCCTCCACAAAATCCAGTTAAGAATACCAGTTTCCAAATCCTCTCTCATTCTCTCCACCTCCCTCCCCACATGTGGGTACCCCCACATACACACCCACACATGGGCACACACAAAATAATCAACAAATCATGTAAGACAGGTCAAAATGTATTTCAACTAGTATAAGGGTTGGTTAAAGGGTCAGAAGGACCTGAGTTCCAGTCTTGCTCTGCCCTTACTGTGATTCCCTTATCATGTTATTTAACATCTGTAAGCATCAATTTTCTCCATTAGTAAAGTGTGGATAATTTTAATTTTTGGAAGAAAATTATCACCAGCTTTGAGTGAGGTGAAATGGGCTGTGGTATGACCTTTTAAAATCCTACTGGAGCACTAACATTCCTACTGAAGAGTTAATTATCTAGGAAACATATGTCTGTTTGACTTCCTTTTATTTGATTAGAATTCACATACTCTGAAGTCATATATTAATACATTGATTTTTTATCCAGTAGTAAAGATAATCTAAAAGGTTATGGTTTTATTGCCCTGTAGGATTTTAACCAGTTTTGTATCTACCCTAGCAATATTATTCTAACACGTTATTTTCCCCTCAAAATGTCTATAAATATCGAATTCTTCAAATGCCCATGGCATCATCTTAACCCTCTCAGGGCTCCCATCATTAATGAGTTGAATAAATTCTTCACAGGCATTCATTCTCTATTTGTGTGAGACTCCTGTTTTTAGCTCTTTAAAAATTACATGCTGATAGTACCTATGTCATGAAGTTGTTGTGAGAATTAAATAAAATAATGCAAAAAAGCAATTAATAAGGCCCTGATATTTTAAGCAGTTAATGAATATTAACTATTATTATTAGCTATAATTAAATGCAGTATGATGCACAGGAAATAAAAAAGGTAGCATACTCCTAACTTCTCCCAGAGATACCCATGCCGTTAAAACAAAAATAAAGAGAATATTCATTTAATATTCAGCTCCACCTTGATCTCCCTTGGGACTTTTGAATCTTCTAGAATCTAGCCCAGTGAATTAAGCTTTTGAACTAATATTTCATGGATGATGCCAGCCCTTATAATTGGGTGGATCTACAACTGTGTACAGAATAAAGAATCTGTTCCACAAAGAAAAAGAATTTCCCCACTTCAGCTGGCCAATAGTAGATAATAAAATTAAAGTTGGGATTAAAGTAAAAATAATTTTTCTTCTCCATCCTCCTTTGATATATCCAATTATTATTCTTCATTTTATTCCCTTCAATTTTAGTGTGTTATTTTCTCTGGCTTTTTCCCCATAAGTTTTTAATGGCTACATCCCTCCTATCTTCCTTTGTCCGATTTCATTCAGTAACTGCTGAAAATAATGGTGTTTGCTCACACAAAAAAACCGGTTCCTCTAATTTCACTATGATTTTGGTTGCCATTCATACACAAACGGTTTTTTAAATTATAAATCCTCAGAGAGCAAACCCAGATCATTTTTAGTTTTTGTTTTACAATTTTTTTTTGTTTACCTATTTTTTAGAACTTGGCATAGGAGTTAAATCAGCTTTGGCTCAGAGGAACCAACTGAATTGAGAAATTCTGTAAGTGTTGAAACAACACTTCAGAAGCAACACATAACCTTTCCATACTTATGTCGAGAGAAGAATAAAAAAGCATCTATAAAAATAAACACAAGTACTGGGGCACACAATTTCCACAGAGAAGTATAAGGGCAACAAATGGAACTGGGATTTACTCTGAACTGTACACAAACCACAGAGAGTCTGGGTCATCAAATACTTTTTAAATACCTTCAAACACTGAAACACAATGCAGAAACCTACTGCACTCATTTAAAAAAGCAAACAAGGGAACACAGGGACTTAAATCAAGATTAAACATTTAGCTGTTGTTCCCTTCCAGTGAACCAAAGACAAGCCAGTTGAATTTGAAGAAGATAAATAACACATGTAGTACTCAGCAGTTCTATTTGCAGAGCTTACTCATGTGTCTAGACATGATCAGACATTTATACACACACACACACACACACACACACACACACACACACACACACACTTCAGGTATGTACTCATGTGTGTTATGTTGTGTTGTCTACCTGTATGCTTCATATACTGATTTATTCATACCAACACACATTTCCTAACCTTTGAAATGGGCAAATACCACCACTAAGAAAGTGAAGAAATCAGTTGAGGCAGCCCTCCTGCACAATGACTCTAGTCCCTGTCTACTCCAAGTGTGGTCCCTATATCAGTAGCATCAGCACCACCTGGGAGCTTGTTAGAGATGCAGAGTCTCAGACTACACCCCGGATCTTGTGAATCAATACCAAGATTTTAACCAGATTCCTTGGTGGTCTGCATGTACAAATTCAAGTCTGAGAAGGACTGCCCTAGATCCATGCTACCCAGTACAAGCGGCAATGAGCCACTTGTCTGTTCAACTGACAAGTGATTAGTGAGACTGAGAAACTGCCTTATTATAATTATTAAATTGTAAATCTAAAATATAATACTTTATTCCATTACTGGAATACTTCTAAAGATGTTGGGAACAACTCTGATATATGAATCTAAATACAGGTCAAGTATTTTCAATGAAAACTTAGTATCTGAATTGAGAAAGTGCTCTAAACATAAAATATACATCAGATTTCAAAGACCTAGCATGACAAAAATGTATGCAACATGGGTCACATTTTCTAGATGATTCAAGGTTAAAATACAATTTCAGGTATGTTGAGTTAAAAAGTTCACATGCTTCTCTTTTACTTATATGACTACTGGAAAACAATGCCTCAGGTATTTCTGCTGGACAGTACTGCTTTAGATCCACGGGTCTCAAACTAAAATTACTGGTGCCTGGGTTTCAGTCCCAGAGATTCTGGTGAAATTGGTCTGGAGTGAACCTGGGCATTAGAATTTTTAAATGATCCCTGGTGATTCTATTGAGCTGCCAAGATTGAGAACCACCACCCCAAGTTAATATAGATTCATTAATCCTAACTGATAAATAATGACCTCCTTAGGACCTTATGTCTTTTAAGAGCTTCCATCATTCCTCAACTCAAAGGTGAAACTGGAGAAGTACTGTACTGCCTATTTCTTACCTGGAGGGTAAAAGCATCCCCACGGGTGTTATCAGGGCCAGAGGCTGGATGAGATTATTCTACCTCAACTCCAGGCAGAATCAGACCAAAAGATATGAAAATCGAGGTCCTCTCAGTTATCTCCAGAAATCTGTCTCCAGCAATTTCAGCAATTCATTTCTATATCCAATGCACTGGGTCTCCAACTTCTCTGTGCTTAGAATAATTCCTTGCATACTTTGTTTAAAAGCAGAATTGCTGGGCCTGAGTGAGTCCCAGAACTCTGTGGTAGGGTGGCAAACCACCCAGAATTGCCCAGACTGTCCCACTTGGGTTTCTAGCACCACATCCTGGGAGTGGCTCAGCTCTAGGCCAACCAGCCCAAGAGGACATCCTACCCTGGTGTAGTGTGTCTGTAACAAGTGGTCCAGGTGACCCTTGTAGACACCAAGTGTGCAGTCTGAGAACCACGCTGAGAAACACAGGTTGTTGAATATGTTCTAGTGATATCCTGTCTGGATTAACCAACTGCCCTAAAAAGCAGCCACTGAAGTGATGCAAATAGTTCAGCAAATAACTACTGGAGAAAAGCTCTCACCTGATGAAATGTATCAGTAAATTATGTAAAACTGTATGCAAGAGCAGCTACCAAAGAGTTCACCCTGACTAGCTTTAAAGGGAATTATTTCAGTGTCAAGAGTTCAGCAGCTAGGAGCTGGGGAGGCCAAGTCAGTGTATGGCATGAAAGCACATCAACCTGAAGTTTGATCACTGCTTCTGTCATTTTCTAGCTGTGTGACTTTGGTGAGGTTCCTTGACCTCTCTGTGCCTGACTGCTTTCTTCTGGGATGATGAAATGAGTCATTCATACCAACACTGAAGCTTAGCCATGAGAGTAAAAAACAGTGCGTGTGGCAGACATATTCCAGTCAAGGGACATTCTACAACATACCTGACCAGTCCTCCTCCAAACTGTCAAGGTCTTGAAAAGCAAGGAAAGCCCACCAAACTGTCACAGCCAAGGGAAGCTCCAGGGGACAGGATGATCTACTGTCATGTGGCATCCTGGATGGCACTCTGGAACAGAAAAAGGACATTAGATAAAAACTGACAAACTTCTGGGACATTCCTGGAATTTCAGTGGTTAAGACTTCGCCTTCCAATGCAGGAGGATGGGCTCAATCCCTGGTTGGGGAACTAAGATCCCACATGCCTCACTGTGCAGCCAAAAGATTTAAATAAATACAAAAAGGAATACAAAGAGGAAAGCTTTAAAAGTTAATATTAATGTATCAAAATTGGTTTACTTCTTGTGACAAATGCACTATACTCATGGGAAACAAGAATAGGACAAACTGAGTGTGGTGTTATGGGAGCTCTGCATGTCTTTACAACCTTTCAGTAGATCTAAAACAACTCTAATTTTAAAGGTTTATTATCCAAAAGATGCCTAGCATGGTAGCACACAGGTCAGAATTACACAGTTAACCATAGTCACTATTATTGTGAACTATACATGATGGATGATGTGCGTGTGCACATGTCCACTTAGTTGCTCAGCAGTGTCTGACTCTCTGTGACCCCGTGGACTGCAGCCCACCAGGCTCCTCTGTCCATGAGATTCTCCAGGGAAGAATACTGGAGTGGGTTGCCATTTCCTCCTCCAGGGGATCTTCCCCACCCAGGGATCGAACCCACATCTACTGCATTGGCAGGCGGGTTCTTTACCACTGAGCCACCTAAGAAGCCCTATTATGGATGATACCAAAGAAAAAAACAGCATCTTGATTCAACATTTTCATGAGAAACTAGGAGCCTGAAACCTCAGAGATGGGTTGAAAGAAGATGAGAGGGAATATGCAGAAGCTATAAAGATGGTTTCTGTCATCTAGCCAGTCCCAGGCCTATAAGTCCTGTCACATGACCCTGCTGCTCTCCTCCCTGATATTGCTCGAGGCTGTAATTACTTTCTTCACTCAAATGTTCCCAGTTCTGAGCCCAAACTCCTGGACTCCTCTGCCTGTGCACACACATGCCAGCTAGAGAGTCAGCATCAAAGAGTAGAAGAAAACCACTATGGACTAGCCAGAGGTGCCTCAGATGGTAAAGAATCTGTCTATAATGCAGGAGACGCAGGTTTGATCCCTGGGAAAAGAAGATCCCCTGGAGAAGGAAAAGGCAACCCATTCCAGTATTGTGGCCTGAGAAATCACATGGACAAAGGAGCCTGGCGGGCTACAGTCCATGGGGTCGGACATGGCTAAGCGACTGATACTTTCACTTCACAGAACCAGAACCCTTTTCAGCCATGTTGTCTCCTCCAAGCCTCTCAAAACCTAAAAGCACACAAGCCAATAAATGCAAACACCACCACACCACTGACCAAGTAACCCCGCTTGGTGGGGGCGGGGAAGGCCGCACCCTTGGGGTCCAGTTTATTTGCAAATACAGGTGATAGAGCTTAAATGAATACTTTAATATTCACTTAGACTATACTGTACCTTGTGTTTCCCATTTCATTTAAGCTTCAGGGGAAAAAAAAGCTGTTAGATAAGCAGGGCAGATGTTTTTACCTCTGAGTGATGTAAAAATTTTTCCAGAGAAAGGAAGGAAGGGAGGGAGGGAGGTAAGAAAGAAATTTCAGGAGACAAGAGAATTCATACAGTTAATTTGTGGGTCCCTGTATTAAGCTACTGGGCTGCCCTTATAAAATATCACAGGCGAGGGGGCTTAAGCAACAGAAATTGGTTTCCTCACAGTTCTGGAGTCTGCAAGTCCCAAAGCAAGGGGCCGTCGGGATGGGTTTCTGGTACAAGCTCTCTTCCTGGCGGCAGATGGCCGCTTTTGCTGTGTCCTCTCTGATGGAGAAGGAAAGGGCTGGGTTTCTTCTTCCTCTTCTTCCAAGAACACCAGGGCTAGTGAATTAGCACCTCTCTCAGCTGACCTCACTTAACTTTAATTACTTTCTCAAAAAGAAAAAAGAAAAAGGAAAAAACCCTTCTCCAAAGGCAGTCACAGCTGAGGCTAGGACTTCACCATTGAATTTGGCCGGGGTGGGGGAGGTAGGGGGCGGGTGTGTAGGTGTGTTAGTCGCTCAGTCATGTCCGACTTTTTGTGACCCCATGGACTGCAGCCCACCAGGCTCCTCTGTCCATGGGATTTCCCAGCCAAGAATACTGGAGTGGGTTGCCACGTCCTTCTCCAGGGGATCGTCCTTACCCAGGGATCAAACACAGGTCTCCAGCACTACCGGCAGATTCTTTACCATCTGAGCCACCAGGGAAGCCCGGCGGGTAGGGAAGTGGCACCCCCCCCAAACCCAATTCCATCCATAAAAGGGTGCTCTCTCACAAGGGGCAGAAGAGTTCATTGGATGACAGGGATGAGCTAACTCTTAGAGGATGGGAAGAACAATCAATTGGACTAGAGGTCAGCTCACTCTGGCCATAGGGTCAAATTCAAAGGTCATCTTTGTTAAGTCAAGAAGCTTTTATTGGAGCTCCATCATGCCCATTCATCTGCAGTTTGCCCAGGGCTGCTTTCCCGCTAGGCTGGCTGAGTAGAGTAGGGGCTCCTGAAGCCCCGAATATGAACTTTCCTATCCTTTAAAGAAAAAGTGCACCAACTCCTGGGTTAGACCAATCTGTGATAATTGGTGCCATCTGCAAGATGGCTCCTTAGATTGGTAATCCTGCCACTTCACTGGGAGCAGAAGTGACTTGCAGAGTCACAGCCCGCAGGCACAGAGCTCAAGAGAAGAACTCGATGGAGGGAACAGAAGGTTCACAAGACTGTCTTTTCCAGGCCACCCCACTGCAGGGCCTCGGACTTTTCTCTTAGACCTTGGAACTGTGTGTTGGTATCGGCCCCCAGCACTGTGGCTTCCGACAACCCTCTCATCCTTGCACACCCTTGTCACTCAGGCTCAAAATGCCATGGCTGTTTCTAGTCACACCCTATCAGTGTTGGCTGTTGAGTTATTGTAGATGCTTAGTTTCTTGAAACTTAATTTTGTTTCAGTTTTGCATGTGTTTTGTATGATTAGGATTTCCATAGAAAGCAGATCACTTGAATTAAGGGAGCCTTGCAAATAATTATGGAGACCTTGAGGGGTTTCCAGGGAAAATTTCAGGACCGTTAGTCCCAGATGCAATTGTGGGTCCTTTTCATTATTAGACAGTATATTCTCTTTTCTTTTCAGCATCCGATATTGAAGTCATGGTGTTTTCCTTACTGTATTGATTATAACCCGGGTTCCTTTTTATAGAGACATTTGTCAATAGAAAACAGTTCTTAGATCCTCTTTGAATTAGTAGAGACATTCCCCAAATTATTTACTCAAGAATCCAGAGCCTTCTCATTAGACCTATGGTAGAATTTAAGGAGGCAAAACTACAATTGGGATTAATTTTACTGTTGGCAAATGGATCTTGTTATTGTTTGACTCACTGATCTTCCTGTCCATACAGACAGATCATTTGCATGTAGATTCCTGCTGCTCTAGTCTGCCCAGTATCACTTGCTCTGAGGGACATCCTGTCATCCATTGCATGTAGTCTTGGGTGGGCTATCAATTGCAACACTCCAGGCCACCCACAAATCGTATTACCCTGTTCTACCTCTTGACATAGTCATTGATCCAAAAGAAAGTATGCGACCTGATAGGAGCTAATTAACCAGGATGTTAAAGAAGCTCTGAGAGAGGCTGTCACACAGAAGGACACCAGGCTGAGAAAGGGAGGCAGAGTCCCCAGATCCAGCCCCTCCTGAAGCCTTACCCAGCCCTGGACTTCCTAGGGATATGGACCAATAAATTCTTTTTTCTGTTTGAAATAATTCCTGTTGGGCTTCTCACTCAAAGCCCCAGCTGTCCTCACTGATATAACACATTTCCAGACAGATTTTTAAGTATTCTCAGGAATAGGCATCAGCAACTTTCAGAGGGTACAGGGCACTAAGCACTGGGATCCATGAGTCCTAATCCCAGCTGCAACCTTAGAATTCCCAGGCCATCCCTCTGCCAGCTTCAGGGGTTTTAGAAATGGAGAACCTATGGGATGCAACCCAGTTTCTTGGATATATTGGGCTGGCCAAAAGTTTGCTTGGGTTTTTGTAACAAGAAGATCAAATCAGTCAATCCTAAAGGAAATTAACCCCGAATATTCATTGGAAGGACTGATGCTGAAGCTGAAGCTCCAATACTTTGGCCACCTGATGCAAGGAGCCAACTTATTAGAAAAGACCCTGATGCTGGGAAAGATTGAGGGCAGGAGGAGAAGGGGATGAGATGGTTGGATGGCAGCACTGACTTGATGGACATGAGTTTGAGCAAGCTCCAGGAGGATGGTGAAGCACAGGGAAGCCTGGCGTGCTGCAGTCCATGGGGTCGCAAAGAGTCAGACACGACTTAGCAACTGAACAACAACAACACCTGAATGAACTTTTTAGCCAACCCAGTATTTATGCCTTCTCTTATGCACAAAAGTGCATTCTGGACTTGCTTTCTTGAATTCCATTTCTCCCTGACCTTTGGCCCTTTTTGGTGTGGAAGCCGGACAAAATCCATGAGCATGTAACACCGATGGTATCAATCTTGGGAAAGAAGAGAAGAGCAAGGAGGTGAGTGGTGGACCCCCAACATTGCTAATGCTTGACAGAGTGGTCAGGCTAAAGTCTGGGGCCAGGGTTGGACACCGATCCTACCAGTGGTCCCAAGCACCACCGAGGTAACCACGAAGGAGAAATAAAACCCACAGTCCAACACCAAGTGGCTGTAAAATTACCCCTTCAGTGAAGACCCATGTTTTTCTCCTTTGTTTTCCAGAAGATATGTTTCTAAACCCATCTACAGTCTGCCTTCCTAGATTCTTTAACCGTCACCTGAAGTGTTAGCTATGACTCAGTTTCTGGAGATAAACTCTACAACCTCCCTCCTCCCCGAGGAAAGTTCCTGACCGAGGCCCATCCACAGCAGCCAAAATTCTGATCCAAGTGGCTGGCAGTTACCTTCATGTCCGTGATACTGGGCACTTACATGTGTTTGCAGGTCATGATAAATAAGTACCCTTCTTTGTTGTCTTATATCTTTGCAGTTTATCTTGGCTTCCTCTGTTTCAAACTGATAGAAACTAAAGTCAGATTTTAAAACACACAAAGAAGGGAAAACTCTTTAAGTTAAAGGCGGTCCGCCAAGGTGCTAATTCCATCTTTGGTAGGTTTTTCCCAGGACTGCGTTCCTCCACCAGGAATTTCCCTGAGCTTGGTGGTTCGCTGGTCCAAATTCCAGCTTTGAATAAATAAACCAGCTGAAGTGCTGAGTTGCCCCAGGGACTAGCAGGCAGTTTCTGAACTTCCATCGCCCCCCAGTGGCAATTTCTTAAATCTTTGTGTTAGTTACTCAAAAGAATTTAGTTATGCCTTTTCCCTCCAAAAGCATCTAAAAAAATTGCTTCTTAAATCTCACACTGCAGATTATCAAATGTTTGTGTGGAGATGTGTTAGTAATGTCGAGTTTATAGCTGATGTTTCACAGGGTTCATTCATGCAGTTGACAAGAATCATGCAATTGACAGATCTCACCAATCAGGATGCCCTTTGGAAAAAGTCCTTATCTATCACAGCTGTAGAGTTCAATATTAGAGTGAGTACCCCGAACGAGTATATATATTTTTTAATTTAGAGGATCCAGATTTGGGTTTCCACTTTTGTGATTCAATTGAATCACTGTCATTATGATTTCTAAACTCATGCTATCCCATTGTAAACTTTTCCACCATAAAATGTTTTGTAACATTGTCTGAAAAGGTGAGAAAACATTTAAAGCCAAAAACTATGAAGGTTTATATATATATAAACTTTGTAAAAGCCAACCTCAAACCCATACAAATAACTAGAAATTATCACTGTCAGGTTGTCAAAACCTATAGCAGATGAATTAAGACATGAAGTAGCAGAATCAAAGGAATAAAAAAGTTTCAGTGATTTTAAGCCTCAACCAGATTAAATTCAGAAATAGGTGATAGAGTTGCCCTGATCCTGAAGAGTTTCCATGGTCATCAGGAACTGATGGACCACATTTAATCCATCTCCCTCCCATCCACCCACCCATCACCCCATCCCTTTATCCATTCATCCACCCACCCATCAGTCCATCCTCCCACTTATCCATTTAGAGAGGTTTAGAAAGATACTGTGTGGAAAACAAAAGAGAAAAAAAGTGTTTCTTCACTGCAAGAATAACTTTGCATCTACTTGGTCTTTCAGTGGGCTTTGTTTCTCTTTCCTGATTACCTCCATCTAACCATCTATACAATAGGTATGTGCCAGATGTTCTGTGATGTACCAAGGCGAGAAGATGGATAAGATGTACTACCTGCTGTCATGGTTTTCAAGGCAAATGAGACTTTTAAGATTTTTTTCAATATGTTCTCTATTCTAAGGCTTCATTCTCAGAGAAGGTTGGAATAACCAGCACCAAATCAATACATTTTGAAAAGACCTTGAGCAGGTAGCCTCGAGACCTAGTCAGCCTTGATTGCACGGGTTAGAGATGAGAACTCTGCCCTCTGTAGCCTCTGAATGTTTTCTCTGAAGAACAAAATGTAGGTTCTGTGGGATTCTAAAAACACAAACTATTTTGAGATAGAGAGCGAGTATATGTATGGAACAGCTGAAGAATATATTTATGGCATCATAATCTCACAGCCTCATGTCAAATACAGTCAATGCTTTTTGGTGGCTGGTATAAAGTATTTCACCTCATGTTTGGGCAAAGGAGGAAGTGGAATTTCAGAAAGCAAGTCCAGGCTGAAAAGGCTTATTTTCAACTCATAAAAGGGAAGGTTCTTGCCTCCCTACCCTAGCAGTGGAGTTCTTACTTCTGCTTATTTTTTCTGATCACAGTAAATTCTTTGGGTTCACCACCTGCTAGACCTCACCCCCACTCTGCTTTTAAATTAGAAGCCGGGTTTATAGTCCTTTAAATAATACTGACCTCGTGCTGACCCCGTACACATCACGCATTCCTGCCACTCCTAAATCCGGAGTGGAAGTGTGTGTCCTTCAGCTTCCTTTACTCAGATCCTGACTTCTTTCCGGCCAGAACATTCTCCTCCTCTGGCCACTTGCTCCCCTTACCTTTGTAGGATAAATTTCATCAAATTTCTTTTGCTCAAGTATCCTGAATTCCTTTACTCAGATCCTGACTTCTTTCTGGCCAGAACATTCTCCTCCTCTGGCCACTTGCTCCCCTCACCTTTGTAGGATAAATTTCATCAAATCTCTTTTGCTCAAGTATCCTGAATCCTGGTGGTCTGAGGGCCTCATTGTTAGTGCTGAAGTCTGTCATTTTTTTCCTTTTTCATGTCTAGCATAATATCTTGCATGTGTGTGTGTGTGTTATGCTCAGCCGTGTCCAACTCTTTGCAACCCCATGGACTATATCCCACCAGGCTCCTCTGTCCATGGAATTCTCCAGGCCAGAATACTGCAGTGGGTTGCCATTCCCTTTTCCAGGGAATCTTCCCAACCCAGGGGTTGAACCCAGGTCTCCTGGGCTTCCCTGATAGCTCAATTGGTAAAGAATCCGCCTGCAATACAGGAGACCTCAGTTCGATTCCTGGGTCGGGAAGATCTGCTGGTGAAGGCATGGCTATCCACTCCAGTATTCTTGGGCTTCCCTTGTGGCTCGGCTGGTAAAGAATCCATCCACAATATGGAAGACCAGGGTTTGATCCCTGGATTGGGAAGATCCCCTGAAGAAGGGAAAGGTTACCCACTCCAGTATTCTGGCCTGGAGGATTCCATGGGCTATACAGTCTATGGGGTCACAAAGAGTCAGACATGACTGAACGACTTTCACTCCTGCACTACAGTCAGATTCTTTACTATCTGAATCATCATGGAAGCCCCGTTGCACATAGTAGGTGCTTAATAATTTGTTAAATGCAAGGGATGGGGGACTAGCAGGTGGAGAAAGACAGAAGGAAGGAAGAAGGACAGAAGGAAGAAAGAGAGTGAGGGAGAAGAAAAAAAAGAAAGGAAGGAAAGGCAGAGTAAAGAATTCTTTTACAAGGCCCTACTATTTTTCTGGGCTCCTGCTGGCTCAGTGGTAAAGAATCCACCTTCCAATGCAGGAGACACGAGTTTGATCCCTGGTTCAGGAAGGTCCTCTGGAGAAGGAAATGGCAACCCCACTCCAGTATTCTTGCTTGGAGAATCCCATGGACAGAAGAACCTAGTGGGCTACAGTCCACAGGGTGGCAAAAGAGTTGGATATGACTTAGCAACTAAACAATAACAAGTTATCTCTCTAATAAACACTACCCACCAATTAAATACCCACTTTTTCTTAATGTATGTCCTAAGCAAACTTTTGAAGTTTGTTTTCAGTGATGTGACTTTACACAAATGTAATCTCTTAGAGTTAATACTTTAAAGTGATGATTTTCAGCATTTTCTTGTGGTCCTTTGGGGTAAAGACCGACCTGTTCTCTGTTAAAATAAAATAATATAACCCCCCCACACACACAATTTTCAGGAAATCTTTAAAGTAGCAGATAGAACATTCTTCAATGTAGCCCTTTTCCTACCACACAGTTCTTACCTACATTGTCGAAGTGTTCGCAGAGAGCAAAGCACATGAATGCACAATACAAAATTCAAAGATGTTCCCAGAAATGGAATTTCCCTTAAGCATTTGACCATCAATATAATACACAATCGCTTCTGGAATCTGCATGATACAATAAAAGATATATTTCGTGCTGTTTCCTGAGGAGTAGTAGCCCATTTTTTTCTAGTAGTCACTTTTTGGTGTTAGAACTTCTAGCACCAGAGCAGACTCATCTGAGGATAAATATATCTGGATGGAGGAGCCCTTGGAGGTGATCCTCAAGCTACATGAGTGCCACCCGATCCTTTCTCACCTCAGAGGGCCCTGAGCTCCATGCTAATACCTTGCAAAAAGCAATGGAATTGAGTATGAGGCCAGTCTGAGAAATTATAAAGGAATTTTAAAAAATATATCAGCTACATTATTTTCATTGATAATTACTTTTGAACTTATGTTGATAAAACTAGGGGCTAATTATATAATGACTGTATCAATAAATGGTAGAATAGTCATATTCATCTCGTCTACTCACTAGATATATTATGAAGCTGAATTAATTGGGAGTAACTCAAAACTTTAGAAAACGTCCTGCTTCCACATGAGATGAGACCTAAGCAATTTTCCCTCACCAGAGGTACTTTAAAGTAATGCTTCTTGAACTATCTGCAGTGAAGGACTAGGGTTTTTTTTTTTTAATTTTTTAAAATTTCTAATCAATTGCCAACCAATATTTTGGTTAAAAACAAAATCCAAAACAGTACTAATGGGATGAAATAAGATGCAAACACACAAAATGTACCCCAAAGTTCTTTATTATCAGATTCATGAGATATAAAATTATTCTCTTAAATGGCTATCCAAGTTCTCCAAAACACTGGCTCTCAATTTTTGCACTTCTTTCCAAAGACAACACACAGGGGACTTGAAAGTCTTACTGTCAAAGTGTGCTCCTTGGACCAGGAGCACTGGCATCACATGGGTGCTTGTGAGAAATACAAATGCAGACTCTCATGCCCCATCCAGACTACTGGAATCAGCATCTGCATTTTAACAGCCTCTCTGAAGGATGTGTACACCCAGTACAGTGTGAGAAGCACTGGTCTAAACTAGAAAATCCAAGGCAACTGTACATGACTCAGGGAAACTCAAACCAGTGCTCTGTGACAACCTAGAGGGGTGGGATGGTTTGGGAGATGGGAGGGAGGCTCAAGAGGAAGGGGGCATATGTATACCGATGGCTGATTCATGTGGATGTATGGCAGAACCCAACACAACACAGCACTCTAAAGCAATTATCCTCCAATTAAAAATATTTGTTTTAAAGAAAGCAATTGTATAGATACACAGACACACACATATAACTTTAAGACCATAGAATGTTTTATTATCAACTCACATTTTGTACAATATTTATTTAATAGTATCACCCTTAAGCAAAGTGTAAGCCTTCATCAGCTAGGCCTGGTCTTCCTATTTCCCCAGGGCTCAAGATCTGAGTCACCTGAATCTCTAGGTTCTGGGAAGATCAAGTTTTCCTAAGTTACATGGTGCTTCTCAGAGATCTATGTTCCTATGGTCACTTCTGCCTCTGGACTCCTCTTTCTACCTGGACTGACTGAGTTCACATTGACCCAGATGAAAAAAATCAACCCTTCTATCATTTTGTATGGAAACCCATTTGCCAAAGCTTTTGTTGATTTTGTTAAAACTCAGAATAAAACACAGCTACATGGATATTTCATGAACATTATTTAAAAAAAAACTATATGCCATTCTAAAAAGTTAACCCAATGCTTAATGGATAAACAACACTAGACACACTGTCCCACAAAAAAATTAGGAATATCCATAGCTACTTCCCTGAGTTAGTATTTTTATTTTGCTGGAAAGTCCTAACTCATGTAATCAGAAAAAAATTACAAGCATTATAGTTAGAAATAAGGAGGTAAAATTATTATAAGTTGAAATTATATGACAGAATCCTGGAAAATCTGGAAAATCAAAGATAATAAACAAAAAGTAAGACTAACAACAACCTGTGAATTCAAAGCATCACAAAACATAAGGCAAATGTAGTCAAAAGCTTTCATGAATATACCAACAATAAATTTGAAGATATAGAAAAGGAAAAGATCTCCCTGACATTACAAAAACAAAATTTAAATAACAAGTAATAAACTCAACATTTTTAAATGATTTTAAGAAACACTTTAAAATTGTAGTGAGGGACACAAAAGAAGACTTGAACATTTGGTAAGGTACTGCATGTTCATGTATAGGATGACACATTTGTCTAAAGAGTTCTAGTTTTCCTAAATATATAAATTTAACATAATCCCAGTAAAACTATCATCTAGATTTTCAACAACAGCAAACAACCTTGACGAGCCAACTCCAGATTTCATTCAGAAATATAAACAAGCAAAAGTATCAGAAAAAATTCTGAAAAAGAATAATGAGAGGAAAATGATGCCAGATGGTCCCAATACTTAAACTAACATGGCATTGGTGTATTTGTGGACATAATGGCTCAGAGTACAAAGTCCAAAAATAGATCCACATATACGTGGGAATTTCGTGTCTTCACAATGAGCATGCATGTGTGTTCTGTCTGTTTGCAACCCTATGGACTATAGCCAGGCAAATTTCTTTGTCCATGTGATATTCCCAGGCAAGAACACTGGAGCAAGTTGCCATTTTATCCTCCTTCAGTTCTTCCCGACCCAGGGATCGATGATGTCTCAAATCTCTCTGTGTAGGAGGATATAGGGGGATGGTTTATTGAAAAACTAACCCTGAGACAATTGAGTAAATGAAAAAGATAGAGGGGAGATTAGAGCTGTACTTCATTCCTTACACCAGAATAAATTTCAAACATATTAAGGGTTTAAAGTAAACAGGTGAAATTTTTTTAACTTGAAATAACAGAAGAATTCATTTAGGACTTAAATGAAAGTACCTCTAACCATGCCCCAAAAGCTAGAAACCATAAAAGAAAAGGTTGTGAAATTAAGGTACCTAAAAATTACTCAAAGAAAAATTCACCACAAACAAAAACGAAAGAAAAATGATCAACTGAGAAAATATTTCTAGCTCATTGTTATGAACTGAATTGTATTTCCCCTCCAAATTCATGTGTCAAAGCTCTAACCCAAATATGACTACATTTGGTGTTCGGGTCTTCAGGGAGGTAATCAAAGTCAATTAGGTCATAAGGGCACAGCCCTAATCTGAAAGGACTGGTGTCCTCACAGGAAGAGACACCAGAGAGCTCCCTCTCTGCATATGCATGGAGAGGAGGCCAAGATGGCAGCTTTCTCCAAGCCAGGAAACCAGAAACTGACCCCAGTAGCACCTTGATCTAAAGCTCTAACCTCCAGAACAAAACAAATTTCTGTTGTTTAAGCCCTTCAGTCTGTATTATTCTGTTACGGCAACTCAAGCAGACTAATACACTCATACTTTAGAAAAAGAGCTAATTTCTTTACTATGTAAATAGTTTCTACAAAATCAGTAACAAAAAGAGCAATGCATTATGCTGATGAAAGTGTAGGGAAATACATGCATTCCAAGAGGGACAGGTCAACTGGTAGACCCAGTCATTTTGATTCTAGGTGTTTATTCCACAGATGTGCTCACATGTGAAAAACAATGTATAAGTACAATATTACTCAATGCAGCATTGTTAGTAATGGGAAAGTATTAGAAACAATCTAAATTGTTGTTCACTACTAAGAGACTGGTTACGTAAATTATAGTAATCTATACAATGGAAGAGTGTACAAGTGTTAAATAAAAACAAAAGGGAACACTTTACACATCAATATGGAAAACCTCCAAAATATATTAACTGAAAGAAAAAGAGAATAGCTGTAATATTGCATCTAACAGGTCTGATACAGTGCAAGAACCCCTAATTAGCCTTTAAAGATCAATTCATGGTGATGTTTGTACATTGTAAATGTACTTAATGCCACTAAATTGTACACTTACTTAAAAACAGCCAAAATGGTTTTTCAAAAAGACAATTCAGAGGTCATCTCCTCCAGAGTAAAGGCCATAAAATGAAGTCACTCAGTCATGTCTGACTCTTCATCACCCCATGCACTGTAGCCTAACAGGCTCTTCTGTCCATGGGATTTTCCAGGCAAGAGTACTGGACTGGGTTGCCATTTACTTCTCCAGAGGATCTTCCTGACCCAGAGATCGAACCCAGGTCTCCCACATTGTAGGCAGATGCTTTACCATCTGAGCCACCAGGCTAAACACATTTTCTTTATAAGCCCATAGTAAGTTTATAAAGTAACCACAATGAATGAAATCACCTGAGGATGTATCTGCCTCAGCACCCAGAGTACTGGTGAGGTGGCAGGGAATGTGTCCCACCCATCCCATGGCCTTCAAGACTGCCCATATCCAGCATGTGGTAGCAGCTCAGGAAATATTTCCTTTGCTGATTTCAGACTCAAGCCTGCAACATCAACTTCTGCTGAGTGTCCAGCCTGCTGGCCTGCCCTGCAAATTTAAGATTTGGCAGTCCTCACATTTCTAAGGATCTAGGTAGTTGTATCTTATTGGTTCTGTTTCTTTGGAGAACCCTGATTTGGGGCAAAAAAGAACTCCTCAGATAACCTCACACATGAGGCTTCCTCTAACATGGCTGCCTCTGCTTCTGATATAACATCAAGGAAAGTGCAGCTGAAGAGGAACCTTGAGCAAATTAGTAGAGAGGCCCCAGACAAGAAGAGCAAGAGTATTATATTTTAGCATTTATTTTGACAATTTATTGCCTAATAGGCTCCTTTGTCCATTGGATTTCCCAGGCAAGAATACTAGAGTGGATTGCCATTTCCTACTCCAGGGGATCTTTCTGTCTCAGGGATTCAAACCATCTCTTGAGTCTCCTGCATTGGCAGGTGGATTCCTTACCACTAATGCCACATGGGGAGCCCCTTATAATTCATAGTATATTTCTTTGGCTATAAAGCCTTATATTGCCATTGCTGGAGAGAAAAGACAGAGAGACACACACAGAGAGACAAAGAGAGAGAGAGGAGAAAAATCCAAATCTTTGCTATATTCTGATTATATCTTTCAAATATGTGTACCAATAACTCTGCACTTAGAGCCTGCATATCTTTGGTTTTTATTGTATAAAGATACCATGCAATAAAATAATATCACAAACATCTGTATCTAGGATTCAAGAGATAAAACATGAATTTTAATATCCCTTGAAGCATATTTCTTGGAAAACTGTGTCTGATGTGGTGGTGGTAGAAGAATGGTTTGTCAACTTGTCTTCTCTGGCTTTAATTCTTTATCCCCACTTTTCAGTGAATCCAAACCACTTGAGAGAGCCTTCTCCTCCTTCTCATATAGCCACTTATAACTTACCTTCTTGATTTTCCTTCAATTTTTACTTTTCTTCTCTCCAATTTATTAATTCATAATGCTTACAACAACAAACAAAACTGATAAAGAGGCAGGAATATGTCTAGGTGGTTGAGCTAAGCATGCCCTTCTGAGTAGGGAAGCTCAGCTAGTCTGAAGGCTTTTTAGTAAATATGGAATGATAGCAAAGAAAAAAGCCTTGAAGACTACCACCATTCACATTTGTGGTTTTACCAGCCAACCACACCAGATGACTTACAGTTCTTTACTTGCAACCAACACTTACTTTCCTGAGTTTCAGTTATATGCTCTGAATTGCTTCTTGGATTTCACTGCTCATAACCATTGTCATCACAATAGCACGGTGTCCAACATTGAACTCATCTTGCCCAGAAACCTACGTATTTCTCAAAATCGGCAGCCATTTCTGATACTACCTCTTGCCTTACCTTCTTACCCTTAGCTTTCTCTTTACACAGTAAATCGGTAATTTCAGACATAGTCTACCATATTGTTGTTCCCCTTCAAAAGAAAAATTATGTTAGATGGTCTTTGGCTATCATTTATACTTTAGAAGTGAATGGCAAATCCAACACCTACAGGAAATTTCATTAACATGACCCTATTATTGCTCCTGGGATGCAAAGTCAAGTGGGCCTCAGGAAGTATCATTATGAACAAAGCTAGTGGAGGTGATGGAATTCCAGTTGAGCTATTTTAAATTCTAAAAGATGATGCTGTGAAAGTGCTGCACTCAGTATGTCAGCAAATTTGTAAAACTCAACAGTGGCCACAGGACTGGAAAAGATCAGTTTTCATTCCAATCCCAAGGAAAGGCAATGCCAAAGAATGCTCAAACTACCACACAATTGCCCTCATCTCACACACTAGCAAAGTAATGCTCAAAATTCTCCATGCCAGGCGTCAACATTATATGAACCGTGAAATTCCAGATGTTCAAGTTGGATTTAGAAAAAGCAGAGGAACCAGAGATCAAATTGCCAACATCTGTTGGATCATCGTAAAAGCATGAGAGTTCCAGAAAAACATCTATTTCTGCTTTTTTGATTATGCCAAAGCTTTTGACTGTGTGAATCACAACAAACTGTGGAAAATTTTTCAAGATATGGGAATACCAGACCACCTGACCTGCATCCTAAGAAGTCTGTATGCAGATCAGGAAGCAACAGTTAGAACTGGATATGGAATGATAGACTGGTTCCAAACGGGGAAAAGAGTATGTCAAGGCTGTATATTGTCACCCTGCTTATTTAACTTATATGCAGAGTACATCATGAGAAATGCTGGGCTGGAAGAAGCACAAGCTGGAATCAAGATTGCCGGGAGAAATATCAATAACCTCAGATACGCAGATGACACCACCCTTATGGCAGAAAGTGAAGAAGAACTAAAGAGCCTCTTGATGAAAGTGAAAGAGGAGAGCGAAAAAGTTGGCTTAAAACTCAACATTCAGAAAAAGATCATGGCATCTGGTCCCATCACTTCATGGTGAATAGATGAGGAAACAATAGAAACAGTGAGAGACTTTTTATTTTGAGGGGCTCCAAAATCACTGCAGATGGTGACTGCAGCCATGAAATTAAAAGGCACTTGCTCCTTGGAAGAAAAGTTATAACCAACCTAGACAGCATATTAAAAAGCAGAGACATTACTTTGCCAACAAAGGCCTGTCTAGTCAAAGGTTTGGTTTTTCCAGCAGTCATGTATGGATGTGAGAGTTGGACTATAAAAAAGCTGAGTACTTAAGAATTGATGCTTTTGAACTGTGGTGTTGGAGAAGACTCTTGAGAGACCCTTGGGCAGTGAGGAAATCTAACCAGTCTATCCTAAAGGAAATCAGTCCTGAATATTCACTGGAAGGACTGATGCTGAAGCTGAAGCTCCAATACTTTGGCCACCTGATGCAAAGAGCTGACTCATAGGAAAGGACCCTGATGCTGGAAAGGATTGAAGGCAGGAGGAGAAGGGGATGATAGAGGATGAGATGGTTGGATGGCATCACCGACTCAATGGACATTAGTTTGAGCAAGCTCTGGGAGTTGGTGATGGACAAGGAAGCCTGGCATGCTGCAGTCCATGGGGTCGGAAAGAGTCAGACATGACTGAGCAACTGAACTGAACTGAACCTAAATACTAAACATGATTTATCCAAAATGGTTTATAACTATTGGTAGAGGGGAGGGATGCACATGTATGTGTGTGCACGCTTGTGTTAGCATGTTACTTAGAATGTGGAGGGACAAACAAGAAGAAAAAATTCAGAGAGTGGAAACTGAGGCCGAAGGTGTCCTGCCACAGTCTTCTCACCCACCTACTCCTTTTCCTGTAACTCCCAGTATTAGTAGTAGTAGCTCCTTCTTTATGAAGCATTCTTCTACTTACTCCTTCCTTTCTATCCACTTGCTGCACATCAACCTCCCAATGGTCACTTCTTCCAAATGGCCAGAAATAATCTGCACATCCATATACTGAGATGCAAATATGGTTATTTGTCTGCAAGGCTGTCTCTTCAATTACCAAAGGTTCTTGTCCTCTTTGTGAAACATGCCCCTTTGGAATCTGGTGAAGTGTGTTATCTTCTCAAAATACGTGCATAAAGCAAATTACCAAAGAAGCCAATTACAGTCGCTCCTCAGTATCCATGCAGGTGTGGTTCCAAAACCCACGACAGATCCCAAAATCCAAAGAAGGTCAAGTCCCATAGTCAGCCTTCCATATCCATGATTCAACCACTCCCAGATTCTAGTATTTATTGGAAAGAAAAACCCGCATGTAAATGGACACATGCAGTTCAAGCCCATGTTATTCAAAGGTCAACTGTATATTGAAATAAAGTTATTAGTCATCAACATATTAAAAAAAAAGATTGCATAGGTTAAAGGTTAGGTTGCCAGGAAATATACACCAAAGTAATATAGTTTTTTAAAATGATGTCTTGATCCAGTTTTGAGGCCCTGGCTAGAGGCTGGTCAGTTCCCTGACTTGGGCATCTAAGCCCACAGCCCCCAATCACCTCCCTTACTGGGATCTCATATTCTGGGCCACTGTCTACCTGCCCTCATCACTCCTGGGCCAGGTACCAAACAATTGGGGATAACTCCTATGCTCCAGAGCCTGCTGAAATTATTCCTCAACTTGCTTGCCCTGCCTTACTGGCTCCTCTGTCCATGTAATTTCCCAAGCAAGAATACTGGAGCTGATTGCTGTTTCCTCCTCCAGGGGATCTTCCCCACCCAGGGATTGAAACTGTATTTGTTGCATTTTCTGCACTGGTAGGTGGATTCTTTACCACTGTGCCGCCCTGGAAGCCCTCTTTCCTATGGAAACCGTAATAAAAGCTCATGCCCACAGTTCCCCTCTCTATCTCTTTGTAGTGGTCAACCTCAGTGCCCCCATGTGTGGTGCCTCATGATGTGCTATGTACTCCGACTCTTGGAATCTGTGAGTATAATAAACTATCTTTTTTAATCGTAGTCATTTTCTGGCATCAAATCTTATTAAAAAGTCTGAGATTCCACAAGATTTGCACATACAAATGTCCTCATGAACAACTTTGAGAGTGATGGAAAGACGAGGGAAAGGGAAAAATCGAACTGTGATGCAGTCAGAGTGGGAGCCTCGGCTCATCCTAGGAGCAGCTCTGAAGCTGCGATGGCCCTTCTGAGTTGTCCCTCTTGAGGCTAGGGGCCTGGGCTTAGGTGCACTGCAGCTTATCCCCAGAGAGGGAATATGATTTTGTCTGAAGCAGTTTTCTTAGGCATGGGGCAATTCCTGGAAAGAGACTTCACAAATGCACTACAGTGATACAGAAAGACATATGCTTTTTATTTACATTTTAAATAACAAGATAAACTTAATTTTAAAGTAGTGATGAATAGTAGTATTTTGAGACAGAAGTAACAATCATATGTAATATCATTTCTCTGTAGTTGCTATCAGTGCCACATATAGCTAACACTACCAGGATTTGTTGCCTGCCCTCCTGATGAAAAAAAATACTTTCTGTTAGAGGCAAGCGAAAATACAGACCTTCAAATCCACACAGATGGTTGGATGGCATCACCGACTCATTGGACACGAGTTTGGGTAAACTCCAGGAGTTGGTGATGGACAGGGAGGCCTGGCGTGCTGCAGTCCATGGGGTCGCAAAGAGTCGGACACGACTGAGCGACTGAACTGAACTGAACTGAAATCTACACACCCTGTTATGAAGACCTGCGGAGCCGAGAACTTTTGTTCATTTCTGGATCTCCAGATTCGGCCACAGCTCTGCATACCTACTGATATTTCCTGAGTCATTACTATAATTAAAACTGACGGGATACAATTTAAAAGGTAGAAATTTTAAAACTGATTCTTCCAATGCAACGTCCCTGCAGCTTAAAGCGCCTCGCCCTGTCTCTGTTCAAGCCGAAAGGTCCCTGTCGGCTCCGCCAGGAGGGGCGGGGCCAGAAAGGGGCCTTGCGTTTATAGGCCGAGGAGGACTGAAGGGGCGGGGCCTACTCCATTGTGATGGACAGACACCCTCCCCCCTCAGCGGGTGCGTCCGCCGCCCACGCTCCCGGAAGTCCTGCCCTCGGAAGAGGAAGTAGCAGCGTGAGCGAGAGCCGGCAGTGACCCGGGCAACAGCGGTGACCGAACGAGGGGAGGGGAAAGTGGTGTGGCGGTTTGCTGCCACTCTGCGCCGGAGTTGGCGGTTAGAGGCGGGACCGGCAGCCGGGTACAGGAGTCAGGTGCGGAGGGGCAGGCTGGCCGAAGTAGAGGCCGGGGGCGGTGTCTGGGATCCCGGGACTCGACGGTGCCAGGCGCGGGGACCGTGCGAGGAGGACTGCGGCCGCGCTGTGCCCTCCGCTGACCTTTCCTTCGTTCCTCTCGTCTCTTTTCCACGCCATATTCTTCCCAGACCCCAGCCCCTCGCCTGCCCCTAGTGCGGGTCTAGTCTGGACTCGGTGGGCTTCCTCTCTCAGCTGATCACCCCCTTGGGACCCTCTTCCCTCCCACCCCGGGCCTACAGCCCCCTCGCTCTGACATGGTTTCTCAGGGACCTCTTCATTTCCGCCCCCCCAAGTCCGCACACCCTTAGAAACGTCCCCGCAAAGGTGTAGATTTCACACTAGTATGTCCCAAAGTGGGTGACCTGTTAAAGCTGTCCTTCATCAAAGTGGAGGGCGAAGTGGAGCCCCTGCCCAGT
Source organism: Antilocapra americana (assembly GCA_007570785.1). Lineage (NCBI taxonomy): Eukaryota > Metazoa > Chordata > Mammalia > Artiodactyla > Antilocapridae > Antilocapra > Antilocapra americana. The sequence goes on from ML663462.1 coordinate 1,249,921, forward strand.
ACATTTCTATAAAGGTGACAAGAAGGTAAAAAAAAAAGGGGGGGATTGGCCAGATTAAGAATACTAAGGGAGTAGTGGGAACCCAGGCATCAAGCATTCATCTCTCTGGTTTGGCCCATGTGAATTTAGAATTGCTTGAATTCAACACTGCGAGTCCCACCATGGGCTTGTCTGCATCTACCCCCGCTGCTTCGGTTCAGACCTCTACCCCTGCTGCTTCAGATCATCAGACAGCAGCCCCAACGTCTGGATGCCCAATGCATGAAGGGAAAGTGAAAGGTAATGGACCGTTTATCTCGAAGATAAAAAGAGAATTCTCAAAAATAACTCTGAGGAGGTGGTGTAGCATGCTGGTGAGGCTGCTAAGGTCTGGGAGTGGAGTGACCTGGGTTTGGTCCTTCTGTTGTTACTTACAAGGTATGTGACTGTAGACAAGTTACTTCTCTAAGTCTCAACCCATCATCACCTGTAAGCTGAGGATATAGTATTGCCCAGGGTTATGGTCATGACTGACTGAGATCGTTCCTGAGTGAGGAGGGATTGCTCCATACATCAGCCCCCACTCCAACAATTTGCCACTGTCTCCTTTAGTGGGTTTTTAAGCTGGGGAGGCAAGCCCCCCTCGGCCCAGAGGACTCTTGGCAATGCCTGGAGGTCTTTCTGCACTTTGTAACTCAGAGGGGAGGGTGTATCTAATGAGGAGAAGATAGGAGTGCTGCTAAATATTCTACCATGTACAGTGCAGACCCTGCAACAGTCAGTCACCCTGCCCCAAGATGTCGAGAGTGCCCAGGCCAAGCAGCTTTGGTCTAGATCACGTTGTCTTTCTTTATCCAGACAGCTTTGCTCCTCCCTCTGTTGGATTACTCTCTGTGTAAAAAATTAGTCATTGCCTGATGGACTTGCTGTTCATTTTTTCAGGTGCAAAGGCGAGACTTGAAATGCTTTCCTTTTTCGTTGGTCCACCTGCCGCTTTAGATTGTGTTTGTAAAAGTATGGCCTGAATCCACCAGATGTGTGCCTTCTTGTTTCCACACATGAGGGCAGGAAGTAGTGTAGTGTGCTTACCTAGTGCTGATGCTTCCTATGTTACAGCTGTTTATTCCTTCGATTGGCCCACAAGAATTTACTCCCTGCCCACCCTGTACCAAGGACTAAGTGGTTTTGTGGGGTTTTTTTTTTCCACTGAGAGAACAGCAGCGTCTAAAACAGACAAAAATCCTTTGCCTAGTGGAGCTTACATTCTCATCCTCAAAATCCTGCATGGTACGTCCCCCCGCCCTTGTTTCGTAGTTAAGGAAACTTAGTCACACAGCATAAGTGGCAGAGCCAGCCAGAATTCTGGGGCCTTGAATAAGGACCAGTCCAGTGCTCTTCTAGGGTTTCTCCTTACAGGCAAAATGGAAGCAGACTTGGACGAAGCAGGTGTGTGTCTGCTCTGAGCATCCCCAGAAAGTTACACAGCCCTGTCTATGGTCTGATTTCATTTGCTATGTTCCTGGGAGAGCTGTCAGTCAGATGAATTTGCATTAGGAAAGAAGGTGGGTATCTGTAGGAGACTGAAGGGGCTACTGGTTCTCTGATATGAAAATCGTAAACAGGATTTTCTTTCCAACACCAGTTGGGACCAGTGTGCCAGAAGAGACTGGCGAGGAGAGGGGGGTTGAACAAGTCTCCCTCTACCCCTCAGTAGACAGCTCTACAGGGTCCTCACAGAGGAAAAGAAGTAAACAAAAATTTGTCTTTTTCATGTAGGGCGCCCAGAGTTCAGTGTCTCCTTGGTGTTCACTGCTGTTGCCTAAGATGGGTTCCTTGACACCAGCTGTGTCTTCCTGGGCCATAGCTCTCCCCTTGCCTGCCTGCCTCCTGAGTCTACACCGCCTTCCTGGCCCGCACACTTGTTTCCAGCAGCACCCAGGATCCTTGGGCATTGACTCCCCTGCCCACTGCTCTTCTCGAAGTGGCATCTGGATCCCACGTGGACTAGGGGACGTTTTCTTTAGTGGGTGCCTTTGCTTGATGAACTTGCTATCTCCTGACAGCGAATTGAGCCTCGGCCAAGTGGTCTTGTTTTAGCCCTGGAGCAGGGCACAAGCACAGCAGCATCCTGAATTTTCTCCACGAGCCTTCTGGATGGCTCCTCTGCTCATTTTTCTCTCCTGTCCCCAGTCCCTGAGAGAAGACATCCATAATGAAAGCCTGGCCTCCTGTGCCTTGGTGGGAGTTGGGTCTTGTCTGGAACTGGGGAATAGAAAAGTCAGGAAGACCCATTCATGGCGGGGGCCCTGCCCCTAGAGGTACCTCTGTAACAGCTCATAGCAGCTCCCTGCTCCGTTTCCTAAAACTCTGCTGTGGGCAGTACCTACTCTTGCCAATGCTGAGGAGACTCTAGGGGTTTGTTTTTCTTGGAGGAGTAACAGAATAGGAAAATGGGTACCCGTTTCTCTTCAAAGGGGAAAGTCAATTTATGGAGCCTCTTCCTGGTCTGTAGAATGTTAGCTCGTCGGCCAGCTTAGCTCTTGGTAGCTGTGACCAGTAGTAACCTGACTTTGTCTCTGCCGGTGATCCCTACTCAGACATTCAACTTTTCGGGGCCCAGATCGAGAGCCAGATGTCCTGCCTTTGTGGTGACAGTGCTTTCACCCTTGATGTGTTTCAGGCTGTCCAGTGAGTGCCGAGCCATCGGACTCAACCTGTGGGAGCAAAACGAACTCTGTGCCTGCACACCAGGAGCGTGCCTATGAGTATGTGCAGTGTCCCATCACTGGCGCCAAGGCCGAGAATAAGGAGAACCTGGATCCTTCTAACCTGGTAACCCTCGACCAGCCCCTCTGCCCAGAAGTTTTTAATGTAGGGATGCTCTTGCTGCTGCTGCTGCTAAGTCACTTCAGTTGTGTCCGACTCTGTGCGACCCCATAGATGGCAGCCCACCAGGCTCCCCCGTCCCTGGGATTCTCCAGGCAAGAACACTGGAGTGGGCTGCCATTTCCTCTTCCAATGTGTGAAAGTGAAAAGGGAAAGTGAAGTCGCTCAGTCGTGTCCGACTTGTAGTGATCCCACGAACTGCAGCCTACCAGGCTCCTCTGTCCGTGGGATTTTCCAGGCAAGAGTACTGGAGTGGGGTGCCATTGCTTTCTCCAGGGATGCTCTTATGGGCTCCCAAACTACAGGCTGCTAGGATTGATCCTCCTGTCCTTTTAAAACAGAGAAGTCTGACATTCCATCCACAGTGAAAATCTAGACTGTGTCACTAAGTGTAGTTTCAGAGAGCACCTAGGAAAGTGATGGGCTATCCCTAAGCACCAGAGCAGGCTGACCTGGAATCAGCCATGCCAGAAGATGTTGCTTTGGGGGTAGAGTATTAGGTGGGCGGGAGATCTATTAGGAGCACGGCTAGAGTTTGGAAAGGTGTTGCTGGTTTGGGGAAATGCCATAGGCACACTGCAGGATTGAGGTGCCTTTTAAGGCACAACTGGGTGCCAGCCTTGTGTGACCGCCAGTGACAGAATGCCATCGAGAAAGTAGTGGTATTCTGTTTCGTATACATATCAATACACATATACATTTATTGCCCCATCTTTTCCAGAAATTTGTAGCAGTGCCTGCCCATCATGGTATTAGTTTTTACTTTCTAATCCTTGAGAAAGAGACCAAATGTTTGACTGTAGCATGTATTTACCATTTATGTGAAGTCAACAGGAAAAGACCTTCTGCGCTCTTACTCTTCACAACTGCCAAAGGATCTGAGAGGCCTGAAACTGATGTCGCTGGTTTAATAAGGAAACTGGACTGTGTGTGTGATGCCTTGCTTTCCAGGAAGTAATTACGTTGCTTGTTTCTACTTTATATTTCCAACCTTTTTTTTAAACCCACTTATTTTACATAGATGCCACCACCTAATCAGACAGCAGCCCCTGACCAGCCGTTTCCACTATCTACTGTGAGAGAGGAATCATCTATTCCGAGGGCAGATTCAGATAAAAAGTGGGTTTATCCTTCTGAACAGATGTTCTGGAATGCAATGTTAAGGAAAGGGTGAGTAAGTGAGCATATTACTGAGACTATAAATTTTCTTGTGAATCTAACCTTTTTAACATTTAAGTTTTAGATGAATCTAAGAATTAAATGTTAGAGGTTTTATCCCCCAGGTGTACAGTAAATGTTTATACTAACCAACTGATTTTTCAGACTTAACCAGAATATAAGTGCAATGTGTTAGGATTCTCCGGAGAAAAAGAACTAATAAGATGTATATATCTTGCTATATGTATAGAGAGATTTATGGTAAGGAAGTGACTCATGGTTATGAAGGCAGAGAAGTCCCACAATCGGCTCAGCAGGGTGGAGACACAGGCGAGTCTATATTTCAGTTCAGGTCCAACAGCAGGAAGAGAAACCAGTGTCCCTGTTGGAAAGCAGGCAGGCAGAAGGAGTTCCCTCTTACTTGCAGAGGCTCTGCTTTTTTGTTCTGTTTCAGCTTTTAAAGCTGGGCCCTCTCTGCCCATTTAAATGTTAATCTGTTTGACCAAATATCTGGGTACCCCATGGCCCAGTCAAGCAGACACATAAAACTAACCCAAAGTTTTTTTAAGTACCACTGCTACATAAAATACTTAGAAAAAGGGAATTTGTGATACTAATTGAAAAAGTGTCACTTTCAATTAGAGGGATCTTTGACAATTGTGTGAATTGGATTTTTGGTGACACAGTGAAATGAATACATGGCATTTGCAGTAATGTTTGTCAAGTTTTACCGAATGTTCTTTCCTAGGTGGAAATGGAAGGATGAGGATATTAGTCAGAAAGACATGTATAATATCATTAGGATTCACAACCAGAATAATGAGCAAGCTTGGAAGGAGATTTTGAAATGGGAAGCCCTTCACGCTGCGTAAGTATGTTTGAGAGCTTAAAAAACATTCTTCTAGCATCTTCCTGATTTCATAGCTGCTTTCTATGAAAGGAATACAGAAGAGTTTTAGTCCAACACTGTGCTATTCTATTAAAACATTTTAGGTAGCAGGCCTGTCTCAGTGACTTGCGTGACAGACTGCCCGCTCAGCCATATAAAATGCCAACTGTTTAATTATACTCGTGGGTTCAGTGAGTCCCAGGTGCAGAAAGGACAGAGCAGGGATGGCTGGTCTCTGCTACCTGATGCATGGGGTCTCAGCCACCAATACTTAGTGGTCAGGGTTGGCTGGATAGCCGTGGGCTGGAAGCCTTCAAAGGCCCTATTTACTCCCCTGGTAAGTGATACCATGCCAGCTCTCAGCTAGGACGCCTGCCCATGGCCTCTAAATGTGGCTGCTTTGGCTTCTTCACACCGTGGTGATGGGTTCTCAGAGCTAGAGTTACAGAAAGCTGCAGGGACACTGCATCTTTTGTGATGACCCAGTCTGGGAAGTCCCATGGTGTCACAAGCCTGCCCAGATGCAAGGGGAGGGGCTGCAGACCCCAGTTCTCAACAGCAGGAGCATCACAGTCCATTCCAGGCAGAGCACAGGGGCTTGAAGCTCTAAAACCCTCTCTGCCCCAAGGGAGCTGGGAAAGATTTGGTTCACACAGCAGCATGTATTGAATCTCCATCAGGAGTAAACATCAAGAGGCATCTTTGTACACGATCATTTTTCCTGGGGAGATGGGGCTTCCCTGGTGGCTCAGATGGTAAAAAAAAAAAAAATCTGCCCGCAATGCAGAAGACCCAGGTTTGATCCCTGGGTCGGGAAGATCCCCTGGAGAAGGGAATGGTGACTCACTCCAGTATTCCTGCCTGGAGAATCCCATGGTCAAAGGAGCCTGGTAGGTTGCAGTCCATGGGGTCGCAAAGTTGGACACGACTGAGAAACCACACACTTTTTCTCTGGGAGACTAAATGCAGTTGTTAGTGGTGACAGGCCATCAGTCTGTTCAGAGCCATGGTCCTCATGCTTGAGCTGCCTCAGCATCACCTAGGGATTTGTTGCAATACTGAGCGCTGGGCCCTACCCCCAGGATTTCTGATTCAGTCTCTCTGGGGTGAGCATTTCCAGAATGGTGCCTGTTTGAGGGCTCCACCTGGAGAAGGGTAGGGGGTGGGGCGTTTCTCCACAGAGCCAGATGGCATCATGGTTGGTGGCTCATGTTTTTAATTCATGGCAAACTGTGATTAGCTTCTTAGACAAAATCCACTTAATGTGGAGACTTATGCTGCAAGTGTGCTGTTAAAGCTGGGAATGAAAGGAGCTTGGCTAGTCCTCAATGGGGCCCATCACACGTGGGTGCTTTGTTCCATCCCCGTTCATTAGAGACCTGTCTAGGCCAAAGCCTGCCTTTACAGTGACAGCAGCTGCCAAGACAAGGGGCCGTGTGCATTTTCCCCTCCCCCTGAAGGGGACAGTGCTTTGTTCCTTTGCCAGGTGACCACGAGACTCCCCCTGCCCCGCCCCTGTGAGTTTGGGGGTGGGGGCTGGCAGGGCACCTAGAAAGTTCAAGCCCAGGGTCTGCCCGGAGAGTGAGTAGATTGTCTCAGCAGGCCCTTGTCCCCCCACCTGTCAGCTTGTGTACAGTTATTTAAAGAGATGGTCCAACACTGATTACATTAGTTCCTAGGGAGAGCAGCAGTTTTCTTTCTTCATGAAGGTTGCTCATTGGTTTCAAACGAGAGAGGAGTATAGGATTTTCTTAACATTCATCTGGAAAAAAACCCAATTGCTCTTTGTGCAGGAGAAGGCAATGGCACCCCACTCCAGTACTCTCGCCTGGAAAATCCCATGGCTGGAGGAGCCTGGTAGGCTGCAGTCTGGGGGGTCGCAAAGAGTTGGACACGACTGAGCGACTTCACTTTTACTTTTCACTTTCATGCATTGGAGAAGGAAATGGCAACCCACTCCAGTGTTCTTGCCTGGAGAATCCCAGGGACGGGGGAGCCTGGTGGGCTGCCGTCTATGGGGTCACACAGTCGGACAGGACTGACGGGACTTAGCAGCAGCAGCTCTTTGTGCAAGAGGAGAGTGGATGCCTGATACCTGACCCTTTTTTCCTGAGAGTACACCATGTGGACAGGCCCTGATCCCAGACTCCTGCCAAGAGCAGCAGATACTCAGAGGGAAGGGGAGGGAGTGGCACACACTTGATCCAGAAGTTAAAGTACAGCATTTTTTAAGCAAATAGTGGTATTTCTTTCAGGTTTTTCAAAGTTACGTTTCTCTAACATTATATAAAATATATACAGAAAAATATGTGTCATGGAGAAACTGCAACATTCTGTTTTTCAAGGGAGAGTTATCGTAATAGATATTTCTTTTTTGGGGATTTCTAGTGAGTGTCCTTGTGGTCCATCCCTGATCCGGTTTGGAGGCAAAGCGAAAGAGTATTCGCCTCGGGCAAGAATTCGCTCCTGGATGGGGTGAGTGTCTGCAGAAATGTTCTATTCCTGAGGTCACGGTCTGCTTGCTTTTGGCATTAAAACCAGGCAGCTGAAGAACTGCAGTGCCATCTTGCTAAACATGCTTCACTTTCAGCTGCAGACCTCCTGTGCTCCCTCAAGGTGGTGCTGGCAGGCAGACTGGGGTTACTTCCTGTCTCCTCCTCATAGGCTTGAACAGAGTCATCTTCTCTGTGTTCTTGCACTGTCTTCTCGCTCCTCCCGCACTCCACACTCCCTGTTGTCATGGGATTCACAGCTCCCACCTGCCTCCCTGGTGGCTCAGCTGGTAAAGAATCCGCCTACAGTGCGGGAGGCCTGAGTTCGATCCCTGGGTTGGGAAGATCCCCTGGAGAAGGGAAAGGCTGCCCACTCCAGCATCCTGGCTGGAGAGTTCCATGGACTGTATAGTCCATGGGGTCGCAGACAGTTGGACACGACCGAGCAACGTTCGTTCCTAAACGTTCTGCAGGTGCTGAGCTGACCTCCCCAGCCTGGCTGTGCTTCCTGCCATTGACCTTCTTCCCTTGTAGCAGATGAGCTGCTCTCTGATGGGGGCGCCTCCCGCTTTCCAGCCCTACCTTCCCACATCACTGTGGACCGTGCTTATCTGAGTCTGACCTATCATCGGAGGGGGACCCCAAGAGCCGGCCTCCCCATGCACTGCCCTGCAGGCTTTCTTACCGCCTAAACCCCAGCTCAGCATCCCAGAGGCATGTTAACCCCCGCCAGCATGTTTTCACCCCAGGTACGAGCTGCCTTTTGACAGGCATGACTGGATCATCAACCGTTGCGGGACGGAAGTGAGATACGTCATTGACTACTACGACGGTGGTGAGGTCAACCAAGACTACCAGTTCACCATCCTGGACGTGCGGCCTGCTTTGGATTCGCTCTCAGCTGTATGGGACCGGATGAAGGTGGCCTGGTGGCGCTGGACTTCCTAAGCACTGCTTTGTCAGAGATGAGAAAATAGAAACAATTTTTTTTCTGAGAAGTACATTAAACTATTTTCCCCAAACTGAGTTGCACTCCTAATATAACAGGGATGTCCAGGGGGTCATCTTACCTTCCATGTCACTTAGCAAAGGGTACTCAGCACGTGCTCTTCTGAGTTCTGTTTGTACCTTGCAGTTGATGGCACATTATTTGAAGTTTTCTTCCAATGTAGAGAAGTGCAAGGCCCTCCCTGAGTTTTTCCTTTAACACTGTCTGTGTATTTAAACAGTCCTAACTTCTGAAAAATACCTTTGCTGAAAATATGAAGAGAGCTGCTCTTTTCCCTCCCTATTTTAAATACTGATGCGTAGACCTGAAAGCCCATGGGATGCTCAGCTTTGACCTGGTCCAATATTTTATTTAAGTTTCCTGTTAGCTTTTTATACAAGTTACCAGCATTTCTCAAGTCCACCAAATATAATAGTGACCCCTGAAGAAAATACAGCCACACACTGGCAATGTACTCAGCCAACCTGAGGTGTGTGTGTCTTGCTCTCCAAATTCTTGCTGTTGTGATTTTTTTCAGACTGGACCTTGATCCAGAATAATTTCAACTCCCCTACGACTTAATGGTGCACATGTGTTGGAAGTATGTGTCTTAACTTTTTAAGTATTTTCCTTTTAATTCCTGTTGTTATGTAACTGTGTTCCGTAAGCAGGCTTCACTGTTCTGGCATTTAACAACTTTATCCCATTCTGGAGTTCATCCCTTCCCTTGCCTGAAGCCTTCCTCATGTCCCCTTTGCTTGAACCTTGAAGGTCTGGCTGAAGTCACAACGCTAGGGATGGTCCTGCTCTAAAACATGGTATTTTATCCATTGTTATAATTCACAAGGAGAATATTTTTCCCAGATATAGAATGGTTGTGACAACTCACTCTCCATTCACATCTGTTTTTTAAGGGATTTCTAAGTTTGCCACTGAAATTCTTTGTATCAGTCACCCACACACTGGTTGTTCAACTTACAGCAGCATAATACAACTGTTGGTTGTTTTTAAGTGTTTATAGTATTAACTCATTTATCCTGAATATCGTGGAGTTAAGTTAGTACATGAACTTAGCAGCTTGGGGTGATTCATTTGGTATGAATTTCTTTGGTGTGTCTGTGTGGAGTTTTAAAAATCCAACAACCTTAAAACTTCTACGTTTCAAAACATTTGTGTATTTTCAAAGAAAATAAAGCTGGTAATAGGTTTTGAAAATCTATTAAGAGTAATTTTATACTTTATCAGATAGAAATAATCTTTACAGAAATGATGGCTGTAGTCTTTCTGCTGGAGGTAGCCATTTTCGTCATTGAGCCCATATTTCTCATCCGCTGAGTAAAGGAGTTACTGTTGGCATGTTTCTTGGTCCTAAATGCCATTGAGTAAGTACAGGTTAAGGCATTATTATGAGAAACCAAGTGTTGTATCTGGAAACAAAGGAGCCACAGGCGGGGAATCACCCCTTTTAAAAGGATTCTAATATTTCTTGAGAAAAACCCCCTCTAAAATAAACTGTCTTGTGAACCTGATGACAAGATCACATTTATACACCCTCCACTTGGGGAGAGAAGACTACAGCCTGTTGGACGTAAGAGCTGCTTGGTGTGAGTTATACTTGGTCAGATCCAGGGATCAATACTCTGTTCTGATAGGAGCTTTCATTTATAACTTGAAATCATTTTAGATATTCTCCAGGCTTTTAAGCTACATCTTTCATCATAGGCTATTCAGGATTAGAACAAAGTACTGCACCTGAGGCTAAGGATTAGCCAGTAAGGTGGGGGTGCCAACTGGGGCTGCAGAAGAAAATGTAGTAGTATTCCTAGTAGTGCCCTAACTCCCCTCCACTCATGAAATGTTCACGACATTCTACATCCTATTGGAAACACAAAAATGCAAAAGGTCCAGCCCCCACCTGCAGGGGACTCAACCTTAGGGAGGACAGTCTATAAATGCAATGCTGATTTTAAAAGTGTTGTGTTAATCCATGGGTTAAATGCAAATTCACTTAAGTATTTTTTAATATATATTCAATATATAGTTACCAAATTTTTAATGAGACACCAGTAGGGTTTATCCTTATCAGCTGCTACTCCTTAACTGAAGAGTTGCACATTTCACACCTCACCTTTGCAACAACTGTGGGAGTTATACCATGAATCATTTTTGTCACCATAGGCGTGAGGCTGTGTGTGGTGATCAAGAATAGTTTTTCTTGAAAAGATACCTCCATCCCACCCCACCATGTTCATTGCAGCATTATATACAACAGACAAGAACAACCTGTGTCTGCTCATGGATGAGTGGATAAAGAAAACGTTATATCGTGTGTGTGTGTGTGTGTGTGTGTGTGTGTGTGTGTGTGCATACATGCTAAGTTGCTTCAGTCGTGTCTGACTCTTTGCGACCCAATGGACTGTAGCCCGCCAGGCTCCTCTGTGCATGGGATTTCCCAGGCAAGAATACTGGAGTGGGTTGCCATGCCCTCCTCCAGGGGATGTTCCCCACCCAGGAATCAAACCTGCGTCTCCTGCGTTGCTGGCAGATTACTGCTGAGCCCACCCATGCGTGTGTGTGTGCACGCGCGCGCGTGCGTGTGTGTGTGTGTGTGTGTATGACATATATGACTATTATTCATCCATGATAAGGAATAAAATCTTGCCATTTGCAAAAATATTGCAGCACCTTGAAGCGTTATGTTAAGTGGAGTAAGTCAGAAGCAGACAATACCATACAATCTCATTAATATGCAGAATCTAAAAAACAGTACAACCACCCAAAAACCTGAGCTCCTAGAGAGATTGGTAAGACTGGTGGTTTCCAGAGTGGGGGGGTTCAGGTAGACAAAATTTTTGAAGGGGATTAAAAGGCACACATTTCCAGTTGTAAAGCAATTAAGGACAAATGTCCAGCATGGTGAAAGTATGAAACTGTTAGTCATGTCTGCCTCTGTGACCCCATGGACTGTAGCCCTCCAAACTTCTCCGTCCACGGGATTCTCCAGGCAAGAATACTGGAGTGGGTTGCCATGCCCTTCTTCCGGGGATCTTTGTGTCTCAGGGATCAAACCTGGGTCTCCTGCATTGCAAGCAGATTCTTTATCATCTGAGCCCCTAGGGAAGCCCAATATTATATGGCAATTAAAGCTCAATTTTAAAAAAAAAGAAAAACAAACCCATGTCCTGGGGGCAGACGGCTGATTTAGAGCCTCATCTCAGCCCTTCACTTGCTATGTAATCTTAATTTTTCTGGACCTCAGCTCTCTTGGCCATAAAAAGAACGAAAGAACTGAGTGGTTTTGTTTGGTTGGGCTGCTGTTACAAATACCATCTACTGGATAGCTCATAAACAATAGAAACTCATCACTCACCATTCAGGAGGCCAGGAAGTGCCAGAGCAAGGCACTGGAAGATTCCACGTCTGTAAGGAGAACCCGCTCGCTGGTTCAAAGATGGCGTCTTTGGGCTTGTTCTTGTGAAAGGGGAGAGCGTGGGTGTCTCTTACAGGCTGATAATCCCATTCCTGAGGCTCCACCCTCTTGACCTAATCACCTCCCAAATCACCTGAACCCACTCGGAGCCCACAGCCTGGAAAGGCTTAATGAAGATCAGCTGCACCCAGTCATGCCCGAGGATAAGGCCCGGCTAGCAATCAGAGCAGAACTGAGCAACAGTACCCACCCCTTGCCTTGCTTCTCCCAAGATGAGTCCATCTAGAGAGGGAGCAGAAGGGTCTAGTAAGAATTAGGTCGCTCTAAAGGAGCCCATGTTCTTTAAAATCGCTAAAGGGAAAAAGATGGATCTTTGACCTTTTGAAAACCATAGACATGACAGGGTGACATTTGGTTTAGTACTATGCCAGATTTGCTTGTCAAAACTAAAGATTATAATTAGGCTGTTGTGCTTCCTAACCTGAGATGTAGCTCATTGTGTCCTCGGGATCACAAAGGTGACCTCTGTGTGGAAACTTCAAATGTGGTGCCTGCTCAGTCCTGTCTGATTTGATTCTTTCTGACCCCACAGACTGTAGCCCACTAGGCTCCTCTGTTTATGAAATTTTTCCAGGCAGGAATAATGGCCTGGGTAATCATTTCCTCCTCCAAAGGATCTTCCCAACCCAGGGATCAAACCAACATCTCCTGTGTCTCCTGCATTGGTGGGCAGATTCTTTACCACTGAGTCACCTGGGAAACCCAACTTAATATGTCTCCAGATTAAAAACATTACAAAGTTATGTTTAGTGCAAGTAAAAGGTATGCAAAATCAATTCAAAAGCAATGCATCACGTGGAAAGTATTCTAATTTTTTTTTTTCTGAAATCATAGCAGGTATTGAAAAGTAAAGTTTCTAAGAAAAGTTTATTTGGGGGGAGCCTACATCTATTTGGGCAATGAGGCTTATGTTTATCATTAGCTTTTTACTTCATGGTTTAATATATACATTGTCACATGTGATGAGGGCAGCAGAAACTTCATATAGAGTGGTATAACTCAGGAATTGTGAGAAACAATTTCATAGTAACAGTTGAGTGGAGTCCTGATGGATGATTACAGGATATTGGAGCTCTGTGCAAAATCACCCTTTTTAAAAAAGAAGATTGTTTACTTATGGCTGCCCTGGGCCTTGGTTGCTGTGCACGGGCTTTCTCCAGCTGCGATGAGCAGGGGCTACCCTCTAGTTGCAGGCTTCTCTTGTTGCAGAACATGGGTTCTAGAGCATGGACTAGGGAGTTGCAGCACTCAGGCTCAGGGGTGGTGGCACACGGGCTAAGCTGCTCGGCATGTGGGAGCTTCCCAGACCAGGGATTGAACCCATGTTCCCTGCATTGGCAGGCAAATTCTTAAGCTTTAGACCACCAGGGAAGCCCCAGAATCATTCTTTAAACACGTTGCTGTTCCTTTTACATTTAGGATGAGTTACTGTGACGAGTTCCTGTGGCCCTTCAGTGGCTGGGTGCAGAATATTATCTGGATGTTTTTGGCTGCAGGTAACAGTCCCTGCTGGCACTTGCAACATTGGGTGTGTGCCTGGTCAGCTGTACCTCTCCAAATGACTCTGCCTTACATGCACAATTTGAACTTCATCTTCATAGACTTCCCTGGTGGTTCAGATGGTAAAGAATCTGCCTGCAATGTGGGAGACCCAGGTTCGATCTCTGGGTCGGGAAGATCCCCAGGAGGAGGGCATGGTAACCCATTCCAGTGTTCTTGCCTGGAGAATTCCATGGACAGAGGAGCCTAATGGGCCACAGACCATGGGGTTGCACTGAGTAGGACGTGACTGAGTGACTAACATTTGACGGGCTAACTCGTTTCATCACCATCAGGTGGCTTCTATTAACAGATGCTGGCCGAGCTTTACGATCCTTGCTTATGACTAGTAGATAAGAGGTGGAGTGGGAGGGGGAAGTCTCTCACAACACATGGAAAATAAGGTTTCTTTTTAATCAATTTGGGTCAATTTGGCCTTAGGCCTGTGTCCTCACGCCCCTCCCATTTTACATTCCCAGGAGAGTGCCTGATGCTTAGATTAACCAGAGGAATCATTTGCAGAAAACCGCAGTGCCCACTAGAGAATTATATCACAAAACAATTATAAAATCTCATTCTTAGTTGTCATTTCATTATTTTTCCTTCACTCAACATAGGTTGGCGTTTCAAATCTGGAGGTGGTGGCTAGTGTAACGGAAGAAGACAGGCTTGGGGATCTTCATTTCTGTATTGACTCTCTTCATTGGCTAGGGGATGTGAACAATCACTTTAGGTCTATAAAGCTAACTCACTTCATTCTTTTTATGGCTGAATAAGATTCCATTGTATGGATGGAGGACAATTTTTTAAAAAATCTGGTCATTAGTTGATGGACTTTTGGGTCTTTCCATAGATCCTTCTGTAGGTTCCTTTATGACCATAATTCTAGGTTTTATGTGGCCTATTTCTCTCACATTTGATAGACTGGCTGATGCCATGTTTTAAGCTAAGGAAAAACAATGTGCTTTGAAAACCTACTTCAGACTAGTTTTTACATAAAGTACATAAGTGGATGCACTCTAAATTTCACACCATTCCTGGTTAACCAGTGCTTTCTTTTTCCTCTATAAAATGGGCTTAGAAACAACCCGAAAGTCCATCAACTAATGACTGGGTGAAAAAAAAATTGTCGTCCATCCATACAATGGAATCTATTCAGCCATAAAAAAAATGAAGTACTGATTCTTGCTACAAGATGGATGAATCTTGAAAACAACGTGCTAAGTGATACAAAGGGCTGGAAACTGTATGATTCTATTTATAGAATTGTCCAGCATAGGTAAATGTATAGCGGCAGAAAATAGATTAGTGGTTGCCATGGTTGGTGAGGGAGGAATTGGGAGTGAGTGCTAATGGGTATAGGGTTTTCTTTCAGGGTGATGAAAATGTTCTAAAACTGATGGTTGTGCAACTCTGTTACTCTATTGGAAACCACTGAATTGTATACTTTAAATGTGTGAAGTGTCTGGTTTCCAATTATAGCTCAATAAATCTCCTTGAAAAACAGGGGGGGGGGAAATGTGCTGGCTGATCCCTCTATTAACTGAGTAGTCAGTCTACCAAGAGTCAGTAACTTAATTAAGCCAAACAAAAGAAGATGTCATATAAATGCATAAACCAAATCCATACATACTAAGGAATGATTGAGAAGAGTTGAAAGCAGAATCAGTACAAATACAGCCATGAAATCGGAAAGGGTTGGGGAAATATTGTAAAAATCCAGGATAAGTTTTGGTTCATTGTTTTCACAGTGGTTTCTTCGATTTGCTGTAAAGGAACTGGAAGTGGGATGTTAGACAGTGGCTGTGGATGGACTAAGAATGTGAAAGTGGACCCTCCCGCACCCAGAGAAAGAAAAGGCCTCGGCTCCACAGTGGAAACTTAGTAAACAGTGTCTGTTTATGTGCTGTTAAAACATACGACAAAAATCATTTTATGATCTCCTGTTTCACCTGACTTAAAAAAATGTGATTCCATACTGTTCAGGCAAAGTATTGCATTAGAGCAGCATTTTGGATCTTGCTGCCTTTCCCCCTCTCCACTTCTCCCCCTTCTGTGGTCTCCCCAGCTAGATGCTCCTCAAAATTTTGTAGAGATGGAATCCTCTGGAGGGCTTGTTAAAATGCAGAAAAAGCTGGGCCCCACTGCCAGGGGGCCTGATTCAGTCAGTATCATGAGAATTGGCATTCCTAAGAGGAGAGTGTGTCCAAGAGATGCTAATGTTGCTGACCAGGGTCTGAGCTTCACTGGACTCTGCATCCTTCACATCCTTCAAATCCTCTGCACTCCCACACACCCCATCTTCGCGATGCATTTACAATTGCCACGTATTACACAGCCGTGGGTCAAAGCCCTGAGTAGGAAAGGGGAGAGTGAAGGTTCCATGTAAAGGCCACTTGTCCTTTGTGGCTTATCCCCAAGGCTTCCTTGACGTCCTCCCGCTCACCTCGGTTCTGAATGTTGCACAATCCCACCTTTGTTTGGTTTTCATAAACCCTTCTTTGGAAAGTTCATCCTCTCACATCACTTCAGTAGGCGATGCTTGGGGGGCAGAGGACGATGACAATGGGGTGAAGGCAATGACCTCTCAGCTGGGACAGAAAACCCCTCTGTTAGTGGGTGCTCTTTGTGAGTTGTGGTCTCAAAGGGCAAACCCTCTCCTGGTGGCCGCTCCCTTGAGCTGCAGAGGTGTTCTGGGTTGTCTCTGCTCCTTGAGCTCTCTTCATCATATTCAATTGCAAGGGCCTAACGAACTGCCACAATCGAAGTGGTTTTAACAATATGCATGATATAGGGTGCTTAGGGATGGTGCACCAGGATGACCCAGAGGGATGGAATAGGGAGGGAGGTGGGAAGAGGGTTCTGGAAGGGGAACACATGAATACTCATGGTGGATTCATGTCAGTGTATGGCAAAACCAACACGATGATGTAAAGAAAAAAGTCTTTCCTGAATTTGTTACTATATATATATATATATATATA
>ML663462.1:1271122-1334093 GCA_007570785.1 Antilocapra americana
TCACTACTATATAAAAATATGGCTTCTCATATTCTGTTCTATTTTGCTTTGTTAGTGTTATTCTTAGGCATTGAAAGAAGGGCTGTCCCCAGTTAAAAGCTATGGCAAAAGCACAGAAACCCGCTTGTGCATATTCTAGAACATTCTATAGAATCTCATTACTTAGAATAAGTGACTAAAAATGTGTTCCTTCTGTTTTCTGTGAATATAACATATAGGATTATCATACATAATCTGTTACAGAATATACAAGAGTCAAAATTGAAGACACATAAATACAATTAAGCTATACCAAAGCGAGAATTTTACCTTATACAGAGCCAATGTGAATAGCTTTTAGATCTGATGTTAGCATACATTTTTTTTTTTTCTGAAGGCTGGCTATGCAATAGAATCTTATTATAAAGGGTCAGGGTCCTAGGGTGCTCTATCTTTAAGTGAACTGACTTTTCTTGTGTTATTCTTTTTTAAGTGTAAAATAAAAATAAGTAAGTGCCCAATTGTCCAACACCCACTTTTTCCCCTACTGAGTGGAAGAAGGCTGTTTGGGAGGCGAGAGGTGAGCGCGGGGGGCTCAGACCAGCGTTTCCGGGAGAGCATCGGGGTTGTCGGTGGACAGGAGCTCCCAGATCTGCCATCGCTCCCTCTGCCAGTCGAGCCAGTTGGGTTCCCCCAAGGTCTTATTGTTCTGCTCGCCGGCGGGGCTGGGGTAGGCGCTGCTCGCTTTCTGCTGGGCGGCCTGGTGCCCTCGCTGTGGCTCGGCTGTTTGGCTTCCCTCCTGCGAAGCTGTTCCGGAGCCTTCTTCCGGCCTGCGCGGCCTCCACAGCGGCGGCTCCGCGGCTTGGTGGGCCGGGGATGCTACGGTCGACTTGCCTGGACCAGGATAGGGAGGAGGGGGCCGCTTGTCGTGCCTGGCACCCTCTGCAGGTCTCTGGGCCAGGGGCCTGGCTCTCCTCTGCAGCCAGGCCCCCTCCGGCTCGCCCTCGGCGAGGTCCTCGGCGCTGCTCAGAGTCCAGCACGGCTCTGGCCTCGGCCTTGGTGTGGGCTGCCCGCCGCCCTGGCTGTGGGGCGTGCTGGAGACGCGGGCCACCGGGGCGTGCGCCCTCCCCTCGGCCGCCGGGCTCTTGGTCTGAGTCCTCCGAATAGCCTGCGCACTGCTGTCCAGTTCTGTGGGGCTCCCCTGCCACCGGGGCCAAGTGGGGGACAGGTTCCCTTGAGACAGGGAGCACGGCCCGGGGCGGAGGGAGCTGCTTTCAAAAATGTCGCCGTAGGAACCTGGGAGCCAGAGAGAAGGACGAGAAATGGAATTGGTTTGTAGCCTCCCTCTCGGGATGCCTTGTCAGTTTCAAAAAAAAAGAGAGAAAAAATTAAAAAGCACAGGGCACGCTTAGCTGTGGCCGACTACAGTAGCGAACTTCCTAGTAAGAGACCTGCCCAGTGCTTCTTGAGTCTCGACCCAATTCATGTAACAGCTCCAAAGACAGACGCCTGGACTCGGGCAGCTTCACTGTCAAATGAGACTAAATAGCCCTGGGCCTTAATTTCTGCCTTCGGAAAGCCCCTCTCTGCCGTGCTTATGGAAACTTTTCTTAACCTAGATGGTAAAAGGAATGTTCTCTTCCTGTTCAGTGCAACTTGCAATCCGGAGGAGACACACATTACAGTGTTTCCATGTTTCTCTTGTGTCAATCAAAGCCGTAGGGACAAACGAATGGACTCGAAAACGCCCCATTTAGTGCCAGAAGCTGAAGGCAGCAGCCCCTGTGTATGTCCTACCCCTTACTCACCTGTCATCCCCTTTCCTTCCTGGATGGTATTTCCCAGCCTCCCTTGCAGATAGGAGGGCCACAGAGATAAAGTCTGGCTCACAAATGCGGAGAGCTGTGATGGAAGCCATTTCTAGGCCTGGTCTAGTAGGAAAAGCACCAAAAGCACTCCTAGTTGTCTGGACTTGCTCTCTCCCCTCAACTTCTAGCCCTCGATGGAACAACCATGCAAGACCCGGAGGCCTCTGAGGATGGGGGGCCACTGGGTAGATGGAACGTGAGCTGAGCCCCTGCACGACTGGAACAGAGTATTCCCAGCCCTCATTCCCCTACACAATCCACACTGGACTGGGTAGTGAGGGGCAAACCAACCTGTGAAAGGTTGAGCCACTGACATTTAGGGGGTGTTTGTAACCTTCCCTAACTGATACAACTTTCTTCAGGAAATTGACAGGAGAGCAAAACAGTGTGTTTCACAAGCAAATGAGGAGTTCTTGGGGGCATATTTCCCTAGGCTGCCTGTCTCCTGTTGATTTGCCCTGTCTTCTCATTTCTTAAAAAGTAAGCAGGGGAGATCATTTTGGGGGCAGAGGGACACATAAGCATTTACACAGGGACAGATCAGACTTGAGCCAGCAGAGAGAAAACAGCAGGACATCTTGGAATAACTTATCCTTGGGGAAAAAGCCAGTAAAGCAGTTCATGGGATAAAGTGAGAAGTACTTAGATCATGGCTCAATACTCAAATACTCAAACTGGAGTAGAGGCCATTAAAATAAAAATGCACCATGCTTTAAAAATGTAATATGGGAAGTATTTCAAAACAATGAAAAAGGGAACACACACACACACACACACACACACACACACACAGGGAAACAATAAAACAATTCACACACTTCATATTATATGCCCTCCTCCAGGGGATCTTCCCAACCCAGGGATCCACCCCAGGTCTCCCACAGTGCAGGATTGTTTACCATCTGAGCCACCAGGAAAGCCCTCATATTATATATTAACATATATTCCAGATGGATTAAAGAATTAAGGGTTAAATAATGAAATATTGTGACGGAGAAAAGTGTATAGATGACTAATTCGCCAATGCTTAAGTAAAAGTTAAGATTAATTTTGTGAAAGAATTCACACAAAAGAGATAGAATTGCTCATGTAAAACATTAAAAAATGTCAGATATGCAAAAAGGAAGAAATGCAAGGAATATCAGTGGCAAACAATGTTGTTAAAGGGTTAATGCCTTTATTATAAGAAGGATTTGTAAGAATCAATTTTAAAAACACTAGCATACATAAATAGCCAATGACATAAGGATATCTGTGAGTGAAATTCAGCTGATTAATAGAAAAATTGAAAACTACTGGTGAGAAATACAGGCAAATGATGATAATAAATACAATTTTGTTTTTTAAAGAAACCCAAATGCAAATCCAGTGATTTGCAGTACCAATGAGATTAAAGTGATGTGGACGCTGCCAGTATGGCTTATGGAACACAAGCCACTGTATCCTCTATGGAATGTGAAGTGACTATACCTCTGAATTCTTAGATAGGTTCATTATATTTTGACCCACTTTCTTATTCTGTTTTTTTTTTTTTTTTTTTTCTGCATTTCACACAGCTTGCAGGATCTTATATCCCCAACCAGAGATGGAACCCAGGCAACCAGAGATGGAACCCAGGCCCCCAGAAGTGGAAGCATGGAGACCTAACTACTGGACCACCAAGGAATTTTCCTATTTTCCCATGTTCCTATTTCACATTTATAACTGGCTTTCTAAAATTTTGTGAACATTGTTTAGAATTTAAAATACAAAATCCAAAAAGTACATAAAAGAGGTCCCTGACATTAACTTATGGCAACATCTCTAAAAAAGTGGAAATAACTCAGTGGTCCCAACACTGGGCTATAAACTATGAATATGCATCCAAAATACTACACAGCCCTTAACAACAATAATGGAAAATAACTGGAGAATGAAAGGTAGACAAATCATATAAAGGTACACAGTCAGAATGATTATAACTATCTTTAAAAACTCTTGCAAATGAAATGAAAGAAAGTCAAAGGTTGATGTACTTTGGTGGAAAGGTATAGCTTTATCTCCTTTTCCCCTATTTCCAGCTGAGAAATGGGATATTTCCTGCCATATCAGTAAACAAGGATGTCACAGCCCTCAGTGATTGCAGCCCTCCAATGTGAGCCACCCTGAAGAAACTCAGGAAACAAATAATTCCTGTTATTTAGCAGCCATCAGATGATGGCCACTTCTTGTAGCCACTCCCTGTGGTGAGCCCTGAGGAAGCTCAGGACATGAAAATATAGGATACTGGCCCCAGGTAGCTGAGGTGCAGATCAAATGAATGATTTCAGTGAGCCCAGGTTCTTGTGTCTTCCCAGACAGGGAAAAGCTTTAACTTGAGATGTCTGGTTTTCCTTTAGTTAACAATAATCTGTTGACATTCAGACTGCCTGCCCTTTGTTGAAAACGTCTATATAACCTGGCTCTTTCCCTTGCCTCCTCAGAACAGTTCTCTCATGCTACTCCAAGTCTCCCCAGCTTGGAGTCCTAAAAATTCCCCCCAAATGAAATATAACACTCAACTTTTAGGTTGTGAATATTCTCCCTAAGTCGACCGAGCATTTTTCAAATAATATCTGAGAAGCATGTAATATGATGATAGTAAGGTGAAGAGCAAAGAAAATTAACTTTAAAAGTAAGTGCAATATTAGTTTTAAAATTTAATCCTTTACCTGTCATTCCTGGGTCTTTGGATCCACTTTTTAATGTCGAATGCCAAGTTCCCCAGATATTGAAAGCTTCCTCCGCCATATCTAGGAAGAAGTGCACAAAAAGGGTATGTAACTCAAAATGAAAACTGAAGAGTAAAAAAAAAAATCAATAAATATTTTTATGACACCTCTTCTACTTAAAGTACTGTATGCGAGATTGTGATGGATACAGGAGAGAATATGATGCTAGACCTGCCTTTTAAGAGGCCTATTCCATTTGGGATTCACAAAAAGACTCTTTCTCTGTGATGGCTGTAGTAGACAGAGTAAGTCATGATCCCCAGAATCTGAGAAGATGTTATAGTGAGAAAGGTCTTGCAGGTGTGCCTAAGTTCTGGATTTTGGAATGAGGAGATGATCCTGGATTATAGAAGATGCTATGTTGCTGGCTTTAAAGAGGGAGGAAAGGGCCATGAACCAAGGAATGCAGGCAGCCTCAGAAGCTGGAAAAGGCAAGGAAACAAATTGTTCCCTAGAGTCTCCAGAAGGAATGCAGCTCTGTGGACCCACTTTAGATTTCTGACGTCCAGAACTGTATGATAATAACTTTTTGTGTTGTTTTAAATCACTAAGTTTGTGTTCACTTGTTATCGCAGCCTTAGGAAATGAGTAAAATTGTCGTGGGTGACAACAGCTCCGACTGCATCAACACAGAGACAGAGGAACAATGATTATAGTTCGTTTATCTTGCCTAGGGAATACTCCTCTGTGGCATCAGCAGAATCACAGTCCTGCATGTGTTTACTCATACACCCCTCCCAATCTGTCTGTAAATATTTACAGCCTAAGGTTCTATCTTAGGTGTTCCCATCACCTCCTTTAATCCTTACTACAATCCTGAAACCTATGAGCTTCCCAGGTGGCTCAGTGGTAAAAAACCCACCTGCCAATGCAGGAGACATGGGTTCAACCCCTGGAGGAGTCCCTGGAGAAGGAAATGACAGCCCACCCCAGAATTTCTGCCTGGAAAATTCCATGGACAGAGGAGCCTGGTGGTCTATGAGGTCACAAAGAGTCAGACACGTGTTAGCATCTAAACAAACAAATTCGGCAACGTGATGATAATGACTATTTCTAGAAGCAAATGTCTACTGGTGCTTCCCTGTGTTCAGCAGTTTATATGCATGCGTTCTCTCATTTAGTCCTGAAGAGATGTCCCTGAGTCCATTTCACAGGTGAGGCAAGTACTTTCACATTTTAAAAAGAAATTTTATGCCTGATGGAAACACCAATTACTGTTTTCACTGTAAATTAAAAGAAATTTTGAGACAAATACTTGTGAAATAAAAATAAAGCTGCTGTGATTAAAAACACCACAAAAAGGAGCCCTTTCAGAGTGACTCTTCAGATAAAATTATATATTTGTGATACAGCAGCAAGAATTTGTACTGTGTCTTCCAATGATCAGTTTAAAAGTGTCCTGTGAGTCCTGACCCTGAGGAATCGTTCTGTGGAGGGGGAGTACAAAATCCAACATTCAGTGGTCAAGTCCATTTGAGAAAAGCTGAAAACCATCCCCTCCCTCCCATAGTGGAAATTCATGGTGCCTGCTAGCAGTTTAAAGATTTCTGAGAACTTGTACAGCAGAGGAACTGTTAGCTTGGTTAACTCAGCCTTTCCCAAATGTATTTGACCATGGAAATCTTCTTTTGCCTAAAAGTCATCATTGCCATGGAGATTTATTTGGAATATGCTTGTTCATTATATAGTGAGTTCAGCTTGTTCTCTGAATAAAAAGTAACAGCAATGGTGGGGTGCCATCTTAGACTAAAAGATATATACCCAAGCCCACAGGCCAGGAGACAGCAAGTTCATCGGATGCTGGAGGGGAGAGTCAGCTGGGACTGTCTGGGGCTAACCGAGCCGAAGACTTCTTCCCACCTAGCTGGGTGTGCAGGGACCCCGACCCAGGGTCAGTGTTTGGCAGGTCCTCAGGAAATGCTCATTGAATTAGAGAAACATGAAACAAGGAAGGGTTGGAGACAAGGTCCAAAGCGCCCACACCAGGCCACATGTAGTCAGAGAGACTGGATAAATTACCTTTGCCAAGCCTTGGTCCAGGAGAACTCTCCCTTGACTTCGAGGAGGGCAAGTGGCCCACCAGGCGCACACACGGCTCCGGCCCTTTGTAAAGCTTCTCTGAGCCCCCCGGCACCACGTCCTCTTGCATAGCCAGCAGGGAACGCTCAGACAGCACAGGGGAGTTGTTGTCATAAGGGGAGAGGTCTCCGCTGGAGGCCTTGTTGGAGTCTGTGGATGAGTGTCTTCCTCCCATGGAAAAGGAGACTTCTGACCTCAGCATGTCAGGGCTTCTGGCACAAGGAGACAATTACGGGTACGTAAGTGTGTTAGCAATGACAGACCAGATTCAAACCCGCGGACAAGTTTACAAATGACGGTAGGAGAATGTGTGGACACGGGCTGAAACAAAAAAGAATTTCTGAGCAAGGTTCCAAGACTCCTATGTCAATCAGGTGAAAGCATTTCTATGAAATGGCCAGCAGATGGCAGCAAAACCCAACAGATGTCACAGGAAACGGCAGGGCAATGTGATGAAACCCAAGGATCCCTGTCTTCAAGGTGCATCGCTGATATGCCTGTTGGATCAATCCCTGTTTCCATTTAAAAATTAAAATCTGATGCTCACTATCTGTTAAATAGGGAAAACTGCAGATAACTCTTTAACTGTCCTCAATATCCTGAATTAAAAATAATTCAGACAAAACTATGATTGAAACACTACATGCAGTTTATGGACACCTTTTCTCCTTTCACCCAAATACTAATGTAAATCAACCCATCCTTCCTGACAACGAAGATGACAACGATGATGATGGTGGTGGTGGTGGGAATAACTGTTTTATGGATAAAATGGTGGCTAAAAAAGATAAACATGTGACCATCACTGGAATCCATGGTATTTAAATACACCTAAAAGGATTCTACGGCACGAGTGCTTTTACAAATTGATGTAAAGCATACTAATGAGCATATCCGTTAAGTTTTATATAAGCATGAGTTGTCACAGCAACAGAAATAATGGTGAAAATGTGAGCCGAACAGGAAAACAAGAACATCAGGAACGTGACAAGAGTGTTTGAAGTCTTACCTGGGAACATCTGTATTTTCTACTTTCCTCAAAACAGTGGCCCTGACAACATCTTAAAGGGAAATGATCACAGATTGATTAAAAGTTCCCAAACCTGCTCCTGCTGACCCCCTCACCCCTTGCCCCACTTCACTTCTCTTGTCTTTACTTTCTTTTGGATTAATTTTTCAAGACAAATCCTTGATGATCTTATAGAAGGTAACCCCATGCCTGAGCAAGCCCTTCCTAATCTAAGCATTCTGTGTATGCAGGAGGAGAAAGGATGCTGTCAGGGGGTCTGGCTTCACTGGGGGGCGCTCGGGCAGGGGTTACTGCCAGGGGAAGGCAACTCGGAGCTGTGACGCGCATTCCCTTCCTGTCACCGAGGCAGTTAGGGCCCCAAGCAGTTTCTGCTGAGGAAATTTCTTACCCACATGGAATAAACAGTCCTTTCCTTGCCTCCTCTTTAAACCTTATGGGAAAGAGCCAGAGGACAACCACGAGGATGGTTTTCCAGAAACTTTAGGCTTCCAATGAATGAAGGAAAAAGAAAAGGAACTTACTACTTCTGCTGGAAAATGGAGAAAAAAACCCATTTAACTGCCATCATTTAATTAAACGGGGAAACTCTCCTTGATTCTATGGAGGGAACACAAGACAAAACAAACGGACCCTTGTCTGTCATCATGGGGTTTGACTCTCATTGAGGACACTCCACTGTGAGAATGAGCCACACAGAGCTCAGCTCAGAATCTGGGTTCTACATTCTGACCACAGCTAGACATCAAGTCACCAGGCTAACTTCAGTTGCTTTCCCTGTTTAGTTGATATTTTTCCATTCATTAATGAAAGTGTCTTATGTCTACTCAGCAAGAATAAGTCACAGTGTCATTTCGATAAGAGTGGGCACATAAAACCTGCTTTTATGAGCTGTTTTACAGAGAGTCTAGTCAATTTATTTGCCAAATTAACATAACTATCAGGGCCACAGATGCTTTTGAGCCCCCTTACAATAGGAAGAGAGTTTTGGAAAGGTTGTGTTGTAGCTCACGGAGACCACAATGGTTTGGCCTCACACCTTGCTCATCTGTCTTATAAAACATACAGAAGAGAATATATAGAGCAAAACATTCTAAGTTGCAGATTCAGTCAACAGTTCCGTGCATCAGGAAAAACACCCCATGAAAGAAATTTCTTGACCATCTCAAGTACTAGGGACAGTACTGCTGACATTGCAGGGTCCCCATCATCTGGGAAATGTATCGCTGGTTGGAAATGCCCTTTGGATCTGCTGATGGGACTGGTGATCACAAGCAGGGCCCAGGGCCAAATGAACTCGTGGGACCCCATGGTGAGAATAATTACTAGAATTTCAAGATGGTGACAGCAGATCATTAAGCCAAATGGGTACTGCTTCTGAGGACTGAAAGGGAACCTCTGGGGGCAGGGTTTTAAAAGCCCTCCAGGTAACTTTGATATATGGGGGAAGTCAGATACCAAACCTACCTGCCCTCCCTCACCCCATAGATGTGACCGTGGGCTATGGATCTCCTTGGAGGCAAGTCAGCAGGGAGATCGCAGATAATGGCCACAGCCTCAGCCTGGCTGGCAGTGGGGGCAATGGGGTGGTTCTGACTTCAACCTGGCAGGGCTACAGTGGATTAGAGGAGACAGTGTGCCCATCCCAGCCTGCTCCAGCCTGCAGAAGTCAGATGGCTGAATGCCATTTGGTTATGCATCAGAACATGATAAGGGGAGTGGGGGCAGGAGGGGCCAAGCTGCCTTTGTCTGCTCTTTGGTGTCATTCTCCAAGTCAGGCCACCGAGGTCACCACAGCTACAGCTCCATCAAGGGGGAAACCACAGGAGGAGGAGGTCAGAGCTAATCCTTGGAGGGGGAGGCAAAAGCAGCAGACACAGACAATGAACCTCCTCAGTGGGGCTGGGGTCACCCCCAGGAACGTGGGCAGGTGGGGCCACTGAATCAGAGGGGATCTCTCTTTCCCCAGGTAGTGTACTTAGCTATGGAAGCTGATGCAGGTTGAGTGCAGATGGCAAACAGCTTGGAGTAGACTCATGTGGAGCAACCCCTTGGCCTGGCAGAAGCACATAAGTTGACATGTATATAGGATTCATTGTGTGGCAGCAACTGGATGAAGTTACTGTTAACAACTCTCATTGTTTCTGATCACACATGAAGAGAGGACCAAAAGAAATGAGGGGATGGTGACGTTACATGGGGTTGACTCTGAAAATGTATTTGATAATACTGTTTAAAATCATGGGCTTCCCTGGTGGCTTAGCTGGTAAAGAATCTGCCTGCAATGCAGGAGACCCCAGTTTGATTCCTGGGTTGGGAAGATCCGCTGGAAAACAGATAGGCTACCCACTCCAATATTCTTGGGCTTCCCTTGTGGCTCAGCTGGTAAAGAATCCGCCTGCAATGCAGCAGGCCTGAGTTTGACCCCTGGGTGGGGAAGTTACCCTGGAGAAGGGAAAGGCTACCCACTCCAATGGTCTGGCCAGGAGAATTCCCTGGACTATATAGTTGAAAATTATTCAAAATCAATAGTAAAACGCCTTGTTTTATGCTTACAGTTGGTGGCTCTTTTATGTTTAAAGTATTTCCTATTTATCATTTTAATTTCTCAGCAGAGGTCAGTAAGGTGCTGGCCAAATTTTCCTAAGAACCCACGCCCAAGAGTTGTCTTTCCACATGTGTGCCTGTGTGCCCATTCGTGTCCGACTCTCTGAGACCCCATGGTCTACAGCCCGCCAGGCTCCTCTGTCCATGGAATTTTCCAGGCAAGAATACTGGAGTGGGTTGCCCTTTCCTTTTCCAGGGCATCTGTCCAATCCATGGATCAAACCTGCGTCTCCTGCACTGGCCGGCGGATTCTTTACCACTGGGCCACCTGGGAAGCCTTGTCTTTCCACACGAGAGCCCACCAATTAATGAAATAAAACAATTATATTTACTCTTCAGAAGTCTCACTATCATACTGGCAGTTCAGAGTTTTCAAAAATTTTAGTGTCACTCCATTGCTTTATCATTAAATCAACTGGAAACAAATCCAGGACCTTCCCTGTGAGTACCTTTGAAAAAACTGAGACAAGCTGTCACTGATACCTTCTCTAAGATTTGCCTCCAAGATGATTCATCTCTCGGAAGACAATTTTAAGTTCAGCGCTCCAAGTAAAGGGCTAAAATATTCATTTGTTTATTTATATAAAATATTTACTTTAAGCAGTGAGAAATCGTTGAGAAGCACACAGAGTTCTGTCTCTCTAGGTATTGGAATTTCATGGGCTGAGGTAGGGAATGCTGAGTGGATACACTGGCCATTGACATGGGTTTGCCTCCATGACTGGAGAGCTCTCCCCTGAGCCCTGAAAGCCTCGGGACCATCCACAGCCAACCAAACAAGCATGAGATGGGCACGGAGAGCGAACTGCTTTCTCACCCTTAGCTGGTCCTTCCAGGTCAGGGTGTAAACACGCTGGCAGGGTACTGTGAGCAGGCCTGCACTGCAGCCGGAGGCACAGAACTTGTTCTGTGGATAGATGGAAAACTCCGGTTCAATCACCGGAAGGTGGCCGGCCCAGCCCCTGGCTGAGCGACCCCAGCAAGAAATATCCTTGGGGATTTCAAACTTGCTTTGGTTTCATGCTTGGCTCAGCCATGAACTGATAAACCTCCGTCTGTTGGAACTCAAAGCACATAACCATTGTCGACGCTGTTAATTGTAATGGGAAAGGAATCCACTGCCACAGTTGTGCTGGATTTATGGAAGATTTTCACATTCGTCATGTTCATTTCTGCAAAACATCCCTTATGCAGAATCCTAGGGACAAAGGCAGCCCCTCCAAAGAGAAGCTGACATAGATCCATACTCCCACCAGGAGATAAACCTGGATATTAGAACTTGCCCAGGTCTTCTAAAATTTTTGTTGCTATTTTGCTCATTGTAGATTTTTGGCGATAACGTTGGTTTTTAAAAGTTGCTACATTTAATTGCTGTTCATTTTGATGACTGTTTTAGCACACCCTTAAAACTTGCACCTCACTTTCCTCATCCTAGTCCCAGCCCTGTTCTGTTGTGTTGCAAATGCCTGTGTTTATCACACCTGTCTTCTTTGATTCTGTTCTCATCCCCTATTTCCTTACATCCCTAAATCAAGGAGGGGGGGAATCTATTCTAAGTATCTTTGGAAAAAAAGAGCATATAATTCCAATAAATATACTAGACAAGCAATTAAAAAACTAGAAGTCTTGCCTTTTTAGTAATATAAATCTCCTAATCTCCTCTTGGCATTCCATTTTGGTTGCAGCCAAAAATGTAAGTAGACAAGCACAAGGAAAAATAATGAATCCTCCTTTCACTCCCCCAGTTCTGCTGTCACATACAGAAGAGGAAACAACTCAAATGGAAACATGAAATTCCCAAATATTACTAAATGTTTCATCTTGCAAAACAGAAGTTATGATGAGTATGTTCTTGTCCTTGGTTTGACACTCTTTTGAAAACTTACTTGTCCACTCCAAATAAAATCTTATGCAGTTTCCATGTGGGGCACGAGAACCTAAAACCTTATTTAGGTCTGTGAATTGATGGCACAGAACAGAAGCTTCAGGAAATAAATCAAAGAGTCGGAAGAGAATCGCGAGGGAGCTCGTGCATATCACTGCACTTACGGAATTCATTTTAGAGGTACTGTTGCTTTCCACTCTGGTCTTCCTGAAAATCTTTTGCATCCTTACCTTTTATAGCCCTGGTAGCTGAGTCTTCACTAAATAAAACCTTCAGAACAGGAATTCTGTCCATTCCCACTGCGCCACAGCTTATCCAGGCTCTCCACCTGATGACCTGCAAACGGAACCGCTTCCTGGCCCCTTCCAACTCTGCCTGGCCTGATGCGATCAGGCCATCTTCCCAACTTCAGTGCCTTTCATCCTCACTCCTCTGTCTATTCCACAACCATGCCACCATCCTGATGCCAGTTAGATCAGGTGGGCTTTGCCTTTTCTCATACTGCCACAACTTAACACGGATGGGTTCTCTCATGCCATGCTGCCTTCATAAGTTGCTGTCTCATGGACAGCAAGGGAGAATCTAGTGACACTCCACTTAAAACTACTTGTAACTACTTACCAACTTCTACTTTGGTAAGTAGTTATAAATGAACAGAATGATGAAATGCCAAACAATGTGATAATGATCGTTAACAAATACTAAGCATTTATTTAAAGCCAGATACTGTTCTAATATAGCCAAATAACTATAAAGTTAGCACCACCTTTTCCTCTTTTTTTTTGGCCACATGGCATGTGAGATCTTACTTCCCTGACCAGGGATCGAACCTGCACCCCCCTGTATTGTTAAGTGCGGAGTCTTAACCACTGGACTGCCAGGGAAGTCCTCATCCCAGTATAACTTCTTATCTCTAGTTTACTGATGAGGAAACTGAGACAGAGAGAGAAATTTATTTACCCAAGACAGCACAGCTAATTAGCAGTGGAAATGGGATTTGGACTCAGGCAATCTGGGTCTGAATTCAAACCTCATAACCAGCGTGTTGTATCATACAAGCGTGTACTATTGATGGGTAATTGGCATGCCAGTGTTGCCAGCATTGGGGTATTGCAATTTGTCACCACTGTAATCTATCATGACCACGATCTCTCATCACTCTAATTCTTCGCCACTGCTTCTTGGTTTAGGCACCACCACTAAGCCTGCCATTTAAGGGCTTCTGCCCTCTGTGCTGGCCAGCTTTTTTTACTGTGTCCCCAGCCAGCTGACATATTTACTTTTATGACCAGGTCCTGGTTCAAGCTTCCCAAACATCCAGGCCTATTGACAACCTCTCCAGCCCTACAAAGTTCCCTTCAAATCCTTGCTCTTCTCAGAAGCTATCCATGAGACAGCAGGAAACATTTCTTTCTCTCCTCCAAAATTCATGTGGATTTATGGTCTGGAGCACTGGTTGCCTTCTCTGTCAACACAGAGCCCCCTTTGGAATGTAACAAATCACCTAACCTCAACTCTCTGGATGACAGGAAATATGTAGTGTCTACTGGGGCAGCTCTCAGCTGGTAGTTCCTAGCCTGGACCCTTGGGAGGGAATCACATAGGAGCTTTGAAAATCCCGGTCCAGACTGCACCCCAGAATAAATGAATCTGAATCTCTAGGTGGGGGGCACCCGGGTGGAGGTGTTCTTCAGGTTCCTTGGGTGATTCGAATGGGGAGACAAGGCTGAGAACCAGGGGCCTAGCACATTCCATTTGTCCCTTGGAGGCCTACTTCAACAAACCTGCAAGCTCTTAAAGATGTGAGCTTTTATAAATAGGATGGATAAACAAGAAGGTCCTACTGTAGAGCACAGGGAACTATACTCAGTATCTTGTGATAAACCATGTTGGGAAAGAATCTAAAAAAATGAATGTATATACATACATATACATGTATGTGTGTGTATCATTTTGTGGTATGGCAGAAATTAACACAATGTTGTAAATCAACTATGCTTCGATTAAAAAATTGAAAAAAATTGACTTGAGATTTTAACCTTTTGCTTCTCAAAGTGTAGACCATGGCCCAGCAATTTCTCAGGCTCCCTCCCCTGATTCAGAGAGTCTTTTAACAAGAACTCCTGGTGATCCAGGAGTGAAGTGGAGAAGCACGCTTTAAAGCCTGCAGAGACTATCTGTAGCTCAAGGGTCGGGACTTTCAAGCCTCAAATGGCCATTAAAAGTCCATATTTATTTGTTAATGTATGTATGTTCATTTCCTGGCAGCATTATCTTCCTTCTGAGCTGCTGTGTGACCTGTATCCAGAGAGAAAAACCAAGCACTCACTTCTCCTCCTTACTTAGCCATCTTCTCCCAAAAATTTCTGCTCCATGGCGCTCGTCTCTGACATCTTCAATGCTCCTGTGAGCTCACCTCCCTTTCCTTGAAGCCCTGTCACTCACCTAACATCTTGGAATAGGGTCAGCTTGCCTAGGCCTTGCAATTCTTGTTCCTATGGGGACATGCAACAGAAGAGGCTAAACCACTCTACAGCTTGGGATGGGCTTAATATGATTCCTCCTTTTCCTAAGAGTAGAGAAAGAAAGGCCTATTTATTGGCATTTATATGCAAGGAGTGTACTTGAAAACCACACAGCAATAACTTCTGTCATCTATTCTTCAATGTATAACATTCATATACTTTTAAATGCCATGTAAAAGCAAGAAATTTGGCAAGTCAAAAATCAATGTTTTTTTTAGGTGTGTGTTTTCTAGCTTTCCCACAGGCAGCTTAACGGGGATTCACAGAGCGAAGGCCACAGTGTCTGTTCTCTTGCACAGGGGAAGGAAATAAGTAAGTTCCTTTAAATTCTGGTGGCACACGATCTACTGCAAAGAAAAGCCCTGTGTTAGTTTTAATTGGAATCTACACCTTGACGATAGCTAGGTATCTTGGGAAAATTTAAGAAAGCCTAATTCTCTGATATGAAAAGCAAGACCATGAAATGCTAGCCCATGTATATAATTTGAATTAATTTTTATTCTCTACTGGCTCTTAGGACTTGAATCTAGGCAGAATGTCTTACTTGAAGCAGAAATTATCTTGATAATGATTGGCACAGAAACGGCTTTTAAAAAGTGCTCTTGAAAGGATGATCCACTTAAAAATTCTTCCCTGCTCTATAGGACATAGATTGAAACTGAACTGAGCAGGGTAATTAACCTAATGACCCAGGAAAGAAGGAGGCCTGAACGATGTGCAACTTCTTTCCACCAAATTTCTGTAAAGAACATAATTTTTAAATATTTCAAATAGTTTTAAATGAAAATTAGTACATCAAATTCAACATCAGTATAAAAGGACAATTTAATGCATGTCCATCTTTCTAAGATACCACTGAATAAGACAGATCATTATAGTATTTATGTATGACTAAGAGAGAAAAATGCTATAACTTAACTGAAGACATGTCACTGGTTATAAGATTAATCTCAGACTTATGGATACCAAGGAGGGGGAGGGGTGGGATGGATTGGG
This sequence comes from Antilocapra americana, assembly GCA_007570785.1. Classification (NCBI taxonomy): domain Eukaryota; kingdom Metazoa; phylum Chordata; class Mammalia; order Artiodactyla; family Antilocapridae; genus Antilocapra; species Antilocapra americana. Next base: position 1,286,839 of record ML663462.1, read on the forward strand.
AGATTGGAATGGACATATACACACTACTATGTCTAAAATAGATAACAAATGAGAACCTACTGTATAGCACAGGAAACTCTACTCAATATTCTGTAATGAACTACATGGGAAAAGAGTCTGAAAAAGAGGGCATATGTGTATATGTATAACTGATTCACTTTGCTGTAAACCTGAAACTAACACAACATTGTAAAGCAACTATACTCCAATAAAAAATTAATAAAATTAATCTTAATTTCAGAGATTATAAAACCTGGGAGAAAATGTGTCTTAGAATTGTTGAAATTCAGTAGATTAAAAAGCACAGCATAAATGATACTTTCACGAAGGATCACAACTTTTCCTGTCACAAATTTAGGGTCTGGGGCCTTGATGGCAACATCGCTCCTAGTTCACAATGCAATATTGTCCCCTTAACTGGATTTGTTAAATGTTTGGCGCCCTCAATACAGTCTGCCTCTATAGCAAATGGTGAAGAGACATCATAAAACCTAACCAGCAGGAAAAATTCAGTGCTTTTCCTTTCAGGGGAAAAATGGTGGCAAACCATAGCCTACAGCAAGGCTTGTATTTTCTTCATTGCAAACATGGGGGCCTGTGGAGCCCAGTGTGCATTTCTGTCAAAAGGATGCTAGCTATAAAGAGTGGGCAAGTTGAGAGGGTGAGCATGTCTCATTTTAAATGGCCACCTAGGCCTTGGCTGAGGCCTGTCCTGTGGTTTGGTAATGCACCTATCCCACTGCTAAGTTACACAGGTAAGATGCATCCAGGTGTATCCTTGGAGGCTGCTAGGCACAGTCTTAAGGATTGTAGAAGTAGAATCACTGATGCATATCACTGTCAGTTCCTGAGCTTCCTGCCAGTGTGATTTAGTGGCTTTTTTCTGGTAAACACAGTCTCAAGGGGCTGGAGAAAGACAAAAAATGAAACAGAAAAATCCCCAAAGGCAGTTTCTAATTTGACAAGTGAATTGGTAAGACGAGGATTTTCTTTTTAGGGGGACAGATCAGATTTTCTGGGAAGTCACCAAAATTCCACTCAAGTCACCCTGCGTGGAGTTATGTAAACTTGTCTAATTCTTTGGAAATGGAAATAGACATCCCCGAGACGATTTTAGAAGATGGAAAAATGAGCATACTCACGAAGACTGGGAGGCCTTCCTTCTGAGCAGATAATCCACCACATCTGGATCAGTCTCCAACAGGCTGATCAGCACTTCATTCTGCAGATCCGGGGGGACCTGCAGGGACCAAGTGTTGAGGCATAAATAAAACCGCTCCAGCAAGGGGTGAACTGTGGTCACTGGCAGTCTGACAATAGCTTCTTAAAAAATGCCTCAAAAGTTATCTAGTCCATGGGGTTGCACAGACAACAAAAGTTATAAGAGAACAGAGGGATTTGTTGGTTAAAACCAAATCTACACCAACCCATGCAGCCAGTTTCATTCTTAGAACAAACTGGATGATTACCAAAGAGTCATACTCACCGGGCTTCCCTGGTCACTCAGACAGTAAAGAATTTGCCTGCAATGCAGGAGACTTGGGTTAAATCCCAAGATTAGGAAGATCCGTTGGAGAAGGGAATGGCAACCCGCTCTAGTATTCTCGCCTGCAGAATTCCATGGATAGAGGTACAGTCCAGGGAGTCACAAACAGTCAGACATGACTGAGCAAATAACACTTTCACCTCACTTTCATATTCACTACTCAATTCAATTCAAGTGGGGTGAACTGTCACACTCATGACTGGAGATAGAGCTTAACCACTTGGAAACCTCTGTGGCTTGGACTCACTTTTCTTGACTTTGAGCAAAATATCGTGGTTAAGAGGAATGGTGTTCATAACTTCTTGTCCAAATGGGGACACTTTCTAAAGTTCATATTTATAACTGCCAAGACAACAGGCAGAAGTTAGGACTGTCTTGGGCGGTTCTGGAACATATGATTAGTTTCTTGGGGACAGACCCTGCAGCCAGAGGCTGCTTGTGTTTGAGTTCCAGTATATGGCTGCGGGGCTTTGGGCAATGGATATAACCTTTCCAGGTCTCAGTGCTCTCATCTGGAAACTGGAGTCGGGAAGAGGACTCACCACAAAGGGCTGACTGACGTGGTGATGTAAAGGACTTGCTACATCCTGAGAACTTAGAACAGCACCTGGCAGTAGTAGACACCCCAAAAATGCTGCTACTACATTTGCAGATGTCACTTCATCGTCCAGTGCCTGCCTTCACTTCTTTCTTGCATCCTGGTCTATCAACAACTAAGAGGTTTTTGCTTCACAATGGGATGAGGCATGCTCTAGAATTTTATAGATGAGCATCATGTGTTTCTCTGAGCTTAGCCTTCAGGGCATGAGAGGATGGCCTTCCAATCCTAAATCACTCATGTAGGACTTTTCTAGAAAAAAAGATTGAACTCAGCTCCAATGGTTTTCTACTCTGTCGATATTCAACCAAAGGAAATTTCAACTATTGAGGGAAAATACATTTTCATTCTGATTCTCTCACATGTGGACTCAGAGATGAGACTCTTACAAATTGTGGGGACAAGTCTTCTGTGAGCAAGTGGTTGGTGGAAGGATTTGCCTCCTGCCTCTTGCAGAACTCAATTCATCTTGAGCTCTAAGAAGCTGGAAACAATTTTTTTAAGAAGAACAGGGATGAGAAAGCAACAAAATGCTTTCCTCCTCTCATAAATCTGCTCTTCCTACTTCATTCTGAATCTTCATTAATGACATTGCCAAACCCTAGTCACAGAGGCTAAAAAGCTGGGTTGGATTCAAGCTTCTCTGTGTCCTTTCCCCTCCACATTCAGAGCCAGGAAACCTACTTGATTTCATCTCCAAGATGCCTGTTACTTCTTCCCTCTCTTTTCCATTCCAGCTGCAATGATCCAGGTTTGAGCCCTCATTATCCCTTTGGAGTGCTCATCTGTTGGCCATTACCAGCTTTCATTTCCCTGACAGTCATACTGCAAGTTCCCTCTGGAAAACTAACTGCTCCCCAACCTTCAGCTTGAGGGTGAGGTGTGCCCTAGCCTAAATCAATGATTCTTTCATTCCCAGACTGAACCATGGGTGTTTGAGTGATGAGCATGCGACTTCATTAGAAGCAATGAAAAGCTGTGAGAACTTCCCAGGGACTTTGGAGAGACAGGATACAGGGCCTGAAGATAGTGCTGACAAATGAAGAAACAATTCCAAGAAACAGAAAGAAAGAAAAGGGGTCTCTTGACATCAGTTGAGTCCCAGGTAAAGTCATGCCTGAAGCCACATTTGCTCTTGGATTGTTCAGCTGTGTGAGCCCCCAAATTCCTTAAGCTGGTTTGAGCTTTTAATTGAAAACAAAGACCCATCCTTGACGGGCCTTTGATACAACAGCTTGCTAACCTGTTGTTCAGTTGCTCAGTCATGTCTGACTCTGTGACTCCATGGACTGCAGCACGCCAGGCTTCCTTGTCCTTCACTGTCTTCCAGAGCTTGCTCAAACTCATGTCCATCGAGTCAGTGGTGCCATCCAACCAACTAATCCTCAGTTGCTCCCTTCTCCTCCTGCCTTAAATCTTGCCCAGTATATGAGTCTTTTCCAATGAGTTGGCTCTTCGCATTAGGTGACCAAAATACTGGAGCTTCAGTTTCTACTTGTGTACTCTCTATTTCCCTTAACACGTACATCAAATTTCTTCTCTGCCTGGTTGTCCCAATGCTCTGATCAAGACACTTGACCAAAACCCTTTTTGATCAAAGCCATCCCCTCACTTGCTTGCCTCAATCTGTTTCCTATCTTCGTCCCTAGCAGTCATACCCACACACATTCTACTTCAGTATGATTGTGTTTCTCACTCTGACCTTTTCCCACCTCATCCCTTTAATTCATTACATAAATATTTGGTGAATGCTTCCCGAGTGCCAGGCACTGGCTTCTGGGATTCAGCGACAAACCAAACAGACAAGAATTCATGTCTCCTTGAAGCTAACAGTAAATATGGGAAGGCCGGCACTAAAGAAATAAACAGAAAACAGAGCAAGGATCACTTGGAGAAAGATAAAGCCAAGCCAGGGAACAAAGAATCCTAGGTGGGAGCCTACCATTTAAATGGGATTGTCAGAGAAACTGACATTTAAGCAGAGAACAGAAAGGAGGAAGGAATTGGAGAAAATCATTCCAAGGAGAGGGGAGAAAGAAATAGCAAGATGTTGAGTCAGGAGCAGTGAGGAGGCCAGGGAAGTTGGAACAGAGTGAGAGGAAGAAGGCGAGTGGTAGGAAGTAGGTCAGGTAACCAAGGCCAGATGTTGTGGAGTCTTACTCCATAATAATGATTTCTGCTCTCAATCGAAGTAGGCAGGGAGCCTCTGAAAGTTCTGAGCAGAAGATGAACATGACTTGTCAACACTCTGGCTACTGAGTTGCTAGGAGATTGCAAAGAAGCAAGGGGTGAAGCTGGGAGCACAGATGGGGGAATTGTTGTCGATACATCCAGAAGAGAGATAAAGGAGGGCTGAGCCAGCGTGGTGAGTGGATGAGGAATATTTGGATCCTGAAGACAGTGAAAGTAGAGACCATAGCATCAGCTAATCAACTTGGTGGAGAGAGAGAAGGAAGAGGAGAGGGAGCAGGGGATGAAGAAGAGGGAAGGCTGATATCAATGTTCCCAGGAAGGATGGGCTTGCTGGTAACTGATACAGAGAAGCTGCAGGACGAGGAGAAGGCTGGGGGTAGAGCCTAGGACTGTGGCTTCCCTAGTGTCTCAGACAGTAAAGAATCTTCCTGCAACGTAGGAGACCCAGGTTGGCTCCCTGGGTCAGGCTTATCTGTGGAGAAGGGATAGGCTACCCACTCCCATATTCTTGCCTGGAGCATCCCATGGACAGAGGAGCTTGGTGGGTTACAGTTCATGGGGTCACGAAGAGTTGGACATGACTGAGTGACTAGCACTTTCACTTCACTTTAGCATAAGAGTGAGAGGCCTGTGAGAAATTCAAATGAAGGAAAGCCCTAGCAAGTGATTAGAAATAAGGATCTGGGGTTTAGGAAGAGTTCTGGGTTGAACATAGAAATGTGGGGGACACACATATAGATAGTACTTAAAGCTCGATGACCAAGTGCAATTGCCTAGGAATGAGAATGGAAGGAGAGAAGGAGCAGGACTTTTAGGTCCAGAATAGGAGTATCTCTTCTCTTACTTTACTGAATACATTAAATCAATTAAAAGACTGACAATGCTTACAAACAACACGACCCAACAGATATACATGATTCCATCAGTTTCTCCAAAAGTAAAATTCAAAGGGTGAAAATGAGAAGAGAGAGAACTCACTTAAAAAAAATGAACTGCAAAGCAAACAATGGCATAGGCCAACGATGTATACAATAAATGTTTTTAAAAAAGAAATGTTCACGAGCAAATTAGGAAAACTATCTGTATTTTTGTTCAGTTAGTTTAATTTAAAATGTCCTATGGTTAGACATGCAATAATAAATTTTGCTCCAAGCGCCAAGTTCATTCCCACTGAGACTAAACAACTGGAGTGGATGGCCTTCGGAGTGGTGCAAACATCACAATATCAGTCGTCTGATCAGCTCAGGTTCATCATTAGAATAGCTTACAGGAAGGATCAGTATTGGAAAATAACTTCGCATAAATTTTCAAAGACCATTCTGCAAGTCAGAGTTTTACTCATTCAAATAGGCTTCATTCCTAACAAATTACAATTATTGACGTTTATTTTCTGGAGCATATGTGATCTTTACTTGGTAACCAATGTGAATAGAAAGGGTCAGTGCTATAACCCTAGCTACAATTCCTTTCTAAAAGACTCTTGGTACTATTTTGCCTGGGAGACACTACTTACAAATGACTGAAAAAATATAGCTTGAATATGTATGGATCTGTGTATTGCAGGAAGGGTAGTACTATTTTCCTATGTATTACACAAGACTGACTACAGTGTATAATACATAATTCATTATTTTAATTAATTTATTCATAGCCCATCTTGTTACAAAATGATTCAAAGAAGCTTTCAAAACTCACATGATAAAACCATGTTTGTTTAAAAAACAAAGGAATAGTTCAGAAGATTGGAGCCAGTGGGAAAATTAAACTAGAAAGTTTGAAATGATGCCTGGAACTGACTTTTAATATTCATACAACAGCATCCAGTGCTGTTTTCCCAATAATTCCTCTTATCTGTGTCCACATTTGCACATTTCATTTCCTACTATTTAATAAAAATTTTGAACTACTGGTTCAGTTCAATAGGATGTGTTCTTATTTTCTATTAATTTAGATACTTAATAGAGAAACCAAAGTGAAGAGAATGAACTGACAGGAAATAGCAGCTCACAGCGAGGAAGAAGAAATACCCAGGCAGACCATCCACACACACATTCCTTTTCAGTAATTAGGATGCTGTTGAAAGAATATCTGACCAAGAATTGATAGCTCCTGAGCTCCAATTTTGGCTCTGCTGCTTATAATTAACATAAACTTGGGAAACATCAACCATCTTCTTTAGGATTCTGTTCCTGCATCTGGAAATCTGAGCATATCCTATCTGTCCCCTTCTCCTTTATGGGGATGTTATGTGGATCAGTGGAGAAGGCACTGGCACCCCACTCCAGTACTCTTGCCTAGAAAATACCATGGATAGAGGAGCCTGGTGGGCTGCAGTTCATGGGGTTGCTAAGAGTCAGACATGACTGAGCAACTTCACTTTCACTCTTCACTTTCATGAACTGGAGAAGGAAATGGCAACCCACTCCAGTGTTCTTGCCTGGAGAATACCAGGGATGGGGGAGCCTGGTGGGCTGCCATCTATGGGGTCGCAGAGTTGGACACAACTGAAGTGACTTAGCAGCAGCAGCAGCATGCAGATCAAAGGGCTATCAAATTTGAAAGTATCTGAAGGGTTGCAAAGAACTTTAGAATAAAAACTGTATTGGAAATAGACAGAACAAGTCAAACACTTAAAAGAAAAAACTAAAAGCAGATCATTTGAAGATGTGAATATTTGTTCTGAGATTTCTTTCTTGCCTAATAGCCATCAATTTCCACCTCTTATCCTGGGTGCTTGCAAAGAAACATGCCTCTTCTCTTCTGCCTAACACTTCTGGTGGGTAACGAAGTTCTTGGATTTCCTCTCAACTTGTCTCCTCTCTTGACTGCCCCTTGAATTTCTAGAGCTGCACTGTATGACCTCTTGAAGCTAGAGTCTGTGTAGCTTCTACCTTTTGGCTTTTTCTCCTCTGTCAGACCGCAGGTCTTCGGGCTGGTCACATTGTCAGAAAGCAGGGATTATCTGACTTGACTGCCTGGAACTTTGAGAGGTTGCAGTTCTCTGTCAACTGGCCTCCTTCACAGCTATGTCAAGATCATATGGGCCAATCCTGGCCAAGGGACCCCAAGGGGGGTCTTGTAGAAGCTTCTAGAAAAGGCTCTCCTTCATATTGACAAGAGATGCAGGAGAGAAAACATCTCTCTTTGTGACTGGCTGTGATCATGGCTACAAGAGCTGCTGAACATGACTGTGGTCTCTTCAGCTAAAGATGGTGGACCAGAGAGAGGATGAGAGCAACTAAGCTGCTAAAATTGTGCCTCCAGGCTTCTTATTATGTGAGATAACATTTAATTGGCCAAAAAGTTCATTTGGGTTTTTTCATAACATCTGGGAACAAATTTTCTGGCCAGCCCAATAAATCCTTACGTTTGCCACCACCTATAGTTGATTGCTCTCCACCTTGCAGCTGGAACTCCTACCAGCATATCCAGGACCGTTCACCCACTCACTCATTCACTCACACACTCAACTTAATGCTCTTTCAGAACACAAGCTAGGCTGGTGCTTCCTCTGCAATGGATGCTGAATGAATGTTGTTGGAATGGCTACTACTACTAATAAAAATAACCCAGGCTTATTGGTCTTCATGGCATACACTGGTCTAGTTGTTTCTCTCTTCTTGGAAGCAGTACCAATCTCAGGCTATAGGAAAATTTCCTTGTTACTCATTTTTAGAGTTGGGAGATAAATTTCCTTTCCCAATTGAGGATCACTAGAATTTTTCTAATAAGTTCTTAAACTACTGTTGCCATCAATACAAAAACTCTAAAAATGAAATGTATGACTCAATAATCAAACCTTTTTTCTTCTGGGACTTTGTATATAGTGAAACGGAAACCAAGGAGTAGGATGGTGAAAGGCATATTGCTTTTTTTAAATCAATCAATTCTGAACGTTTAAGTGAAGGAACCAAACCCATCCCAAAGGGCTTCTCCCTTTACAATTTATTGTTTCAAAGCAAAATCTCCATTGGGTTTTACTTAAGTATTTAGCAACTTTAGATATTTTCTAAGGGTACCATATATGGTTGTGTTTATTTGGAGACTCAACTCCTTAGATTTTCATATGTTCCTTCAAAGGATAATGCTATTTCAAAAATCAAAAGAACTTTGGACTCTCCTGCTTGAAAGAAAAAATGTAAACACTGCACATATGAAGGAATAAAACTGTCACAATTAAAATCCACACTATCAAATTAAAAGTGAAACCTTGAATGATTGCCTCGAGTATAACTGCTATGATGTATTTTATTCCATAAACCACAGAGAGGGAAAGATGGTTTGAGTTTTCTCCATTTACTAAGTCACCATAACAAACCATTAAGGGCATCTGAAAGAGCAGTTCCCAGGACCCAATCCTACTGTTCTGACTTGCCACTAGGTGTTTCACACCAATCCACCACTTGGCACTGAACCAAGAAGGATGCTTTGCACTGAAAACTCTTTAACACTCCCCAGCAGAAGTAAATGTCACTGAAAGTCATGATGACATTTCTTCTCAGCTAACAAACACACTCAGAGAAATCACTTTGGCTATTTATGGGAGCAAAAGCTCAAACACGGGCAGGCCCAGCCTTGGACCTTTGTGCAGCTCTGGTTTGGAGGATGGCTTATTATTATGTAAAGAGGTCTCAGTGCATTTGAAGGGTCAGAATGAATTAAGGAATTCAAAAAATTTTTCTCACGTGCCAACCCATGCCAGGCAGCGTGTTTGGCAATTAGGAAGCATTCATGAACAAATATAGTCTAAGAACCCAGGATTCATGGAGCTGTGATGTGGGATGACCTGTGGAAGATGAAGAGCAAGGAGCAGTCTTTGCTTCATGGCAGCAGGTTATAGGAAGTGGAAACGGATCGGGTGTACACACTTTGGCTCCTCTTCTCCTGTGTGTGTACCAACAGTGTGTACATTCTGTCATTGCAGACAGGGACAAAGTGAGCTGGTTCCAGCAGGAACACACACTGGCTCTTGTAGCCATCTGCTTGCCTGGACATCAAGTGGGTCAGTGTTATGATCAGTTCAGAAGGACTGATCCTGTTGAAGGTCCCCTTTACTCTCCATTTTCAAATTGGTTAAAATATTCTCCCCCCCCCACCCCTGGCCAAATGTACTCCCTATATGAGACATCATATTAAAGTACCTCATCTTTGTGTAGGGGGGAGTATCACACTGTAGTAATAGTTCACTTATAGTTGTTGCATCACTTGGGCAAACACTCTTGGCTTACTTCTCATGGAATTATGGTGAAATTTAGAATAAATTATTATGATGTACATAATAACTAGCCCAAGTTCTGGCACACGAATAGTGGTTATTTAAAAAAGAAAAACAGTGGTTATATAAAAAGGGAAATGGAAATCACATATAATTATCTAGCTATGGCGATAGGGGGTGGTCTCTAGTTTGATGATCTGGGTTGCTGCTTGACTCCTTTCGACTTGGCATGTGAAAGAAATTTTAAGAAAATGTAATTTGTGCCGGGAAAGAAGAGAACACAGAGCAAAGCTTGGCTTCTGAGCTTGGAATCCTCATCACAGCCTCTGACCCTTGCTCCCAGTAGTTCTCATTTGAAATTTCCCACGTGTGCTGTGCTGATCCCCAGCTAAGGCTGACCAATCAGCAGGGTGGGAACGCTTTGGCGTTCCCACGTCTCCACTGTGCTCGGCACTTTCCATCAGCCCATAAGGGCGGTGCCTTTGCCTCTTTCCCTCTCTCCAAAAAAGAAGCCCTAGTAGCATCAGCCCTGAAAGGGAGCTGACTCTTTTCTCCACTCTGCTCTGAAGCTCTTATTAATTCCAAGCACCACAATGAATTTCTCTGGCATTTCCAACATCAGTTACAGAAGCCACAACTTTCAGAACAATTAATGGATCCATGATGGAGTCGGTGAATGCTTTCTGCCTCACAGTGATACCACTGATCATTTCTAGATATGCATGATTCTTCGCTTTGATTTTCAGTGTTCCCAGAGAGAGTATGATTTTGTGTTTTCAATTTTTAGATAGTTACTGACATCAGAGATGGAGGGTTATGATTTAAAGGTTTGGAAATCTAAGGTGTATGGGTACTGAATCAAAAACAAACAACAAAACACATTTTTTCTTAGCAATACAGTATTACGGTATTTTTTTAAACAAATAATTACTGAGCTCCCATTTTCGGCCAAGTACTTTCTAGGTGCTGTGGATATCAGTGAATAAATCAAGGAAAAATCCCTGCTTTCATAAAGTTTACATTCTATTAGGTTTCACCAAGCATAATAAATAAATACACAGTGAGTTGAAGGTGCTAAGTGCTATAGCTAAAAGGAAGAGAAGAATAAAGGGCTAGGAGTGTATGTATGTGTGAGCAGGTCACAGGGTCACACGGTGTGGTGCGGATGGGCATCACTGCCAAGGTGACACCTGGAGGTACTTTGACAGGGCAGGCATCTGATCAATTTCATGTAATAATAGCAGTGATTTCTCTGTTTCTAAAGTGCCTCTGTGTGTGTGTGTGTTAGTCGCTCATTCATGTCCAACTCTTTGCGACCCCATGGACTGTAGCCTGCCAGACTGCTCTGTTCATGGGATTTCCCAGGCAAGAATACTGGAGTGGGTTTCCATGCCCTTCTCCAGGGGATCTTCACGACCCAGGGATTGAACCTGGGTCCCCTGCATTGCAGGCAGATTCTTCACTGTCTGAGCCACCAGGGAAGCCCTTTGATGTACCTAGTACATGCCGTTGAGTGTCTTTAAGATATCATTTCTAATTCTCAAAATAATCCTGTAAAGCTTCATCTTTGTTTGTTTCCAACAGAAAAATGAAGACTTAGCATAGGGCCAAGACCACATAGCAAATACATGGCTCAGCAGAGATTTGAATTCTGGGAGATGTTTGTAGAGCTCACGGTCTTCCCACCATTTTGGGAATTTCCCAAGATGTGGTTTTCCCAAGGTGTGATTAGGAAACTAGCAGAAAGTTCTGGAGGCATTCATTAGTCCACAGTTCTGGGCCCCATCTCATTGCTATTGAATCTCTGGAGTGCAGCCCAGGAATCCATATGTCTGACAAATTTTTCTTACAACTCTGCCTCATGTTCAAGTTTGAGAACTGTGATTTGAATCTGCTGCTTTGGTCTTTTGATAGAGTGATCATGGTGGTGGGTGTTATAATGACCTCTTTCCAGCTGGATGCTTTCTAACCCAGTGTCTGAAAAGCAAACAACCAGTTAAAAAAAAGACCATCCTAGCCATGCTCTTGAACTGCGGGTCAGCCTCTAAAGCTGGGTATCGCTTCTGTGCTCTGGGACAAAGTCAGGTTCTTTTTCGCCCTTTCCCATTAAGTCAGATACTGGCCACTTGGGAAAGGCTGTGTCAACATGTGGAAATGAAGGACATTATAACACTCAGAACAAGCTTTGGGTCCCTGCCAGACCTCTGTGGGTTTTTATATCCCTTTCATCAGTTCTATGGAACCTCCAGAGTACATTTACCTTGAAGGACGAACTCACAGCCACCTTTTCTAATAAGTCTTCCTTTCTGATGCCAACGGGAAGTGATACCTCCCACTCTGACCTTGTAAACATTTCCAAGAACTGTGAAACAGTACAACTGCAAACTACTTGTAACCATTAGGTTCTGTCTAGCTTTATCCTTTCTCGTTTGGAATTACTGTGCTACTTCTGAAAGCTTCTTAAAACAAAATGAAACAGCTATATACAGGAGTGAATTTCTGTCCATCCACACAGACCAACTTTGCCAATCAGTCACCAGCTTCAGTATAACAAACTAGATTCTGAAATGCCAAATGTTCCAAAAAGCATCTACAAGTGAAGAGATTAATTAATGAAAAGAGGTAAGGCTAGGACATAGAATTGTGCAGATTTTAGAACTAGAAGGGATCTTGGTTATTATTCATTCTAACCTAGTCCTTTGATAAAGAAATGGAAATCAAAGAAGATGAGGTCTCAGAGCTAATGTATAATAAGTGTTAGTTGCTCAGTCACGTCCGACTCTTTCTGACCCCATGGACTGAGCCCACCAGGTACCTCAGTCCATGAGATTCTCCAGGCAAGAATACTGGAGCGAGTTGCCATTTCCTCCTCCAGGAGATCTTCCTGACTCAGGGACTGAACACAGGTCTCCTGCATTGCAGGCAGATCCTTTACCATGTGAGCCACCAGGGAATCCATGTATAGTAAAGAGAGGACTATAGCAAAGTCAGTTTTCTTTTTATTGACCTATGCTATAGATCTTTGTCCTGTCCTCCTACTTCATTGTCCCTTTTCTCAATATATAAATCTCATAGGCTGTCTAAGGAGATCAAGAATGCTTACATGAATGGTTAACTTACTCTGAGAAAGGTATCCTTAATTCCTCCATGCCCATATCTTTTCATAAGGAGTAAGGATCATATGGAAATCATCATATGTTACAGAGGTACCACTGAGTCATTCATTAATCCAAACAATATTTCTTGTGTTTCTACCATGTACCAGGTATAGGGGTAATGCAGTAAAGAAAGTAGATGGAAATGAAGAAAAATTCACTCTGACAGGAAGCTTATATTCTAGTGGGGAAACACAAACAAGAGAAATGAATGAAGTCCTTACGAGTAATGATGAGTGCTAAGAAGAAAAGGCAGGGAGAGGGAATAGGAAGTGAGGATGGGCTGCATTTTAGACAAGGCGGCCATGGAAGGCCTTGTTGGGAAGTGCAGATCGCAATTGGGGAATGCAAATATGAGCTACTATCCAAGACAATTTTGACATCAGTCTCCACAGGGAATGGCAGACAGAAATGAGATCTGGAAAATGCTGGGAAATATTTGAGTATTGATGTTCTTCTGGTGCTGTTAATAATCTAAGCAGTGGGAAATGGAAGTAGAGGAATAGAACAACTAAAATGGCGGCAACTAGACTTTGAAGGAGGCCATGAAGCAATTTGCTAGTATCTGAGGTGAAAAGAAATGTCTGTTGGTTTGTGGTTTCACATAAAGAACTTTGGTTAGAATACAGAATTTAGAGAATGGAATTCAGATTGACAAGAGGTATTAATTTTTTTTAAATCTACAGTCCATGAGGCAATGCCAAGACTACTTGGCAAGATGATATGTGACTTAAAATTGATGAAAATGTTGAAAAATTCAAACATCCGATTCACCCAAACATGTATTTAATTATGAGGATTTTGGCTGAAGGGTGAAATTTATATTGTTGTTGTTGTTTACTTGTTAAGTTGTGTTAAGTCTTTTGTGACCCCATGGACTGTAGCCTGCCAGGCTCTCTCTGTCCATGAGATTTCTCAGGCAAGAGTACTGGAGTTGGTTGTCATTTCCTCCTCCAGAGGATCTTCCCAGCCCAGGGACTGAACCCAGATCTTTTGCATTGGCAAGTGGATTCTTTGCCACTGAGCTACCAAGGAAGCCCTGAAATTTAAATAGAGTTCATGAAAATTTCCTTATTTTTTTGAGAGTCTACTGCATGCAACACATAGGCAGTGCCTCAGAGATTCACAGAGGAACAAGACACATTTTTACCTCAGTGAACTTTTCACTGCAGTAGATCCATTTTCACTTTTTCCTGGGCATCCAGAAAGAATTCATTTCTCCACTTCCCTTGCAGTGAAGTACAGTTTGTGGCTGAGTCCTGGCCAATGGGATTGGAGTGGGCAGGATGGATGTACCTTCTAATTTTCACCCATGAAATCCTGGGAGATTGAAGAGTCTCAAAATGCAAGGAGCTGGGGTCCCTATATCAGCAGCAGGAAGGCTGTCCACTAAGCATTTGATTAAAATTTATGTGACATCTGTGTCCGTTGCACTGAAGTGCTGAGATCTGAACCAATTTGTGTTGCCCAAGTTATACAATTATTGATGAACATTTGTATCGAATTTTATAGTTTGCAGAATGCTTTCACATATCAAAGGATTCTGGGAACTGCCCTGGGAAACAGGTCATATTTTAATTTTTCCCCATTTCCCCAAAGCTGAAATTGATGCTTATTGAATACTGAATTACTTGGTCATGATCACAAAGGTGCAACAGAGAGAGCAAATATTCTAAACCACTGGCTCTCAAATTTACAAAAATAATTGATATAAGACAAGGACGGAAATAAATCTAATGGAAGGCCTTTGATAAACAACGACAAAATATTAGGGAAATTCAAAAAAGGGAACTAGCACACTCAGCTGAAGAAGCCACTAATGGCTCTAGTGGAATAGGTAAGATTTAAAGTGAGCATTTGCAAATTCAAAAGAAATGTATGAAGAACCATCGAGAAGGTTCCTGCAAATTTTGACATGTGCTACGAGTGGTGAATAGACACAGAAGAGTTGGCATTTGTTCTAATGACCCAAGGGAAGTCGGAGCAAGCAATGCAGTTTTTCTGAAGGAAAACAGGAACCAGTAATTCAATACAAATAAAAAAAAATATTTACTGAGTGCCTGCCAGATGGAGAGCCTTCTAAAATTGTACAGAGGATACAGAGAAGAGATAACAAGAGCACAGCCTGTGTTTTAAATGCGTTTATAATCTACTAGGGGAAAAAGCCATCCATGACTTCAACACAATGTTAAGATAAACATCAATAGGAACAGTAATAGGGTTCAAGGGACAGAGAAGTGACATGGCAAAGTGATATGAGAAGGACACAGGGAAGATAGGTAGAGCCTCATGCAGGAAGCAGAATCTTCAGATTGACCTTGGAGGAGGGGCAATTGCTGAGGATGGTTATAAATACATGAATTCATGGGGGCCACATATAATTAGAAAAATAAGTCTTTTTTATCAATTTTGGGGGCAAGGACACTGCTATACAATTAATCAAGTAACTCCAAAACATGACTATTGTTTAGGAGATAATGAAGTGAAATTTGTAGTTTGGATATGTTTGTTTAAACAAGGAATCATAAACTTACAGTGATGTCGTAGATATGTACATTTCTATTCCTACTGAAATTGCCTGGCTTCCAGCAAATTCAGTCAATGACCAGTACTATGAGCCAAAACGTGGTGTACCTGTTTCATTATGCCACCAAGAGGCAATCAATAGGCAGCTTACCGAGATGTCCTGCCAACATGGGACACTCACCATGAACAGGGCTTCATAATTTTCAATCATTTTCTGCACCACAGCAATGATGGCTGTGCTCTCTTCAGCACGGGCTGAACTCTGGACTGAGAACTCTTTGTCTGATGACTTCTGCTTGTGCAGCAGGTTGGGTCCAAATATGGTGGCCAAGTTTAGAGATGTCATTTTATTCCCAGTGACCTACAGAAGCAAAGGATATAAGGATTGTTGTGATTTTTGCTTTTCGAAACACTGAGTGATTAAATAATCAATAGAATCCTTTTACTTTCTCATTTTTTTCTGCAAGGACCACATCTTCCCCGTCAGAATCCATGAAGGGTATCACATTTTCCTTTTGCTTCATATCTCAAAGTTCATAGCTCAGTGGTCATCCCAAGAGCACACTGAGTAAAATTTTAGAAATTTGTTTTTGTAAAATTGGTACTATATAAAGTTTCTATCCTGTTTGCTCTCAAAAAATATTGATGTTCATCAATTCAACTGATCATCTATCGATCTCTCTATCGATCCCTTCATCCATCAACCCATCATCTCTTTATTATTCTATCCACTCAGTACCCACCATAAGTAGGCATTTTTCATGGATTCTAATTATTCTAAACTTTTTTTCAACAAAGATCATAAACCATTCATTATTTTAAAGGGTTCACATTCTAGAGGAGAAAAGCAACTGATCAATTACAAGTAGTCAAGAAGATCCCCTGGAGGAGGGAATGGCAACCCACTCCAGTATTCTTGCCTTAGAAATCCCATGGACAGAGGAGCATGGCAAGCTACAGTCCATGGGGTCAGAAAGAGTCGGACACAACTGAACTGACTGAGCACGCACACACGAGGATACAGTATGAAACTATCAACTCTGGAGGCCCCAGGGAAGACACTCCAAAGAGGTGGCAACATTTTCCCAAAGCCTTGAACAAGAATAGAGTTTGCCGGGCTGAAAACACAGAGGAGCTGGCGCAGGGGGCACCTTCACAGTGGTGAGAACACTGTATGCAAAGGCAGAAATAGATAAAATATGCCAAGGTACCCCAGGAAGCTAAGCAAGGCAGAGGGTGCTACAGGAAGGCCCAGTGAGGGCCAGGTGAAAGTCACCGCCATGTATCCGCTGGGGGGCAAACCTGCTCCTGGTTGAGAACCACTGACCTAGGCCAGTTATTTCTCCTGTTGAAATCAGTTGAAAATCTATAAATGTCCAGATAAGTATGGGAACTGTGGCTTCTTGGGGAGGTTCCTTTGCCTGGGAAGGTATGCACGGCCTTCGAGAGATAGTTGGATGCACAGCATAAAATTCAAACACAGAATCAGTTCCTGACTCACAGCTGAGACTCAGCCTCTGGAGTCCCCACCTTGTCCCATGGAGCCCTGAGTGGGTGGCTACCCAGCCCTGCAAGCCCAGCATGGCACTTGCCTGCGTGGGTGCTCACTAGCTAAGTCGTGTCCGACTATTTGCGACCCCCTGGACTATAGCCCACCAGGCTCCTCTGTCTATGGGATTCTCCAGGCAAGAATACTGGAGTGGGTTGCCATTCCCTGCTCCAGGAGATCTTCCCAACCCAGGGATCGAACCTGCATCTCCTGCATTGGCAGGGGAATTCTTTATCATTACCACTAAAGATAAAGTGGTACATTATTTTTAGAAGGTGAGGCCGTTTTCAGGTGTGCCACCAAGTGGAATGATTTCATGTGGTAAACACTGGGAACTTTTAAGAAAGTGCCCTCTATGTACAACAGTTCAATTCTGTTTTTCCTTTGTTTCATTTCATTGATATAAAACTTGACAAGTTTTCATGTTATTTTGCATTTCTCTTCCTGGAAACTCATGGCTGAGGGAAAACCAAATGTGCTCTATTTTCAAATTCATCCCTTTAGAACTCAGAGGCATTTTGAATGCTTCCCCTTCCCCTCTTAAAGTAATATCGGGGTTTTCTAATTAAAAACAACAACAACAACACAATCAAATAGAAAATTTTGTTTTCTTTGAAAAGAATTTTTAGTACAAGGACAATCCAGAACCCTGCTTCCGCTCACTCGCCTTCTCCTGGTGCTATTTTGGGAATGCAACACAAGCCCTCTGTTAAAATGCACCAAGATTCCAGCTGCAGACCATGCTGCTGTGGTCGGTTAAAGCTTTTTTTGTTTTGGTTTGGTTTTACTTGTCTTTTAAACTGGAAAGGAGATTTGATCACAGACAGCATCCACCTTTGTCCCCCATGTTATAGCATCTCTCTCTCTCTCTCTTGCTTGCCCCCATCACCTTTCTCTATGACTGGCTAATATAATGTGCACTTGGGCTTGCTCTGTTATTTATCAGAGAATTCAAGGAAAACATTTATCTCTAAATAAGCATCCTAGATCATTTCTAAGCTGAATATGAATAGCTCACATTTATTAAACGTTCAGCGTGTCAGTGAGGGAGAGAAGGATTGGGAGTTTGGGATTATCAGAAGTAAACTTAAACATGGAATGGAGAAACAACAAGGTCCTTCTGTAGAGCACAGGGAGATATATACAATGCATGCTCCTGTGTGCTCTGTCACTAACATGTGTCCAACTCTTTCCCAACCTCATGGACTCTAGCCCGCCAGGCTCCTCTGTCCATGGGATTTTCCAGGCAAGAATACTGGAGTGGGTTGTCACTGGCGTCTCTAGGGGATCTTCCTGACTTAGGGATTGAATCCAGGTCTCCTGTACTGTAGGCAGATTCTTTATCATTTGAGCCACCGGGCAAGCCCTACTTGAGCCACTACCCTGTAATAAACCATCCTGGAAAAGAATATGAAAGAGAATGTACCTGTATGACCGAATGACTTTGCTGTATGGCAGAAATTAACACAACACTATAAATCAGCTATATGCTAGTAAAATAGAAAAAATTTTAAAGTTAAGCATGTAGAGTCCCTGGGCTAGGGGCTTTCCAGAGACTGCTGCAATTCCTTCTCACTACTCACAAGACGAAGCTGCTGCTGCTGTCATCATTATTTTACAGACAAGGGAAGGGATGCACAGAGCCTGGTTCCAGGCAACCTCTGCCCCTCACTCTTGCTGGCAGAGCTGGCATAGCAGTCATGTGGGAAAACTGGCTCCAAAGCCCAGCCAGGGTGAGGAGAGGCAGGTACTGACCCTGCTACAGATCCAAAGCCAAGCTTCCACTTCCTTGAGGCCTCTATCTCATCAAAGGCCCATAATCCCAGCCTTGTGTTGGTGGCCTGTAACTTCTTTTTGCTTCATAAGACTCTCTGAAGAACTAGAGGCCAGCTATGGACCCTCTCATTAAAAAAAAGTATACATTCAACCACATATTCCATGACATGCTGGGGAGTTCTTAGATAACCTGAAAACCATTGCTCTAGACATTTCCATGATGATCCTGCAATATTCTCTCTAAAGGAAATGAAATCTTTCTTACATTTGGGAATTTCTCTTTTCCCCTAAGGAGCAAAGCAAATAGCAAACTGAACAAAATGGAATTAAGCAAAACAAACCCAAGATAGCAAAACATTTGATAAAATACCACTGTTTTTCCCCCTAAAGCACTCATTTACTGGTCAATAATTTTTCTCATGCCCTTCTTTTAGACATCTTTAAGATCCTGTCAGTGATGCATGGGAGTTTAAGCACCTATTAGAAAAGAAATCTTACATTCATCTTATAAAACAGGAAGTTCAGGTCTCCCCCTACTCTGGCTCTCTTTTCCCTCATCTTCCTTTGTTTTATAAAAACAATTTCATGTAGTAAGATGCTGGCAGAGCCTGTGTGGGCCTCTAAGCTCCTTGACGCTGCATCACTTTTCTTCCTTTTGCAATGCGTAATAACTGCTCAACAGACAGGTAACACACCTTGTACAAACTAACAAACAGGTAAGAGCAAAAGTTGAAAACTGCTTTGTCTCTTGATGGCATTTTACAGTTGGATTTGTTTCTCACTCCCGTGTGCTCATTCTGAGTTCTTGAGTTCTCGACCTGCTCATACCAAACCAACTTACATCGTGAATAAAGAACCTCTCTCTCATTTCTCCTCCCTTGCCCTTCTTTTCTGCCAAAAGGGATTTTCAGCTAACTCCCATTCCTAGGCCATCCTTATGTGGCCGGCTTCCTCAACCCCTGCACACCCATTGATATGGAGTTTAAATTCAATCTCCTCCTCAAAGCCACTCCTAACTTTTCTGGTCCACGTTCATCACCTCATCACCTCATTGCAGTGACTCTGTGCTGAGATTTCTAATTCTATATTTGCCTTGTGTTTTTACCCCCTCCACCTTCTAGGATGCCATGGCATTCCAGAAATATGAATTATAAAATTCCTGAATGATGCTCACTGGTTTAGAGGAACACAGAGTAGGTGCTCAGAACATACATGATTCAGATACCAAGGCCACTCTTATGTGGAAACATTTATAATGTGAAGTACTGTTTTCCACATTGCTATTCCTATGAAACCTTCCTAACTCACTTCCTTCCTGTCTCAAAACAATCTACAACATAGATTGTATCACCTTAGCAAATCCTTCCAAAGACTCATGGCATAAAACAATCAACCACCTACCGCTGACAAAGGCATTCAATACTCTGGGAACTTAGCCAAATTTCCTCTCAGACTTCATTAGTACTTTCCCAAACTGCAGCCTCTAGTCCAAGATGGCTGTGTGGGCTACATCTTCCTGTAACTTCTGAACATTTCACAGAAGCAGTGATCTCCTCATATTTCCTCTGTCTCTTTAATTTTTGGTTACTGGTCCTCATTTTGATTCAAAGTTTAGGTTAAGAGTGTCTAGAAACCCTTGTCATCTCTTGTTTCCTGTACAACTTTGCTGTTACCAGCATATTTTTCTATGCCTTGTAATAAACTAGTTTTCTCAATGACTGTGCAGCACCAGTTGAAGAAGTTTTGTTTCCAAAGTTTAGGTAAGGAAATCCAGGTTTAGGAGGTTAACAGATTTGTCCAAGAACACAGAATCAGTGAGTTATAAAGCTACCAAGTTTTCACAACCAGGGGTGATTTGGGCTCCCCATCATCCCTAGGGAAGGGGGCACTTCCCAGGCAGCACTAGTGGTAAAGAACCTGCCTTCCAATGCAGGAGATGTAATAGACGTGGGTTCAATCCCTCGGTCGGGAAGATCCCCTGGAGAAGGGCATGGCAATCACTCCGGTATTCTTGCCTAGAGAATCCCATGGACAGAAGAGCCTGGAGGGCTACAGTCCATGGGGTCGCAGAGAGTCAGACATGACTGAAGTGACTTAGCACGCACACATGCAAGGGTGTTTTCTTTTCTTTGCCATAGGCAATGCAGTCTTGTTCAGCATTTGGACTGAAAGAAAGTCTGAAAATGATTCTAAAAAGGCACAAGTAAGTTCCACTGGACATTTTGCTTTCCTCAGTGCCTTCTTAATCACCTAAAACCTGACTTTCTTTGCATGTAGCACTTAAGAAACGTCAGAGAGGCGTGTCATGTATCTGGGAACCCAGACAGGGCTCTGCCTTAACCAATGATTAGGCAGATGATTCTATAGCTTATAGTCAACAAAGGCTGACACCCAGTCGGGTAATACAACTACTCAACAATTATGTGAATTACAGTGTATCCAATGAAGAGGAGTGCCTGCCGAAGGAAGGTGTCAGTGTCATATTATGAAACCTGAAGCCAGCAGAGTTTCACTAATAACTGCTATGGAGATAAACGGCTAACTCAGGGAAGTTCCATTCTCACACTGATATGGACGATGAGGATAAGAAAGGGAGAATTGCATTTCTGGATTAAAGTGAAAAAAATTACATATGAGCATGGCCTTAGGGAAAGGAACCTGACAATTACAGACTGAATCCATGACACAGCTGAGTTCTGCTTAATAGGATTTAAAATAGAAAGCTTCTGAGGTAAGTAAGCTTGGAATGTCTTTGGCTCCTTCTTGTTGATTTACAATGCATGTTAGCATAGTAAAGGGTCTGAGATCTCCTGGGGAATAAAAGGTCAGGGAGAAGTATAACTGCATGGTTTCAGAAAAAGGGAAGCAGGTCTCATGTCAGGGTTAAGATTAAAAAAGTTGCTCGCTAACAGGTCACTTAAAATTGAGGCCTGCATCTCTCCTTTGTTCAAGGGAGAAAGTGAAAATACCTTGAAGCACCAAAGAACACCAGAGCCTAAGACCTCAGATTGGGGGCTAAGTCTAACAAGAACATTCCAGAGGCGTCCAGAGGACTGCGGAGAACCTGTCTGTCTTTAGCAGTTGATACCAGGTGGCACTGAGATGCACTGTTGTTTAGTCACTCGGTCGTGCCCAACTCTTTGTGACTGCATGGACTGTAGCCTGCCCATGGGATTCTCCAGGCAAGAATGCTGGAATGGGTTGCCATGCCCTCCTCCAGGAGATCTGCCTGACCCAGGGATTGAACCCACGTTTCCTGCCTTGGCGGGCAGATTCTTTACTGCTAAGCCACCAGGGAAGCCGCCTTATTCTTTTTTAGCTCTCCCTTTCAAAACAGGCAAAAGGAAGAGGCGAGCATGTGTGGCAGCGGTGGGGCGCACACCTCTTGGCCGTCCTTGCTGACGTTGTCCTCGGCGTGCCTGGCCACGATGGACAGGAACTGCAGCAGGCGGTGGAGTGTGTCGCAGTTGCAGGGAGGTAGCAGGTAGATGAGGAGTTGCAAGGTACCCAGCTGTTCCTCTGGCTCCAGCACTGAGCAAGGCAAGAAGAGGGGCTCTAAGTAAGTCAAGGCTGAGGTCACGCCCTTCCGGCTCAACTGTCTTCAAAAAGGGATTAGCAAGGCAAGTCACCTTTCATTCCTGCCCCCACTGTTGGTTTAGCGATTCAACAGTAAGGTTCTATGAGAGACAGAAAGATAAACGCAACCTGGGGAAATGCAACACCCACAGAAATCATTCTAATCCAGGGCAGAAAGGTAACGTCATTTCCCTGACTTTCTTCTTCTTCCTTCCCTTGGTGGAAATCCTCACATACTTCAGGGATCACAGCCCATGTGTGAGTTTCTAACAGACTGGAGGCCCTGGTCTGTCAAGCACTACACAAGAGGTAGACTTTTTGTTGGCAATAAGCGAGACCTGGTACAAAGTCAGGGTCTTCTCTCTCTGTTGTGAGCCTGTCAACTGCAGCAGGAAGGAACACATGGAGGCTCACACCATTCTGTCTACCTCCTCCTCCCCGTACCTCTCCTGTTCTCCTTTGGGGATCTGTGCCTCTAGCCCTGAACCAGCCATGTTGCAAGTCCTAGCCCTGGGCTCTGCCTGGAATATTTCCCACCCCCCCCAACTTTCTCACTCTGGGTTCCAGAAATGCAAACTCATTTTTAGGTATGGACTCAATCCTCTCTGTTACTCCAAGGCATCAATTTGTAGCACTTTCTACTATCCTAGAGTCCTCTGAAGGCATCCTCAATTTTTCTGGGCTACTTCAATTTGTTTAATGGCAACTTTGTTCCTGCCAATTCTCCCGAGGGTAAGTCTCAGAAAATTCCACCAATAGCCTGATCATTAGAGACAGATAAATCAGGTCAGAATAGCTATTAGGAAGCATATGCACAAGGTTTTGATGAGTGAGTGGGACATCCCAGTAAGACATTCCTGCAGATGGCTGGGTTACATACAGAGGGTGTTGATGAAAGCTGTGTACAGCTCCCTGGTGAGCAGGGGGTCTGGCATGTCCCTCAGGAACTCCTTCAACAAGGCAGCCACGTCATGGACGCTGTGCTCCTCCTCCAGGGAGACATCAACCCCACGGTCAAACTCCTCACGTAGCTGGAAAGACAATGGTTCAGCACCCAGCAAAAGAAGTGCTGTAACACGAGGCCTGGAGTAGGTTTACCCAGACCCTGCCCAGACCCTGAGAAGGAGAAGCGAACAACGTGTGACCTTGATCTACAGAGTCTATGCAAACCCAGCCCTGAATATATGAAGTCAAAGTGTTAGTTTCTCTATATATATATATATATATATATATATATATATATATATATATATATATATATCTACCAGGGAAGCCCATATAAGCCCATATATATGTGCATATGTCTACAGCCACCTGGTGGCTAAGACTTTAAAGAATCTGCCTGCAATGCAGGAGACCTGGGTTCAATCCCTGGGTAGGGAAGATCCCCTGGAGAAGGGAATGGCAACCCACTCCAGTATTTTTGCTTGGAGAATTCCATAGACAGAGGAGCCTGACGGGCTACAGTCCATGGAGTCACAAAGAGTTAGACACAACTGAGTGACTAACACTTTCACTTTCATATATATATGTATATATATATACACATAAGAAATGCATTACTAAGTAAAAGTATCTGTGGGTTTACTGTTAATGACATAAGCACAGCAGGGCTTGATAACAACATCCAGAAGGTTGGGAGGAAAAGCTAAGGGGTTAGGTCAACTCTAATTGTAGGAGGGAGGATGCATAGCAGTTTTGCATGTCAGAAATTTTACCACGTTGGCATTCTGACATTTCCCACAAATACTCAACAAGGAAGCAAAGAGATTGTTCTGCAAACAATGAAATTAAACACCTTGAGAAACCATTTGTTTCTCTGAGGCTTGAAGGGTGACAATAACTAAATAAAATCTGCCTTAGATTTGTCAAAGTAGCTTTATTAACATTTTCCAGGAAGATTGCCTGCCTTCATCATTATCGTCACTCCTTTAGCATTTATCACAGTGGAAAACACACTAGCCAGAAGGAAGTCATAATTCTACACCCTACTTTCATCTTGGACAGCTCAACTTCTTTTAGGCATTGTTCTCTGCTGTTAAAATAAGTTTGTGAGTTTATGAATCTGCTCTAGGCAGTAAACTTCTGTAAGTATTCGTGTGCTCTGTCATTCATTCAAGAAAGATGTACTGCCCACCTGCTGTGTATCAACCTTGTTAAAGGCCCTCAAAATAAGGTGATGAGTCAAGAGGCAAAGCCCTTTCCCTCCTCCAGCTCTCAGACAGATGATAAACTGGTAATCCCATCAATCACCAATTAGCTCTTAATACTATGACACTTTTTCTGAAGAAAAAGTGTAGGGGATTATGAAGTGATATAACAAGATCAAATGGTGAGGTGGAGCATATTTCATGCTTGAAATCTGACCACTTATATATATATATATATTTTGCAGAGTCCATAAGTAAATCTCCATACAAAAGTTTTCCCTTGGGTGAATAAAGATATAACTGAGGAATAATGTCTGTCACTAGCCACCTCGCCACCTGATAAGAATGGCCACTTCTGTCCCGAACGGCTCATCAGTTCCAGGTCACTCGTCCTGAGTGTGCACCAGGCAGCCAGAACGAAGAAGTCTTCCACTGGCATCACTCCTACTCGTGACCATTCAAACATGCCATGTTTCTTTTCTGAGCAAGAACACACACACACACATGCGTGCGCGTGCTGAAAGAAAGGATTGTGGAAAGAGCTTGATCTAAACTGTGTGTCTTGAATTAAATGTCTTTATCTCTCTAAGCCTCAGAAGTGAGTGAAAAGGGCTTGTCTCTCAGCTGGTGGGCGAATTCAGTGAGGTAACGTTTTTGAGAATATTCTGCAGTTCTGCACAGGAGGCCTAGGAAATGTTACTATGCTATCTTCTTCCTGCTAGTCCTATTGTGAAATGTTAAATGCTGTTCAATAGTCTCTTAAGTGACTATCATAAATAAAACCAACCAACCAACCAAACAGAAAATATACTTCTTTTGAAAAACCCCTTTTGTCTGGACCAAAAAAAAGACACAAGAAGGCATTTATTTCACTTAGTTTCAATAATATGAACAAATATCGTTTCTTCAGCTTCATCCAACTAAAACTTATTTTCATTTGGCTTCATTTTTGAATTGCTGGGTTCCTTACTTCTTTCTGTTGGAACCAACAGAGGGAAAATAATATTTTAATTTTCTTTTAGCCAACATATGAATTCTTTTCTCAAAGGAAGGCTTGTCTTTTATGAAGCTGTCATGAACACAGATACCTGCCTAATCATAGGAACCTGCTTCTGAAGCTCCAATACCAAACTTCCTTTGCAAGAAATCTAGAAAATGTTGAAGGAAACTGAGGGGTACAATCCCCACATGGAAGATGAACTGGGGAATCAGTGGCTCCACAGAAAATTAATACAATTATTTTTGAGAAGTTAAAGCTATAAATGTAGCATTTTCACAGAGGAGATATTAACAGGATTACTCATATTGCATTTTAGTAGAAATGGGTATTAATTAATTGTTTTCTATTTATTTTCACTTACTGATCAGGTACTCTCTGAACCTCCTGCATTTACAGTGTCAATAAAATGTTTATAAATTAGTTTTGTTTTGTTGTACATGCCATGGGCACGTCTAGATGTTGTGTTTTCAATTGTATGATCATAAATCTTTCCGAGCTTCTGAGTACGCCTTTTACTTCTTGGGACTCAATTATACTATAATCGGTGAGATGGTGCAGAAAAGATATTCAGAAATGAGTTTGCATATGCTCAAACTTTGCACAAGGTAACTCACCTAAAAGTAAAGTGAAACGTACAATATCATCTCCACTTTTCACTTACTTGTCTCACTCTCTTTTTTGAGCTTCCAACTCGGAATATCCCCACTGTCTGGAGGCCTGCAAATAAGGAAACAAAATCTTCAGTCCTGTTTTATGGTTTCAAATTGGAGCAAATCAAAATAGATATAAAACAGAATGCCAAAACTGCGCTTCAACATGCAGGGTAATGGTGACTTGATAGCATGCATTAACGCTTATTTATGCCATGCTAGATTCACCAGGTACCTAGAAGTTAGCCCTGCTAGCACCAGGATTATTTTACATTAAACGCTTCTGATTAATGTAAATTCTCTTCATTATTCAGAAGAATTAAACATGAGCTTTCTATGAATTTCCAGCCCTTTATCAATTTGGAGATAGATATTTCTTGTCTCACTGATCATAATTAAAGCATGTACTTATGAAAGAAAATCTATAATGTGCAAAAACTATAAAAAATGACATACTTTAAAAATACCTGGTGCAGAAGTAATGATTTAATATTTTGAGTTATTTCTATCTAGGCTTTTATCCATGAAAAAATATATATATAGAGAGAGAGGAAATGCTGCTGCATTTACTTAATATTATGTCACAAGAATTTTTTAAGCCAGTAAAAATTCTGTGTAAATGTTACTTAAAATGGATGCAAAATACTCTGTGGCATGAATGTGCCAAAATTCACTTCATATTCTCCTCTGAATGACAATACAGGTTCTACTGACACATATGCACTTGTGCTGATACCATAACTTGCCTATTAGGAGCAACTCTGCACATCCATCTCAGTTTACAGTTCTGATTCTCTTGAGAGCATGTCCCAGAAGTGGGATTATGGGGCCAATGTATCAAGAAGATTTATCTAGTCCTAAATGTCAGTAGTGCCAAGGTTGAGAAGCCTTGCTCCAAAAAATTAGGTCTCTTAAACAATCAATCACAAATCAGAAAGCTCAACAGCAGTTCCTCAGTATCATTAAATATCCAGTCAACATTCAGATAAGGTTCATAAACTGTGATAGGTTGGTGCGCCTGGCAGTCTCTTAATGTGCATGTTTCCCCCCTCGCTGTTTATACGTTTTCTTCGTAATTGGTTTGATGAAGATGTAGCACTGATTTCCCACTGAAGATTCCCTCACTGTTAGGATGAAGCCACTCTGCAGTGCCACTTTTATGTTCCTTTCTCCCCTTTATTTCCTCTAAAGAGATAGAGTCAGAGTTTTCTCTTATTCTGCCTAGAATTTGGGGGCAAGAACACTTCATAAGAGCTATTACGCACTTCCTTTAGGGGGGCAGAGAATGCCTGAATGACTCATTTTCCTACGCAAGCCATCAGTCACTGCCACCGCTGATCATCACCTACATTTACTGTCTCATTGCTGGCTCACTTTTCTCTTCATTTGGGATACTCGTTGCAAGGGCAACGCCAGATTGTAGGGGCCCATGTCTGTTTTGCTGCACATGAAGAGGGCTGGTGTGGGAGTCAACAGACCATGAGAACATAGCAAATGGGCCAGCAAGTAGATCCATGCTCTCATTGCATCATTTGCATCCTGAATCTAGATAAAACATTCGGACTCCCAGTATGTAAATGGGATTTGGGGGGGTAGGTGTATGCTTTGCTTAATCTAGATTTATCTGGGTTCTTTCCTTGCCACTGAAAGAGTTCTGACTAGTCCAGTATATAATTAAATTGGAAAGAGTTTAAAATCTTTATAACATTATTTTTTTCCATGCGGAAACAAAGTAGACATCTTACTTTGTTTCTTAATTCCTTAATGTCACTTTGCAGTTTTCTTCACAGAAGTTTCTTACTTCTTATTTCAGGTATTCTAGCTATACTGTACATTTGATATTAATACAAATGAATTATTTAATTGGTATAGCATAACATTATTGCTGTTATATAAGACGTGGATATATTTTTGTGTATTTATTTTATGGTCTTGCCACATTGTGTATTAGGTATAAGACTTTTAAAATTGGTTTTCCAGAATTTCTCAGTTAGAAAATATAATATCCAAAAATATCCAAAAATATAATATCCAAAAAATGGACTATTTTTATCACTTTTATATCTTATATGTGTTATCCTGAATTTCCAGAATAATTTGAGATAATCATGCTGAGAGGCTAGTCATTGCTGATCTGCATAAGTACATCTTGATGCTTTGCTCTTGGGTGGAATTTTTGTGCTGCATCTATTCTCAAAAGACTTCTGTTCCTTCCTTGTTGTTGCCATCAATTTGTCTGTCTTATAACTGAGCCTAGCAAACCCCCAGCCTAATTTATTGCTTCTCCTTCTGTGGGGGCTTGAAAACCACATAATACAGATATTAGAGTCAAACACAGAATTATATTTCCTCATCTACAAGATGAGCATAATAAATATCCACCTCAAAAGTTGTTCAATGATTCAATGAATCAATGCATATAAAATACATAGACTTCTATATGGCACCTACAGAGAGATATAGGCCCTGACTGGTCTAAATGAGAATTTCCATGCAAAACAGAAAACTTTATTTTAATAGTGCTGTGCTGTGCTCAGCTGCTCAGTCATGTCTGACTCTTTGTGACCCCAAGGACTGAAGCCCACCAGGATCCTCCGTCCATGGGATTCTCCAGCCAAGAGTACTAGAGTGGGTTACCATTTCCTTCTCCGGGGCATCTTCCTGACCCAAGGATCAAACCCGCATCTCTTGCATTGGCAGGCAGATTCTTTACCACTGAGACACCTGATAAGCCCTTATTATAATAGTATGACTTCACAATTTTAATTTTGGCTGCATTATTTTCTTGTTGGTTTGATGGTTTCCAAATAGCTGAAATTTCTACATAAGTGAGATGTCATATAAGGGCACTTTCTTCCCATGTGAGACTATTCCTTTGCTTGAATTCCTCCAGTCTGGGCAGAAATGCCAATTTCTATGTCATTATTTCCTCAACTATAGTACTTTTCCACTCAGTAAATGTGACCGTAATTTCGAAAATAACTATTAATAGCTAGTAATTGATTACTGTAATTTCTATGTATCAACTGATTATAATCTAAGTTTTTAATTAATTAATTTTTAGGCAGAGCAGATGACAGCCTTCAGATAGCCAATGACATAAGCTTTGGAGTCATTTTCCTCAAGAAGATGCAGTCCAGGCATTCAGTAACCTTGACTTGAGATAGTCACTGGGAAAAAACAGGTGTCCATCAAAACAGTCACAGATCTGGCAAAGAAATGTGACATTGCTGTACCCTGTCCCAGAAACTTATGCTATCACTTTTCTCTCCTTTTCATCAGAACCTGGAATGGAAACTAGATCCTGGGCACCTGAATCTCAGGCTTAGGGAATTCAAGTAACGAGGGCAGACATAATAAATCAGGGGCCCCACCCTCAACTCAGCCTAAATCCGAGAGACAGAAAAGAGTCTGACTCTTTATTATGTTGTCTGGCTTTTGTTTGTTTGTTTTTTGTTTTTGTTTGAAATTCATGGTTCAGAGAGAGCAAGGATGGTTAAGGAATTTGGGCCTAGTAGTAAAGAAAGCATCTGGTGGAAGTCAAAGTGGGGAAGGGTAGTGTACACAAACATAGATGGAGTCAAGACTACTGTCCAAGACCAGCTTTTTCTCTTGCTCCCTTTTTTTGTTTTGTTTTATTATTGTGTGTATAAGTCCAAGACCAATTTGAGAGAAAATGAAAAGATCTTTGACAAATATCTATAAGGCTAAAGTGACTCAAACTCTCTGCTATCCATTTCAAAAACTGGCAAATAAAGTCTTACAAAATTTGCTTTTGAAGTTTGCTCTTTTTTGTGATTAAGATTAATATCTGTTTGAATTTGAGTCTGTCTCTTATTTTTTCCAGAGCCATTTGTTCTAAGCATCATGGAAACTCAGAACAGAATCAGGACCTTGAAAGATCATGCAGGTTATCTTCTTTCCTTTAGGCCCAAAAGCACACTGTTACTACTTCCCATACCACCCCCTGCCCCAAGAAAACATGAACTGCCCTGTTTGTCAGTAATCTTAAAGGAAATGCTATTTCACAAATTAAAATCCATGAAAATTTATTTTCCAACAGAAAAGATAAAGATATGCCAAGTTTTCTTTCACAAAAGCAGTTACTCAACCTGTCACTGCATTTTTGCATGATTGGAGTAGAATTTTCTCATTTAGAATTCTTTAAAGTGCCTACAGTTCACTTTCTACAAACTCTTCTCATTCCATAAAATGCATGCTAACATTATAGCAAACAAATTCAGGTTGTAGACATGGCAGTTTGATGAGCCAAAATTCTAAAGTTCAACAAAGATTTTAAAGAACTGTACATAGCTTTAAAGTCATCATGTTAAGTGGAACTGAGTTGCCAAAAGGGGCACTATGAAGAAATTTAAAGTGGACGTCTTTTCACAAAAATGCAAATAACAATACAGAAAACTATTGTTCAAAACTACGTATTTTCTATTCACTTAAGGATTGATTTTCTGCTCTTTTTTTTAAGAAGTTGATTCTTTCTTTTAAAGGAAGCCTTGAGTAACCTCAAGATATAAAGAACATAGAAGTGGCTCTGCTTTGTTTAAAGGAGGTCCTGAGGATAACCCAGCCCAACATACCTTGTCCTCCCTTCAATTTCCTATCTCCAGTGCCACTTCTGAGGACTCTGGCTCTAAGGAGTTTGAATATCATCAAGTTTATCCCCCCCACACCATATCTTGTTTATCCCTACTGGGGTTATGCAAACACTGTAAACTTTCTTCACAAAGGAAATTTCAACCTAGAGCCTGATCGAATGAATACAGAATTGAAATTGGGTGTTTAAATGAATGATGCTTGAATACATGAAAGTACTCAATTGCTGACACACAAGACTGCTTACCATGTTTTTCAAGATGTTGACAGCAGCTGTCCACCAGCCTGGGGACCTGCCTGTAAATAGGATTCAGGCTGAGTTTCTTATCTCTGGCTTTTTCTTTTTTATTTTGAGCCTCAGCAGGCAAGGAGAGCTGTAATGCTTCCAGCAGTCGAGACTGATTGTCATCAAGATCGGTGATAGAATCCACTGACATTGCACCCTGCAAATTATACACAGACGTGAACAAAGAGTACAGATGGAGAAAATAAAACCGTTTCCCCCAATGCTGTCCAATAAATACTTTTGCCCATGACAATTCATCCCACTTGAAATTATACTGCTTAATTGTGCTGTTTCTATTTTAAAAGGAAAAAAAACAAACACCTTTTGAAAAAGTTAGGAAACCTTCCCGACATAGGGTAAGGTACTGACAGTTGAAATTTGAACAATAGACAACTTTTTCCAAATGGAAGACAAGAGATGGCAAACATACAATTAAAATAGTTTGACCCAACCACTTCATTCCTTGAAACAAGAAAAAAAAATCACATACTTGATGAATGAGGTAAAGTCAGAGAACGCTTGTGAATTAAAAAAAAAAATTCAACTATGGCTCTAGAAAGTAGATTTTAAAATAGGATTCCATAAACAGTCTTAGTTTGGTTTTCCTCACAAGTGGCGCAATGTACTTTATTAGGGTAACAGTCCCAGGAGACAGCTGTAGGGGAGTGGGGAAATAAGAAAGGGAAATGAAGGCAGCCAGTGAAGGGAGCCTCGCCAAGCCCATGACAAGCCTGTGGGCAGCTGGAGCCCAATTGCCCTGGGAACCTGGATGATCATGTAGTTCATGTACCTCAGAGCTATTCCTGCTAAGGAGTGAGGGAGCCGAAGTATTTACCACAAGTCTCCAGAGTCATTAATTAAGGACAACTTCTGGTAGGGGTAGGGAGGTGACATTAATGCCTTCCTACTTGCAGGCTGTCATCTGCATGGGTGGGTGTCTCTGGCCATCAAAGAAAGCCTCCAGCCAAGAGATGAGGTTAATGACATGTGGAAAGAAGGCTGGCATGCTAGGAATGGTAAGAGCTGAGGGTAAGGGAACAGGGCACCAATGATGTCTGTATGGCCATGCACCCTTTGATGAAACCTAGAGGAAGAAGTTCGTAGCTGGTGTCCTAGCAAAGCCTGGGCAGAGGGAAGGACATTGGGGAGGCTCATTACCGGGGCTCTAGACTCTCGGAAAGCTCATACATGGCATTTTGGTGTCATTGCCTTATAGACTTATACACACAGTCTGAGAGATTATGATGTGACTGCAAGAATACTTCCATCATGCAAATTCAAATATTCCAGGATGCTGTCATTTCTTCAGTTTTAAACACAGGGAAACCCTGGAAACAGCAGTGGTTGGCTCAGGTGCCCCTGAATCTTGGAGAGGTACTAAATGTTGGAGGCTGACTGAGCATTGTGGATTTTAACTGGGAAGTGTCTGGGGTTTTAGCTAGGGTAGGAGTTGATGGCTGGAGATGGCAAAGATTGGGGCTTTCAGGCAAGAGGAAAAGGAGAGATCTCTCAATGACCCAGGAAGTTTCAGAGGTATTTCTCTCCTGATTCAGCTAATCATCTGGAAAATCAGCTTTCCTGGATTGGAATGTGAAATCTGAAGTGCTAAATAATAGCACAGTGCCTGGAACATGGTACTCACTTAATAAATGGAGCCATATTACTGCGTGCTGCATGCTAAGTCACTTCAGTTGTGTCTGACTCTTTGTGACCCCAGGGACTGCAGCCCATCAAGTTCCTTTGGCCATGGGGTTCTCCAGGCAAGAATACTTGAGCGGGTTGTCATGCCCTCCTCCAGGGGAATCTTTCTGACCCAGGGATCGAACCCATGTCTCTTATATCTCCTGAATTGATAGGCGGATTCTTTACCACTAGCACCACCTACCATGTTATTACAGTATTGATTTGAAAGAAGATATGTGTGTGTGTGTTTCTACAGTTATGTTGGCAAAAAACAACAACGCCCTATTGATAAGTAAAAAATCTCATTGTTTATGAAGTAAGTGTAAGTAAGTGTTAGTAGCTCAGTCCTGTCCGATGCTTGGTGACCCCATGGACTGCAGCCTGCCAGGCTTCTCTGTCCATGGGATTCTCCAGGTAAGAATACTGGAATGGGTAGCCATTCCCTTCTCCAGGGGATCTTCCCGACCCAGGGGTCGGACCTGAGTGTCCTGCATTCAGACAGCTTCTTTATCGTCTGAGCCACAAGGGAAGCCCTGTTTATGAAGACCGGTAGCAACTTTACTTAGTCAGGCATAGTTCTTAGATGAGATGAAGAGATTAACAAAAACACTTGGCCCTGCCCTCCAGCCTCACAGGAAATTCTGGTAACAACAGAAGATCACACTAGAGCAGGATCAGTGGTGATGTTGTAGAATGTTCTGAATACCATGGGTAACCAAAGAGAGGCACCCAATACCTTTGAAAGGGGTCAGGGAAAGGTTGTGAGGGTGTGTCAGGTGTCTCGGGGCCAGTGCAAATTCTCCCTGAATGAGGTTGCTGACAGATACTTGGACACAAACTATATTTCCAGTTTTCACATAAGCCAAGACTCAGAAAATAACCTTAGAACTCTTCCATTGTCCTAACTTCAGTGTCAGAGAAAACACTGGCCAACTCACCCTCCTCCTGGCCCGAGGAGCTGGCTCCGGGGTATTGGGAGACGTTGACTCATTTGGTGTTTCCGAGGTGGAGCTGAGAGATGAGTTACTGCTTGAGAGTTCTTTGTTTTGTCTTTTATTTCCAAATGGGAGGAGGGAAGCCACAAAATCAGAGGCATCCTTGTGCTCGTCCCTTTGTGAGTCCTGCTTGAGTTTATAGGCCCGGTCATTTGCGATGACTTGGGATAAGGGCATTCCAAACGCCTGTGGGATGAACTCTGGAATCAAAAGAACAAACATTCACTTTCAGAGGAAGAGCAGACCAGGGAAGACTCTCAGTCATGTTGTAGATCGAAGGGCAGACATATTCAAATAACTGTTTTCTGAAAAACTAATTCATCCATCAAAATATGGAGATGACTTTTGGGTTTGTCAGAGAGGCCAAAGTTTCTATCTCAGTAAAGAAAGTTAGTTTGTTTAAAGAACAAGGGTTTTAGAAGTCTAGGCTTTCCGCTTTTCTCCATGTATCTCAAGAGTGTTTAAAGGAAATAACTTTATAGAGGAAGGTGACATTTCTGATAGGATGAACATAGTCTATACAGTCCATGGAATTCTCCAGGCCAGAATACTGGAGTGGGTAGTTTTTCCCTTCTCCAGGGCATCTTTCCAACCTAGGGATTGAACCCAGGTCTCCAGCATCAGGCAGATTCTTTACTAGCTGAGCCACAAGGGAAGCCCAAGAATACTGGAGTGGGTAGCCTATTCCTTCTCCAGCGGATCATTCTAACCCAGGAATCGAACTGGGGTCGCCTGCATTGCAGGCGGATTCTTTACCAACTGAGCTATCAGGGAAGCCCCCTCATAGGTACATCATTTTACAAACTTAAGTCTTTGATTGATGTCTCAAGAACCCCCAAAGGGTTCTTCTCCCCAGGGCTTGAGAAGACTCTGTGGGTATGCATTCATTCAATAGGCACTTACTGATGTTCTGTGTCAAGCTGTGCAGTGGGGAGTATGCTCTTGCAGGCTTCAGAATGTGGGGTGGGGTGAAGGAGTAGATAATCAGATACATAAATAATTATGATTGAGTCTACGATGTGCTATAGTGGCTTCCTTGGTGACTCAGTGATAAAGAACCCACCTGCCAATGCAGGAGACCCGGGTTTGATCCCCCTGTGTTGGGAAGAGACCCTGGAGAAGGGCATGGCAACTCACTCCAGTGTTCTTGCCTGGAGAATCCCATGGACAGCGGAGCCTGGTGGGCTATAGTCTATGAGATCTCAAAAGATCCAGACACAGCTGATTGACTGACCCACCACCACACGGGCTATTAAGAGAGAGATACAGAAAGCCTGAAATTCAAGTAAATGGCTACACTTCGAGGTTCCAAGTTGAAGACCAGTGTCTGAAATGACAGCCCAAGAGGCAGAGGAACAGCTGGGGAAGGAGTTTGTTCAGTTCTTCCTTTGTGTTTTTTGTCCCCACATGCTGCCTCCAATTGCCGGGTTTGTGCTGTCATGCTCATGATCTACATTCAAACCATTCTCCTGGCCATATGCAGAAGTGGATTCTCACCACCAACTGTCTGGTGAAGGGCCCAGGGTATAATTTGTTACATCCTCCAGGAAGGACAATTTTGAGGAAGGAACATCATGGAGACAGAGACAGTCGAATTTTGGATCTCTAGAGTAAATCCATTTGTATACACATACATTGTAAGCACACCAGTCCTTAGGGCCAGGCATTTTATTGGTAATATTTTAAATTCATGCTGAAAAGCATGATTAAATTAAATGGATTATTTCTTTGAGGCTCAAAATTACATCTCCTAGCAGCAGAAACTGGGGTCTAGCCTTGCCCTTATTTTTATAACCTTTATGAATAAAGCCAGAATGATCAAGGGAAAACAATTCAAAGGCTGAAAAGGCGAACATTAAATCAGGTGGAAAGAGGCTCTAAAAGGTTTTCCTCTTTGATCCATGGCAACAGCTTGAACATCACTGGGCTAGTACTCAAATCTGTAGTAAAAGCAGAAGTGGCACTTGAAAAGTCTGCACCTCTTGTTCTGTCAAAACATGCAATTTATTTTGAAGTAAAACATCACAACTTCCACATTTCTGGATTTTCGGAGGATGCTTCTAACCCTCTATCACCAAACTAGTCAGCACATGATGATACAAAAAATAATTTAGGCATTTGTTTTGAGAATCAATGTGGACAGGGTAGCAAGATCCAATAGTCACTACTGGTAAAAGGTTATTTTCACTAGTAGCAAAATTAGAAACCAAAAGAGGCAGCTCAGGATTTATTGTGTCTATCAGTGCTATCTTGTCTATGGTAATAATCAAATAGTTTTCCTCCAAAAAGGTTGGGGCAAGTCTAGGAACATGTGTATGGCAAGGCTGAAAGCTCTTTGGAATACATAGAAACTTTTGGAGAGTAATAACAGCAGAAAGGACATTGATAAATGTATCAAATGACCTGTGTCTGCTCAAGTAGGCATATTCATAGCAAGGATTTAATATGACATGAGGAGTATTGATTTTTCTTCGAGACATTTTATCCATACAAAGGGAACCAACCAGCTTTGGCTAGAGATTTCTAATATCCTTGGCAAAAAAGAAGAAATATGGTTTCTGTTGGTATCTGTCATTTTTCATATCTAAAACTCTGCTGCTCTACTTGTAAATTGGAATAATGGAATACAAATGAAGCAGATGGAATACATAAAGTCATTCTCCCCAAATGACTCTTTCATTTCTCTTTTCTTTCCATTCAAGAGATGTAGCCACCTATAACAGATGTTTATTTCTCTCTAATAGACTTTCTTCCCTGGCTGAGTTTATTTATTCTTTCAGGGGTAGTGTTTTGATCTAATCTCTTTAATTTCTCATTGCTTTCTCTGGAGAACTCTCACAAGCTTGAGAGAGGAGACAGATCTCTCTATGCCCTGAACTTGTGTTACAGTGTCTAGCCACTGGAAAGTTCTCAGCAGGATTCCTTGAATATGATTGCTTCTTGAAATGTGGTTATTGTGAAATCAAGGATTCAGCCCAACCAGGTTGAGCAAAACCTTCCTTTTTGTGTAAATAAAGTGCTGGGCACAGGCTTATCTGTGGGCTTGAACCTCTTCTATTGGGGGGAAAAGGGAACCTATGGACTCTGTGCTGATAACCGTTAATAAAATTGATAATGAGTTTTTAAAACCATAAAGACATTAACCAAGAGTCAGTGTTCTGGGGTCAGGGACAGTATGTATCATGTTCTGATCTATTGTCTCTGCTTCCTGGGGAGACGGTATCACTTGCCATCCTCACTGCAGAGACTGTCTCTGTTGCCTCCCCATGGTCCTGGGCCCCTGGAGGTGGTGTGCTGGTCTCTCAGCTGCTTGCAGCAATTTCCAGATCCTTCCCTCCCACTGCATGGCTGAAACCCGGGGCTGCAAGCTTCCTTGGCACCTCTGCTCATTGCTATCTTCTATCCTGGCAGTCAGACCCCTTGGCCACCATCATCCCAGGTGACGTGGATGTCTACCTAAATGACCCAACCGATTCTCTGTCCTCACATTGCCTTGACTTCTTCCTCCTCTTCTGTTTTCCTGCATGCCACCTTTTTCACCAGCTCCCTCGGTCCCATCCTGGACCTTACCTTTACCAGAACTAAGTACAGGGCAGCAAAGGAGAAACAGATGTAAAGAAAAGACGTTTGGACTCAGGGAGAAGGAGTAGGCAGGATGATTTGAGAGAATAGCACTGAAACATATATATTACCATATGTAAAACAGATAGCCATAGGGAGTTTGATGTATGATGCGGGGCACCCAGTGCTAGTGCTCTGGGACAATCTGGAGGGATGGGGTAGGGAGGGAGGCGGGAGCTGGGGTTCAGGATGGAGGGGACACATGTATTCCTATGGCCGATTCATGCTGATGTATGGCAGAAACCATCACAATACTGTAAAGTAATTATCCTCCAATTAAAACAAATCTTAAAAATTAAAAAATATATGCAAAAAAAAGTGATCTGGCATCTGGATTCAGGCTTCCTCCCTCCACTGTTGTCTCACACCCCCAACCCAAGATCATGTTTTACACTGTGGTGTGACAGTCCTTTCAAAGACACCATTAAGCCATCCTTCCTTAAAGAGTAGTAACAAATACTTGATGTTTCAACTCTTATTTAATATGACACAGAATGAAGTTGTATCAACTATTCTTCTATAGGGCCACTTCACAGCTCACATGTAGTAACACATCTAGACAGGGAGGGACAATGAAACATGGCATGATATCATTTCAGCATAAAGAAAGGTGCTAGACCTGAACTATCACCAGAGTTTATGTCGATAAATATATGGCATCATCTGAAAATATCCTGTAGAGTGGGGACCTATCTCCGAGACTTAGGCCATGGTAAAATCTATTCCTCTTGTGCTCTGATTAGGAACATTATTAACTGGAACAAAGCAGCTATTTTTATACGTTTTTTTTTCCCAAAGTGATTCTTTTTGACAGAAGAAAGAAATTTTCTGAAGTTCTGAAAGTTGAAAAAATACTTTTTGGATGCCAAGTAATTTAACTAAGAGAAGTGAAGGACTTGGAAGTATTCTGTATGAAAATATATGTTTTCTGAACCAGCATCAATCCTGCATTGGTTTCCATATGGAAATCATAAGTCATATGGACACTGCTTAAAGTGGCAGGAGGGACACAGAAGCATCACAAGATCTGCTGTATATTATGTTAAGGCAATTCAATAAAACACGGGGCATGGTTCATTCTGACTGAATCAATTAATATAGCAGCAAATCAAACATTTAATGAGTCACTCTATTGGGAGAGCAATTTGATTCTAAAAAGCTGCTCCTATCTATTTTTAGATGATCTAACCCAAAAGGTCATTCAAAGTTTCCTGTTTTCCTTCTTTTACTCTTGAATTCAAATGATTGTCATTGTTCACATGTGCAGCTGCTATGAACCCAAATGATAATATTCAAGTGGAAGAAAGCAATGTGAACTGACCACAGCTGTGAGAGGCCTGCTCACTGCTCCGTCACACCCTGGTCCCCAGGACACCCGTGTGATGGATGTGTGGACAGACACAGGACTTTCTAGTCAGAAGAAAGTGCTATGTCATTAAGCTTCACCTAAGCCTAGGCTATCATCTTTTTAACTATCAAAGCTACAAAAAACAATCAAACAAACACAACCACCTCTTATGCCATTTATCTTGATACTTCTTTCCTTAGTTGGATATGTGCTGTATCTTTCCCTTGGAATCACCAGAATCTGCCTTCCTTTACTCAGCCAGCACCCGAGCCAAACCTCATAGAATAATGCCAGATTTTCAGTGAGCCTATATAATATCTAAATACGATTTGGTCTGAAAAATGTATACTAGCCCAGTGTATACTGGTTGATTACTTCCTCTGGCCCTTCCTGCCCAACCTTTACTTCCTGTTGTTTTCTTATATGGAGAAGCACACATACATCTCCCTCTGCATTAAAACAGAGGGAATTAAAACATCTGCAAATAAAAGAGAGAAATGCTCATTCTGTTTCATTTAACATGAATGGGCACTTCTGAAGAATCACCTCAAGTCTACATTATGAGTGTTCAGATCCCAGTACCAATATCATCATCCTAGAATAAACAGCTTTAAAGATAACACATTACTAATATCAGTCTGGATGATCCCTTTAATAACTCTATAATGCATATATATGGAATTTAGAAAGATGGTAACAAGAACCCTGCATGCGAGACAGCAAAAGGAACACAGATGTATAGAACAGACTCGTGGACTCTGTGGAAGAGGGCAAGGGTGGGATGATATGGGAGAATGGCATTGAAACATGTTAATTACCATATGTGAAATCAATTGCCAGCCCAGGATTGATGCTCGGGGCTGGTGCACTGAGATGACCCAGGGGGAGGGAATCGGGAGGGAGGAGGGAGGCGGGTTCTGGAGGGGGAGCATATGTAAACCCATGGCGGTTTCATGTCATTGTATGGCAAAACCAACACAATAAAGTAAAGAAAATTAAAAAAAATAAATCTATAACACCGAGGATTACTCTAATCTAACAAGATAAAGATGGCCCATGGCAGGAATAGGATAAGTAAAAACTCTAGTTTAAAAAAGCTACCCTGGCTACTAATATTCATTTAAAATATTGAACAGAATACATTTTTTCAGACAATGATGGGTAGCTCAAGAAGAGTAAATATCCTTTGCATTTATCATGCTAGCATTAGATTCTGCTATGGTAGACTGTGCCCTGATGAGTATACTGGTTAGTATCCACCAGAGTTCTCATCTTAGAAGATGCACATAGGTAGTTATAAAATGACTCATGCCCAGTACCTACAGAGACCAATGGGGTCAGATTTTCTGAGGTGGGGGCACTGGAATATTTAAAGTTTTCACAAATTATTCTATCAAAACAATGCAGTCAGGGGCAGGGATCCCTGATATTTTCATGTCCTTTCCTCCAGCTGGAGGTAAAAATTTGAAATGTCTGGAGATATTCTGGTTGGGGGTCGTGGTGTTGGCATCGAGTGGTAGAGACCAGGGATGCTTATGTTAAACATCTCAGACAATGTACAGGACAGCCCCCACAGCAAAGAATTGTTCCATTGAAAATGTCAACAGTCCCAAGATTGAGATATCATGCTCTAAGGGATGTAAAACACTAGTTTTCTATTCTCTAGAATTCTTTTTTAAATTTGATTTTTAAAATTTATTTTTTAATTGGAGGAAAGTTGCTTTACAATATTGTGATGGG
This sequence comes from Antilocapra americana, assembly GCA_007570785.1. Lineage (NCBI taxonomy): Eukaryota > Metazoa > Chordata > Mammalia > Artiodactyla > Antilocapridae > Antilocapra > Antilocapra americana. The sequence continues at coordinate 1,327,057 of ML663462.1, forward strand.
TTCTGCCATATTACAATGCAAATCAACCATAATCATACATGTATATCATATATACCACCTCCCTCTTGAGTCTCCCTCCCTTCCCACAACCCCACCTCTCTCTAGATCATCACAGAGTACCTGCAACTTCTCGCCAGCTATCAGTTTTATACATGGTAGTGTATATATGTCTATGCTACTTTCTCCATTAGTCCCACTCTTTCTTTCCCTCACTATGTCCATAAGTCTGTTCTCTATATTTGCATTTCCATTCCTTCCCTGCAAATAGGTTCATACATACCATTTTTTTCTATTAGGATTCTTTATATCTTTTTAGTTCAAGAACCAGATGTCATGACCCTTTAGGCACGATTCAAGATATAGGTGTAGAGTCTGGGATCAGTGGTGTATCTAGGTCTTGTCTAATACTTATCACAATGCATTTATTTTTATACCTTTGATTTCATTGCCTTTCATTACTTTTCAAGCAGAAATTTGATCATTATATAAAAGAACGCCAAGGCAAGACATATGGCCTCCCTTACTCAACACTCATTCACTATGACACATAAAATGGAAATGCATTCATATGACCACACCACTCAGCAGTCATTTCATATGAAGACGTAGAAACAAGCCACAAAAAGATGTACTGGGCTAATGGGGCCCAGGTGCCCATTATGCAGGCTCAATGAATACTAGTTAAAAAGGAACACAAATACCTCTGAGAGAGTGGCTAAACTATTGGTTTCCTAAATATCCACAGAAGGGGACAGTATGAATAGAGTCAACCATTCCCAAAACACACAGGGAAAAAAAATGAGCACGCTGTGATCTAACATTACAATGCTGACAACAGCCCATCTTCACTAACCATGAGGATGAGACTATTTCTTTCCAGTAGAAATGGTAGGCAAATCCAAATGCTTTCTCATTCAACTAGCCCTTCGTAACTATCTAGATTTTCCAGACAGCTGGTTAGCGTTAGAGATGCTATCCATGGCTACTCAACCGAGGTTTTCCTTATACACTGCTGATTGGCCAGCTTCATAATTGGAACCATGAACTTGGCATGAATCACACTTGCTCAAACCAATTGAACTCATCAATTCAGTACAGGGCCACTCAAACACAAAAGAGTAGACCCAAACAGCCTTTAATGGCATTCCACTGTAGAAATCCAGTTTACATAATAGAGTTGAACCACGTAAATCAATGCAATTCAAAAACCCCAACAAATTCAACCAGTATGCTCTATGGAAGACACATTTGCTTTAGTTCATTCTGTCTTTTACCTCTGTCTTTGTTTTTCTCCTTCCCGAGTGAATCCAGTTTCTTTCTCAAAGATTTCTTTCTCTTTTGTCCATCTGTAAATATTAAAAAAATGAAAAGTTGTAAAAACAAGCAGATAAATGACAGTTTACATTTTCAATAAAGACATTTGAGCAGAAGTGTGACCTCTCACTTTACTCATAATTTGGCATTTTAAACAGACTAATGGCCTTGAAAATATGTGAAAATTCTTAACTTGGATTGAACATATAGCCAGAATCTTGGTGTATGCTCTTTAATTCTATTTCAACCATGGAAAGTACAAGAAACTTATCTCCTTCAGAAGCCATTTAGTTTTGACACTTAGATATGTTTGCTTTTACTATTACATGAGTCTCTTCATATTTATGCAAACTAATGTCATCTCAAATTAAATCTCCATGAGAGGGGAGTCAACAGTATACACAGCGTTGATATCCATGAGCTAATAGAGTGTAACTGAATAAGGAAGTGAATTTGAACTCAAATCTAATCATTGTTACACCATTTACTAATCCTGTGACTTTGGATAAGTCTCAGGGTCCTCATCTATAAAACGGGAATTTCATGGAATTGATGTGAGGACTAAATAAAATGTTGCATATAAAGTGCTTAATGGGGAGCCTGACACATTCCATAAATTCATAAATCTACTCTCTTTTGGGGTGGGGGTGAGGTTCATAGTATTCCTTAGTATGGCTATATGACAACTTAATTAACCACCCCCCATCACCCCCACTGATGGACATTTGGGTTGTTTCTAATTTTTACTAGAATAAGTAAGGCATTTATCCTTTTAGCATCTTATATATGCACTTGCAACAAATGTACTTCACTGGTTAACTCACTAAAGAATATAGATACCTCCCATATCAGTAGGCAGCTGCAAATGAATTTCTAGTATATAATCATAAAATATTGGCAGTCATCACAGTGAGATGTGTTTTGGAATAATGCAGCTGTCAACTTAATGTATAGGAAGTGCAAATCAGGACTCTGCACTGCTACTCATCAGTAGAAACACAGCCCATGCTGCAAGGAAATTTGGGCTTAAAAAGGGATTAAGAATTGTTATTTTTCTCAAGATATCCTTAATAGTGTAGTAAAGCAAAAGATTGACTCCAGTACAACTTAAAGGCAGGACTGATATCAGGATAAGACAGACTAGGCATTCGTCAACAGAAATGAGCATTCCTGGCCTGGGATCCTCATGGGGCTGCAGATGTTCCCCACGCCTCCTCTCTGAATTTTTGGAGTCAGAAGACATCGAGATGTAATCAACAGGCACATGCAAGCCCTCTTTCCCTTCAGAAAGCAAAGGAATATACCCATAAGATGGACATAGTTCATGGCAGTCTTCACTTTTGCAGTTATGAAATATATAGGTGAAAATGATGTAAATCAGTTGTGATGTGGCAAAGAGCCATCAATCTCTTTCATCACGTGTATGCTCTTATATTCAGTGTCCAAAAGATGATCTTACCACAGGGCCCACCATGATCTGTTACATCATATAAACATTAATCTCTATATGCTACATCATATAGACATCATAGACATTATCATATAGACATGTTATATCATATAGATATTAAGCATACTAACTGCACAAGATTTTAATCTGTTCTTCAAATAGAACTGACAGGTCTTTTACTTTGTAATGCTATGGCCACCTGAAGCAAAGAGCCAACTCATTGGAAAAGATCCTGATGCTGGGAAAGATTGAAGGCAAAAAGAGAAAGGACAGCAGAGGATGAGATGGTTGGGTGGCATCACTGACACAATGGAGATGAACTTGAGCAAACTCTGGGAGATGGTGAAGGACAGAGGAGCCTGCTATGCTGTAATCCATGGGGTCACAAAGAGGCAGACATGGCTTAGTGAGTGAACAACAACAACACATTGTTCATCACTGGTTCATATCACCAAATATATTTGACTATATTAAGAGCATATTCCTTTAAAAATTCTATCATCTCTTCATTTTAATAGTTGAGCCAGAAGAATAACTAAACCATATATTAAATCCTAATGGATTTATTTTTCATAACCAGTGGACATATCCTAAATTTCAAACAAGTTGTCAAAGAACCAGAATACATATAAGATAGGAGACATTTTCTCTTAAGACAGAACAACTTTTTAAAACTTTTTAAAATTAGAGGATGTATATAAATATACAGTGTAAGTAATAATGAAGAAGTCAAGTTCAGATACAGACCATTGCTAGTACCTGAGGAGCCTCCAGAGAGGGACTCATACTGAAGGGATTCTTTCATGCCTCAATTACACATTTCATTCATTAATACTTGCTAAAATTCAGCCTGTTGAGGCAGGTAGTGAAAGTGTTAGGCACTCAGTTGTGTTCAAGTCTTGGCAAACCCCACCAGGCTCCTCTGGTGACAGAATTCCTGGAATTCTCCAGGCAAGAATACTGGAGAATAGCCATTCTCTTCTCCAGGGGCTCCTCCCAACCCAGGAATTGAACTCGGGTCTCCTGCACTGCAGGCACATTCTTTAAAATGCCCCAAATTTAGACAGAGGTGAACGTTATTAACAGGCAACTAGACACAATGATGGATGATGTACAATAATGTATAAGGAAACATGGCTTTAGCCATTTTCTCATTTAAAATCCTCAGGAAAAACAAACAGAGCTGCACAATAAAACTGCTCACTCCTTTCTTGTGATCCATCAGTAGTTTACTGATTGACTCTTCAGTTTTTGAAGAATGTCTTTTGTTCCCATAGAGCATAGAGAATCTGCTTAAGAGACTGCCGTATCATGTACTTACAACCATACAGAACAGTTTGTGTTCAACCCATCATTCCTCAGATGCCAGAAAGTGTGATAAGGGCCATTCTATCTTTTAAAGTAATTTAAGCTTCCTAACTATCCATACATTGCTGTGCACAGCAATGTTTTTACAGTGCAAATAGTGATGAGCATATGCTTAGAAGCAGACATGGAACAACTGACTGGTTCCAAATTGGGAAAGGAGTATGTCAAGGCAGTATATTGTCACCCAGCTTATCTAACTTATTTACAGAGTACATCATGTGAAATGCCAGGCTGGATGATTCACAAGCTGGAATCAAGATTGCTGGGAGAAATATCAACAACTTCAGATATGCAGATGATACCACTCTATTGGCAGAAAGTGAAGAGGAACTAAAGAGCCTCTTGATGAGAATGAAAGAGGAGAGTGAAAAAGCTGGCTTGCAACCCAACATTAAAAAAGAAAAATTAAACTAAGATCATGACATCTAGTCCCATCACTTTATGGCAAATAGAAGGGGAAAAAGTAGAAGTAGTGACAGATTTTATTTTCTTGGGTTCCAAAATCACTGAGGATGGTGACTGCAGCCGTGAAATTAAAAGAAGCTGTGACAAACCTAGAAAGTGCTTTAAGAAGCAAAGACATCATCTTGCCAACAAAGGTCCATATAGTTAAAGGTATGGTTTTTCCAGTAGTCATGTACAGATGTGAGAGCTGGATCATAAAGAAGGCTGAGCACTAAATAATCGATGCTTTTAAATTGTGGTGCTGGAGAAGACTCTTGAGAGTGATCTGGACAGCAAGGAGCTCAAACCATTTAATCCTAAAGAAAATCAACTCTGAATATTCATTAGAAGGATTGTTGCTAAAGCTGAAACGTCATTACTTTGGTCACCTGATGTGAAGAGCTGACTCATTGGAAAAGAGCCTGATGCTGGGAAAGATTGAAGGCAAAAGGAGAAGGAGGTGGCAGAGGATGAGATTCTTAGATAGTATCACTAATTCAATGGACATGAATTTGAGCAAACTCTGAGAGATACTGGAGGACAGAGGAGCCTGGTATGCTCCAGTCCATGGAGTCACAAAGAGTTGGACATGACTTAGCAACTGAACAACAATATGCTTACTAACTGGTCCCAGAGTGGGCACTATCCTATGGGCTACAGTGACCTAGAGAGAAAATTGGGGTTGCACATCCTGATCAAAGGCATTTTGGAACAAGCACTAGAGGATTGCCCTCCATGTGCCTGCAGGAGACCACATCCTAGATGGGAGAATCCACAGACATACATGACACAATAGCAGGTGGCAAGACACCAAGCCTTCCACATCCAAGTGACCACAGAGCAAAGAAATCATTGGTATGGAGTGTGGTTAATCTAGTCGTCTTGGGAGAGGCCAGTACCAAACAGGGTCTCTGGAGAGTCAATAACAACAAAACATGAGCTTGTCCCTCTAGGACAGGCTTTTCATGGTCTCACTTGTTGTCAGGTAGTGGTGGTTTCTCTAGCTAGATGAGAAGCTCTCTGAGGGTACAACCATGTCTCCTAGGCTTTTGTCTCCCTCCAGGTAAAGAGCACAGGGTAGGGCATGTCATGAGGACTTGTCAGCATTGTCTATGATCAGAAGTCAGATGGAGGTTTTGGGCTGGTTCCAGGGAGAGCCCAGGACCACTGGAGTATACAATTCCTGATTTTAATCAGATAAGATCAGATTCAGAGAATAGAGGTTATTAAAGAATATTTTCCATATAAGTTGATTCTAGAGATACTAAGGGTAAAAAGTATTGTCTAAGGAAAGACTCGTTTTTGGTGATAGGTGGAAGACTAAGAGTTACTTTTGGGGAATGGCAACTGACTGCAAAGGGGCATGAAGGAGCCTCCTGGTGAGCTTGGATTGTTCCTTATCTTGATCTGGTTGTTGGTTACATGATCCATGAGCTATACATATTAAAAACCCATTGAGTCATACATGTGGACAGTCATACTTATTTACATCACTATATATATATGTTATTCCTCAATAAAAATAACAAAAGACTTTGTGATTTTTATGGAATGGCATCAATGTAAAAATTACATTAACTGCATGGGGCTGCAAAGTTGGCAAGAAAGCCCTTCACCACCAGAAAGTTCTTGCACCTCGAACTTTCCTAAATATCTGAATGCCCATGATCTCATCCAGCAACCATGGCTTCCTTGTGACACAGGCATACGGGGTCAATGAAGAGCTAGTGATTTTGGAGTATGTACTAGAAGCTGAGCATCCACAGTATCATTACATCCTCCTAGCAGCTCTACAAAGCTCACACTATTGTATTTTGTGATTTTATGGATGATGTTAGGAGAGGTTAAATAACTTGTCCAGGGCAGAAATTGGTAAGGGATAACTTTAAACTTGCACCCAAGACTAGCCCACACCAAAGTGGTGCTCTTGATTTCTCACTGTGCTGTAGTGAGGGAAATATGGTGTCCGTTTGAGGGAGGTGACATTAAAGACCAGACATAGGGAGCAACATGTCCAAATTAATACAGAGTTATAGAAGGAAGAGAAACGAACCATATTTGAGTTTTAAATGTGCACCAGGATGGGCATCAATTATTATTGTCTGTATGATATTATCTAATACATGTCAGCGTACAATCCACTCATGTAGCCTTTTGATCTGTACATCTTCCAGTTGAGAAAATTAACATCAGAGAACTAAAGGAAACTGTCCCCAAATCGCAGGACTGGTAGGTGGTAGAACTGAAACCCAAACTCCTAATACAGCTCTTTCTAAAAAAAAGACGGTAACGAGAACCCATCATGCGAGACAGCAAAAGGAACACAGATGTATAGAATAGACTCGTGGACTCTGTGGATGAGGGTAAGGGTGGGATGATATGGGAAAATGGCATTGAAACATGTTAATTATCATATGTCTAATCAATCGCCAGCCCAGGATTGATGCTCGGGGCTGGTGCA
>ML663462.1:1341077-1435662 GCA_007570785.1 Antilocapra americana
TGTCCATTTCATCCAGGTTGTCCAGTTTATTTGCATATAGTTGCTGATAATAGTCTCTTATGATCCTTTGTATTTCTGTGTTTTCTGTTGTGATCTCTCCGTTTTCATTTCTAATTCTGTTGATTTGGTTCTTCTCCCTTTGTTTCTTGATGAGTCTGGCTAATGGTTTGTCAATTTTATTTATCTTCTCAAAGAACCAGCTTTTGGCTTGGTTGATTTTTGCTATGGTCTCTTTTGTTTCCTTTGCATTTATTTCTGCCCTGATCTTTAAGATTTCTTTCCTTCTACTAGACCTGGGCTTCTGCATCTCTTCCATTTCTAGTTGTTTTAGGTGTAAAGTAAGGTTATTTATTTGACTTTTTTCTTGTTTCCTGAGGTGAGCTTGTATTGCTATGAACTTTCCCCTTAGCACTGCTTTCACAGTGTCCCATAGGTTTTGGGCTGTTGTGTTTTCATTTTCATTGGTTTCTATGCATAACTGAATTTCATTTTTGATTTCTTCTGTGATTTGTTGGTTATTCAGCAGTGTGTTGTTGAGCCTCCATATGTTGGAAGTTTTGAATGGTTTTCTCCTGTAATTGATATCTAATCTCACTGCATTGTGGTCAGAAAAGATGCTTGGGATGATTTCAATATTTTTGAATTTACCAAGGCTAGATTTATGGCCCAGGATGTGATCTATCCTGTTGAAGGTCCCGTGTGTGCTTGAGAAAAAAGTGAAATTCCTTGTTTTGGGGTGGAGTGACCTATAGATATCAATTAGATCTAATTGGTCTATTGTATCATTTAGAGTTTGAATTTCCTTGTTACTTTTCTGTTTAGTTGATCTATCCATTGGTGTGAGTGGTGTATTAAAGTCTCCCACTATTATTGTGTTGTTGTTAATTTCCCCTTTCATACTTGTTAGCATTTGCCTTACATATTGTGGTGCTCCTATGTTGGGTGCATAAATATTTATAATTGTTATTTATTCTTCTTGGATTGATCCTTTGATCATTATGTAATGTCCATCTTTATCTCTTTTCACCGCCTTTATTTTAAAGTCTACTTTATCTGATATGAGTATTGCCACTCCTGCTTTCTTTTGGTCTTTATTTGCATGGAATGTCTTTTTCCAGCCTTTAACTTTCAGTCTATATGTGTCCCTAGGTTTGAAGTGGGTCTCTTGTAGATAACGTATATAGGGGTCTTGTTTCTGTATCCAATCGGCCAATCTTTGTCTTTTGGTTGGGGCATTCAGCCCGTTTACATTTAAGGTAATTATTGATAAATATGATCCTGTTGCCATTTCTTCTATTTTATTGTTTTGGGTTCGGGATTATATACCCCATCTGTGTTTCCTATCTAGGAAAGATCCTTTAGCATTCGTTGGAGGGCTGGTTTGGTGTTGCTGAATTCTCTCAGTTTCTGCTTGTCTGAAAAAATTTTGAATTCTCCTTCAAATTTGAATGAAATTTTTGCTGGGTACAGTAATCGGGGTTGTAGCTTGTTTTCTTCCATGACTTTAAGAATGCTCTGCCATTCCCTTCTGGCCTGAAGCGTTTCTATTGAGAGATTAGCTGTTATCCTTATGGGATTCCCCTTGTGGGTTATTTTTTTGCTTCTCCCTCGCTGCTTTTAATATTTGGTCTTTGTATTTGATATTTGTTAATTTGATTAATATGTGTCTTGGGGTGTTCCGCTTGGGGTTGATTCTATTTGGGACCCCCTGTGTTTCTTGGACCTGAGAGGTTATTTGCTTTCCCAATTTAGGGAAATTTTCAACAATTATCTCTTCAAGAATTTTTTGATGGTCTTTCTTTTTGTCTTCTTCTTCTGGGATTCCTATGATTCAAATATTGGTGCGTTTAATACTGTCCCAGAGGTCTCTGAGATTGTCCTCATTTCTTTTAATTCTTTTTTTCATTATTCCTTTCGTTTCATTTATTTCTGCCATTCTGTCTTCTATCTCACTTATCCTGTCTTCTATCTCTGTTATTCTACTGTTGGTTCCCTCCAGGGTGTTTTTTATCTCATTTATTGCATTATTTATTGTATTTTCACTCTTTTTCATTTCTTCTAAGTCCTTGTTAAAGCTAACCTGCATCTTCTGGATCCTTGCCTGCAGGTTATTGAACTGCAACTCCAACTTATTTTCCAGGTTTTGAATCATTTTCACTATCATTATTTGGAATTCTTTATCAGGTAGATATCCTATCTCATCATCTTTTGTTTGGTCTGGAGGACGTTTATCCTGTTCCTTTACCTGCTGGGTGTTTCTCTGCCTTTTCATTTTATCTTGCTGTGTTGTCCCTTTATTGTGGCGGTTCCCCACTATGGGAGGGGTTGGATATGTGTTTTGTCAGTGTTTCCTGGTTGGGCTCTTAAGCAGTTTGTCCTGCTTGATTTGGCGTCCTCTGTTTGCTGGCCCCTTCAGTGTCTATTCAGCGCTCTGGGGTTTGCCCCGCTCCTGGTGCCTGTGCTTTTCCCGCCCCCTCTGCTCAGGCTCTTGGCTGGCGGCGCATTCTGATGACGCAATTGGAGGCTGTGGCTTCTCCCCTCCCCAGGCCCAGCCGCAGGGCTCTTTCTGCTTGCAGCTGGGCGTGTCTTCTCAAATGTGCAGTGCAGCAGACTCTGGTGACGCAGTTGGGGGCTGCGGCTTCTCCCCTCCCCCGGCCCAGCTGCTAGGTATTTTCATTGTGCAGCTGGGTGCGTCTTCTCAGATATGAGAAGCGCTGAATTCTGGTGGTGACTGTCCAGAGTCCCCAGAGGTCTTGGCTAGCACCCAATTCTGCCTGCGGTTTGGGGGCAGAAGCCTCGCCGGGGCGCTCTCTGGTGGGGGCTGGGCTGGTCCATAGCCCGCAGCCGCCCAACTCCGCCCGGCTGTCCCTGCAGCGGACCAAGTCCTCGGTGCCCTTTGTTCTGTGCGCGAGCCTGGCGGGGGTCTTCCTCGGGAAGGCTACCCAGTGGTCTATCTCCGGTTAGCACCCTCGGTTCGGACCCTCAGTCTGCCCCAGTCTTTCAGTCCCAGTCCTCCCCCTAAGCGCGTGGCCCGCCCCTCCCTGAGCAGTCCGCTGTCTCGTGGGGGATGGGGCGCCTGGCCACTGCTCCACTGAAGTTTGCGGTTAGAGACGTTCTCTAAGGGGCTTAACTATTTATCGGCTTCTACTCCCGACTTTTATGCTCTCTGAGATTCGCCTCAGATCCCTCAGATCCGCCAGTGGGAATGTTTCCTGATGTTCGAAAACCTTTATCTCTTTCGAGGCTCCCCCTCAGAGATGAATCTCCATTCCTGCCTCTTTGCCTCTCTTTTTACTTTTTTTTTCCTTTGGTCCTACCTTCTTCCGCCGGCAATGGACTGTCTTTCCAGATGCCTGATGTCCTCTGCCAACATTCTGATGTTGTTTTATGGAGTTTGTTCAGTATTTAAATGTTCCTTTGGTGTATTTGTTGGGGAGAGTGTGGACTCCCCGTCCTATTCCTCCGCCATCTTAGTTCTCCCCCGAGTCTGTTCTATATATCTGCATTTCTTTTGCTGTCTCGCATGCAGGGTTCTCGTTACCATCTTTCTAAATTCCATATATATGCATTAGTATACTGTACTGTTGTTTTTCCTTCTGGCTTACTTCACTCTGGATAATAGGCTCCAGTTCTTTCCACCTGAGTAGAACTGCTTCAAATGAATTTTTTTTTAAATGCTGAGTAATATTCCATTGTGTATATGTACCAGAGCTTTCTTATCCACTCGTCAGTTGATGGGCATCTAGGTTGCTTCCATGTCCTGGCTATTGTAAACAATGCAGCGATGAACATTAGGGTACACGTGCCTCTTTCAATTCTGGTTTCCTCGGTGTGTATGCCCAGCAGTGGGATTGCTGGGACTCTCCGACATAAACCAAAGCAGGATCCTCTATGACCCACCCCCCAGAATTTCGGAAATAAAAGCACGAATAAACAAATGGGACCTAATTAAAATTAAAATCTTCTGCACAACAAAGGAAACTATAAGCAAGGTGAAAAAACAGCCTTCAGAATGGGAGAAAATAATAGCCAGTGAAGCAACGGACAAACAATTAATCTCAAAAATATACAAGCAACTCCTGCAGCTCCATGCTAGAAAAATAAACAACCCAATCAAAAAGTGGGCCAAAGATCTAAACAGACATTTCTCCAAAGAAGACATAAAAATGGCTAACAAACACATGAAAAGATGCTCAACATCACTCATTATCAGAGAAATGCAAATCAAAACCACAATGAGGTACCACTTTACACCAGTCAGAATGGCTGCCATCCAAAAATCTACAAGCAATGAATGCTGGAGAGGATGTGGAGAAAAGGGAACCCTCTTACACTGTTGGTGGGAATGCAAACTAGTACAGCCACTATGGAGAACAGTGTGGAGATTCCTTAAAAAACTGCAAAATGTAGTTTTAAATTGGATGTTTGAAGGTACATTAGGTGAGTTACACAATCTGTGGATGTCTATAAAAGCATTTACTAAAACTGTGTTTAATCCTTCACTAAAACTAAAATTCATCCTTTATTCTCACCCGCATCCCCTTTCAATGGCTCTCAAGCCACAAATCTCCCCAAAATAAGGCAAGTGAAAGATTATACCAGATATTTTATTTCCACTTTGGAGCTCTGTCAAAGAAGTAATAATATTATTTATGGCCCCTGGCACCTGAAGGCCATTTATTGGGCCCACACTCCAAGTCTAGTGTCTTTGGATAATTAATCTCATTGATGTAAGTTAATTTGGCTAAATAAATCAGCATTGGAAAATGATATAGGGACTGATGAGAGCTAGGCAACCAAAACGCCAGTCAAAATCATATTCCAGGAAAATTCAAGCTGGACAATGGAGTCCAGTTACTGCCACATGCATGCGCAGTGGAATGAGTTCAAAAGAGCCCCTGCTACTTTGAGTTACATGTTTCATATTCAAAGTATATCCCAAGAAAAGGAAAGGAGAGCAGCCTGGACAGGAAACAGCAGTAGTTACTAAGAAAGTGGCCACCTCTGCTTCTTGGCCGGAAATGTGGCAACAATCCTAGGATAGGGGAACCATTGGAGCCAGTGAGATACTCTGGCCTAAGAGTTAAACTGGGTTAACCCCAAATATTTAGGACAGGAGCCAAAGGAGGGCTCTCTCCTCTATTCTAAAACAAGTAATCCCACTGCTGGGCATACACACCGAGGAAACCAGAATTGAAAGAGACATGTGTACCCTAATGTTCATCGCTGCATTGTTTACAATAGCCAGGGCATGGAAGCAACCTAGATGCCCATCAACTGACGAATGGATAAGAAAGCTCTGGTACATATACACAATGGAATATTACTCAGCATTAAAAAAAATTCATTTGAATCAGTTCTACTCAGGTAGATGGAACTGGAGCCTATTATCCAGAGTGAAGTAAGCCAGAAGGAAAAACAACAATACAGTATATTAATGCATATATATGGAATTTAGAAAGATGGTAACGAGAACCCTGCATGCGAGACAGCAAAAGAAACGCAGATGTATAGAACAGTCTCATGGACTCTGTGGAAGAGGGCAAGGGTGGGATGATATGGGAGAATGGCATTGAAACATATGAATTATCATATGTGAAATCAATCGCCAGCCCAGGGCTGATGCTCGGGGCTGGTGCACCAAGATGACCCAGGGGGAGGGAATTGGGAGGGAGGAGGGAGGGGCCTTCTGGAGGGGGAACATATGTATACCCATGGCGGATTCATATCAATGTATGGCAAAACCAACACAATAAAGTAAAGAAAATAAAAATAAAATAAAATAAAGTAGGATCTTTAATAGCGAAAAAAAAAAAAAAAACTAAAACAAGTAATCTTTGTTAAGGGATGATGTAGGGTGCACAGTCCTCAGTAGTTGCAATTGCTGGGCTCCAGAGCACAGGCCCAGTAGTTGCAGTGCCTGGGCTTAGCTGCTGTGTGACATGTGGGATCTTCCCGAATCAGAGATCGAGCATGCGTCTCCTGCATTGGCAGGTGGATTCTTTACTACTGAGCCACTAGGGAAGCCCCTCAAATTCAGTCTTAAAGGATGAAGTTATCCTTCTTAGGAGCCTTTGAATTTTGGTGGGGATTTCTCCTGATAAATCACATGGTGCCTACTGAGTCTACGAAATCTTTTCTTATTCTAAGCCTCTTAGTGTTTTACTCCTAGTAATCCAAACTTTTATCAAGCAAGTGTTCTACTGGTGAAAAAAGATGAGAAAATCTCAAATTCAGGAGGGGACACTGATAGTTTCTTTAGTGGGAACTAGGGCTCTAGAGAGTGAAAAACAAGAATTCTGGAAGAAAACAATCTACATGGAAAAAGTGGGAAACAATGTGTTGGAGCCCAAACTGGCTCAGCCTTTCAGTCAACTTTGAATCTCACTGTATCTAGAAATATTCATGCTATTTTCAAGAAATATTTCATGCTATGGACTCTTGGTTATTTAATCAAATCTATTTAGGTTAAAGTTTCCATTTATGTATCACCTTATCCTTGTCAGTTTTTCCATTAACCTTGATTGAAATATAAAGCAGGTAGAAACCGGGTCACTGAGTCATTCTTCTTGGTTTAAATTCCAATCTATCCAACACTATTTCTTTATCCTGCTATCACCTTGTGGATTAGAGTTTTCAAAATCTAATTTCCAGAGTGTCTGTGTTTCTTGGGGAAGGAAATATTTATGGTATTCTTAAGCAAAGCTGATGCCTCTCCTTAGGGCCAAGGCTCCCCAAAGTACTTGAGAAATGTAGTAATCCCCACAGTTTACATGTTGAAGTGGCGGTGAAATTATCAAAGCTGTGGTCAGAAACTAAGAACATTCTGTGAGTCTGACTGTTGTAAAGAAAGACAGCTCTTGGAGGTCACCATGCTTCCAGCTAAACTAAACACTAAGAAACCTTTCTCCTTTCATGTAAATTATTTGGCAAGGTAATTAGTTCGAAAATTGTTTCTCAAGAGGAAAAAAAAGACCTTGTAGATTCTTGAACCTCAAAACAAATAAGGTTCTAGGACAGAAAACATTGAGCTATTTGATTTGTCCAGCATGTCTCATTATTCTACCAAAATGTGAGGTAGAAAAGCTGTCTGCATGGCTTGGATGCCATGGACTTAAAAGCTCAGCTATGGTTTTTTCCTTAACCAGGCATTCTGTGTAATCACTGCTTACTGTAATAACTGGTCGTGAACAAATTATACCCTACAAGGACCTTTTCCTTGCTGTCATTTTTTCCACTTTCAAGTACTATGAGTTAAGGGAAAAAAAGGTATAAGCTCATGAGCCAAAAGAACAGCTCTGCTGTTACCTTCTCTCAAACTAGGAGCTAGTCTGCCCTTCCAGGCTCTTGAATGTGCAGCTCTTATTGTGCATACATTGAAGTGAAAACAGTATTTTTAACTTAGTCTATGGAAGTATTGTATTTGCAGAAACAAAAGTGTCCAAATATCAGGACAAGAAAAATGGGTTTTGGCAAGTCATTTCCTTAAGTTATATTTCTTTCCTGGAGCATAAAGGAAAACAAGGAGGTAGGAGAACAAAAAGACAGAAAGAATTCATCCCAAAGAAATACCCTAGATTGGTAACTCAAGGATATTAAATTGCACATTAGAGAAGTTTCAGCATTACTTGTTTTAAAGCCAAAGCTTGCAGATCAAGTTGAAAAGACTCAGACAAGGGCATTGACACATGGTGTGATTTTTGACCTCTTGAAGGGGCTAAAGCTACCTACCTTCTCTGGATAGATATCATTTTATAATAAATAAGCAAGAAGTGAATCAATTATCTTTAAGTCATAGGCTTTAATCCTTGGAAACTCTTCCAAATTTCCGCCAGTTGCTGTCATGAAAACAGCTCTCATAGATTCAGTCACTGGCTCAATGGTACAATTGGATGAAGACTATTAAGCTCCTCATCCTTTCCTTCCCATTCCTGTTTTTGATTATTCTTTGAACCATTTGAGCGGTTCTTTATGATATGTATGTGTGCTAAGTCACTTCAGTCGTGTCCAACTCTTTGTGACCCCATGGACTGTAGCCCACCAGGCTCCTCTGCCCATGGGATTCTCCAGGCAAGAATACTGGAGTGGGTTGCCATTTCCTTCTCCAGGGGATCTTCCCAACCCAGCAATCGTACCTGGGTCTCCTGCATTGCAAGATGATTCTTTACCACTGAGTCACTGGGGAAGCCCATTATGCTATAGAAATACCATACAAGTAATTGTGCTATGATTGAATCTTTAATCCTTTCCATTCAATTTCTTAATTATTTCCTGAGCAGAAAAAGCAAAGCACTGTTAGACACGAATGCCAATCAATCTAAGAATGGATTCCTCCTTACTGCTTATTTGCAGTGGCAGAAGATGACATTGCTATTATGGACATCAATAGTTTCTAATCTAAAGCCACCTGTATCCTACTACACCCTCCCATCCGATTTTTTCTTTCCCTGTTTTGTTAGGTGCTCAACCTCTGTGGGCTCATGTAGCCCAAGATGAGTCCTCACCCCAGGCTCAGGAAAGGAATCTTAAGTCAAGCTAGCTATTTCTGCCTGCCATACTGATCTGGGCACTGGCAGTGCTGCAATTCTAGGGACTGAGAAGGGAGGGGAGCCTGCTAGGAGACAGCAGTGAAATCCATTTTTGCTATTAGTAACTTCTCTTCTCTGCCTCTGCATGCCACCACAGTTATTTGGTGACAAGGAGGGAAGCCAGAAAAAGAGGAAATGACCCATGATTGTGGTAGAGAAAGTAGGTGGAAGGCCACTTAATCAATGCGTCCTGGAACTAGCCTATCTGTGGGCTCCTACTAAAGAAATGTAATCAATTGCTTTGCTATATGTTCACTTTATTTTTGGTTTCTGTCATTTGCAGCCAAAACATCTTTAATGGTAGATAATTCAAAATTGTTTCAGGATGTGCTTTTCTACTTATATTTGCACTAGCCTTGTCAGGTAATGCTAGGCAGCCCTAAGAAAGACAACCCTAGAAGATTTGGATTTGAGTGGCATCTGGGATAAGGAAGGAGGGTAGGAACAGGAAGATCAGATTACAAAGAACTGCAAATCTGTAAATAAGTGAAGTCCTTAAAGACAAAGATAGCTAAATGCTCAGTTATCAAACCAGATAGTAATAATAAAGCTAAAAATGAACCCATACTGGGGATTAACATTATTAAAGTCACCTATCTGATGCATAACTTACATTCCTATAACCTGTGTGGTGGCTTCAGTTGTTTAAGAAACTCATTAAAATATTGACATTTCTTTCTTGTTTAATTTCACCAAAGGAATTTATTACTCACTTTGAAGGAAAAATATTTGATCACATATAATACAAACACTAAAACATTTGAGAGTTATGAAGGTTTGATAACTAAAAAGAACAGTCAATTATTGAAAAATAAAACTAAGATAATGAAAAAATTGAATGGGCTGGTATAGTTGACATGGATAATAACTGTGAATTACTATATCAAATTAATTAATGTTAATTTTTAAAATCAGAGGTCAGCAAGTTTTTTCTGTAAAGGTCCAGACTGCAACTATTTTTGGCTTTGTGGGCCACATGGTCTCTTCCAAAACTATTCCACCCTGCTGGTGAAGCACTAAAGTAGCCTCAGACAATACAGAGACAAATGAGTATGCTGCATTTTAATAAAACTTTATTTACAAAAACAGGCAGTGGGCTGAATTTGGTCTGTGGGCTGTAATTTGCCCTCTCCAATCTTGAATGAAGACCTCCTTAAACTACTTTCCCACAGCTTTCCACTTATAAAAATGTTAGAAACACCCACTGATTGAATTTTTAAATCATCTTGAGGGCTCAATTTCAAATTATATAGAAAGCTTGATGGATTAAAAAAAACCTCAGTATTTAATTTCAATTAATACTTATTTGCCTTTGTTTTGCCCAAAGGGAAACAAAGAAAAAAGCAAAAATGGAAGCTTCTATTCATATTTAAACGATGGGACATTCTGGGTAATTATCAAGTTTACTTTTGGGCCATGATCCCAAAAGAGAGAACAGTGTAGTTGTGAATTGTTTGAAAGGTGCCAGAATATTTCAGAAAATGCAGTGACAAAAGTTTTGTTCAAGATGCCAGAGCCATAGTGTGAATAACTCCAACAAAGATATATCCATACATGTCAATGAAACCACTAGGGACAAGGGCTCACATAGAAACCTATATTGTCTGAGAACCTGAAGGAAGCCATTTGTGAATATGAAGGCACAAAACATATGGCTTAAAGAACCACTGACTATTGTACTGACTTGCCTGCTTGGCACCAGAACAGAATCATACAGCAGCACACCCTCGAGAACTTGACATGGTAAAAGCCCTGGGGTATAGAGGAGAGCATCCAAGAAGGAAACTTCAACAAAACAAAATTAAACAAAACAAAACAAACCTGCAGTAAAACCTGGCTGTCATTTCTGGGTTTTCTTAGAATAGGTAGATAAGGCAACTTTTATCTGTCAGGACCACCACACGTCACTTGGATAGGATGCTATCCACTGCTCTGTGTTTTAACACAGTTGATGTATCTGTGCTTTCTCTATCAACAGAATAAGAACTCCTTGAGGATGTGGCCTACCCTTTTGTTTTAACTTTTGGCTGCACGGGTCTTTGTAGTTGCACACAGGCTTTCTCTAGCTGCAGGCTCGGGACCTACTCTCCAGCTGTAGCACACGGACTTCTGATCACAATGGCTTCTCTCGTGGCGGAGCACAGGCTCTAGGGTGCGGTGCACAGGCTTAGTTGTCCTGCAGCATGTGGCATCTTCCCACACCAGGGATTGAACTCATGTCCCCTGCATTGGGGGAGGTGGATTCTTAACCACTGGACCACCAGGGAAGTCCCTGTGGATTATTTTTGACATGATATTATAGCTTCTGTCAGAGGTTTCTACCTCTTCAGAACCTAATATTCCACACGGCACCCTCCTTCAGGCTGTACGCCCAGCTTGGTACAGGAGAGAGAGCAGTGAAGCAGCACAGGAAGCCCCTGGTGACACTCCACTGTTGGGCTCCAGGTAGAGAAAGCACTAGATGCTTAGGCCAAGGGTCTAGCCTCTTTCTGTGGCCCTAGGGAAACTGCCCCATCCATCTTACTAAGGCCCTAAGCGCCAGAGTAATGAACAAGTGAAAGTATTCTATGAGGACATTTTTTTATTATTTGTGATCATCTCTTCTCCATTCCATCTGCTTTCCAAGACTGATTTATTCACACTATGGAGAACAGTGTGGAGATTCCTTAAAAAACTGGAAATGGAACTGCCATATGACCCAGCAATCCCACTGCTGGGCATATACACCCAGGAAACCAGAACTGAAAGAGCCACGTGTACCCCAGTGTTCATTGCCACACTGTTTACAATAGCCAGGACATGGAAGCAACCTAGATGTCAATCAGCAGACGAATGGATAAGGAAGCTGTGGTATATATACACAGTGGAATATTACTCAGCATTAAAAAGAATACATTTGAATTGGTTCTAATGAGGTGGATGAAACTGGAGCCTATTATATGAGTGAAGTAAGCCAGAAAGAAAACAGTATACTAATGCATATATATGGAATTTACAAAAATGGTAATGATAACCCTACATATGAAATAGCAAAAGAGACACAGATGTATAGAACAGATTTTTGGACTCTGTGGGAGAAGGCGAGGGTGGGATGATTTGAGAGAATAGCATTGAAACATACATATTATTATATGTGAAATAGATCGCCAGTCCAGGATCAATGCATGAGACAGGGTGCTCAGGGCTGGTGTACTGGGATGACCCTGAGGAATGGGATGGGGAGGGAGGTGGGAGAGGGGTTCAGGATGGGGAACACATGTACACCCATGGCTGATTCATGCCAATGTATGACAAAATGACTACAATATTGTAAAGTAATTAGTCTCCAAATGCATTATTCAAACTGTGGGTCATGACTTATTAATGAATCATGAAAATTTAGTGGGTCACAGAAGGCAATAGAAGAGAACATTGTAGAGGCGTATCTCAGATAATGATAAGCATCATTTGGCTTCTGTGTTTGATGGGCTGAGATGTAAAATGTATTTCTCACTATAGATTTTGGACAAAAAGTTTGAAACCTACTGGTTTAAGACAGACTTAAATCTGTGGTGCATGCTCTGCACAGGCTACAAACTGAATGAACTCCCTCTTTTAAGTGAAATAATATTGCAAATAGCTTTGATAGTAACCTCAGTAGGCAATGGGGGCCTTGGGAGTTGGTTTTTCAACAAAGGAATAGATTCTGTGGTTGAAGATTTCTCTGCTGCTTTTTAGGTGTAGTGGGCAGAATCAGAGAGAAGTCTTGAATAGAGGAAAGCAGAGTCTATGGTTATAGTTAAAGTGAGGCATAATGATAGGGTGACCTAGGATTGAAGGAAGATACAAGACAAAGTGATATGGTGATGATACGATAATGATGATGATGATGAATGACTTTTCTTGAGAGTATAAAATGTTAGGCGATGTTTTCAGTTCATCATGGTTATTACTTTGCTCAAATATCCTGTCAACCCTGTGGGACCATAAGTCAAAGTCAGAAACTGGGCATGGGGTGAGGCAATAGGGTAGCACTGCTGTTTCAAAATCATTACTGAGAATCCTGTGGAACACAAGAGAAACATGGTTGGTGGTCTTTAGAGAGATAGGGAAGAGTGAAGGCAGGCACTTACTTTTAAAGGTAAATATGCAGGTATGCATACATGGATTTCTCAAAGATTTTGCTGAGAGTCACTGGAGTATTGGGCAGTATAACCAGTATTCCAGATTCAGAGACAAATAAGAAATAGCCTACCCCATGGGAAATCACAGCTCTCTGGGGAGATCACAGCATTGGTGACTGTGAACACATAAAAGATGCTACTACCTCTATAGCTTGTACACTAGACATTTGCTGAGGGTCTCTGAGCCCAGTGGCCTAACATTATTTTTTGGTCACCCTATTTGGTGATTGTTTCCTATCAGCATTTTTACCTACACTGGAGTTTGGGGATCTGAAAGTGGGTTTCAACTTCATTTTTATTGGGTTGGCCAAAAATCACGAATGAACTTTTTGGACAACCCATAGTTACACAGAAAGCTCTGATAAATAGTTCTACCATTTCACCTCGTCAAGTGGACAATGGCAGCAAGGATAATGCAGAAATTGGACAGTTATAGCTTCTGTCTAGGGTTGTTACATAAAGACCCAAGATCAATTGCCTTGTCCACCAGGTTGCCCTTATTTTTTAAAATAAACATTCAAATAATAAACCAAAGATAGCTGCAGTGTTAACCAATCAAGAATGTCATTCTCTTGATTTCATTGAGTTGTTTACTTGGGTTTTACACAGCCTGAGGGACAATGCTGAGGGACCACTTTATAAGGAAGCCATATAACTGAGCAATTTTGAGGCATCAGGGCACTCTTTTATTAGACTACGTTCCACATTTTCTTAAACCATCAGCTATTCCTCATTCCATGATACTGTTTTCAAAATATGTAAACAAAGCCTTTCTCAATTTTGATACCAGAAATTAAATGAAGAAAAAAAACAGCACTAAAGAAAACTTTAATATGTATTTCTCTCTTGTGAAACTAACTATTCAGCTTTACATATTTAGTTTCCATTATAATGAGGTTAAGACACATCGTCTACACTAACCTGCTTTACATATTGGGCATCAACCAGTCACTTCCTTTCATTTTACCTTAGATCAGAGGTCAGCAATTTTTCTTTCCTGTAAAAGGCCAGATAGTAAATGTTTGAGACTCTGTGAGGCAAAAGGACTCACAACTATTCAACTCTGCCACTGATGCTCAAAAGCAGCCATAGACAATACGTAAATGAATAAGCATAGCTGTGTGCCAATAAGATTGTATTTACAAAAATAGGTGGTGAGCTGAGTTTGGCCAGTGGGTGCCAGTTCACTAACCCCTGTGTTAGACTATTTGTATTAAAATGCTATCCAAATAATATTAATTGAACCTGATACATAAACACAACTCAGTTGATGTGCTCTGAATAAATGAAAAGTTCATGAAAACCATTGTTGCTGTTGTTGTTTTTTAGCTACTCAGTCATGTCCAACTCTTTTGTGACCCTGTGGACTGTAGCCAGTCAAGCTCCTCTGTCAATGGGAGCTCCCAGGCAAGAACACTGGAGTGGATAGCCATTTCCTCCTCCA
This sequence comes from Antilocapra americana, assembly GCA_007570785.1. Classification (NCBI taxonomy): domain Eukaryota; kingdom Metazoa; phylum Chordata; class Mammalia; order Artiodactyla; family Antilocapridae; genus Antilocapra; species Antilocapra americana. The sequence continues at coordinate 1,355,273 of ML663462.1, forward strand.
GGGGATCTTCCTGACCCAGGGATTGAGCCTGCATCTCCTGAGTCTCCTGCATTGGCAGGCAGATTCTTTGGCACTGAGCCATCAGGGAAGCCCGTGAAGGCCATTAGGTGTTTTATTTCTTGATCATGATCTCCGCATTTGTTTCCTGGGTCTGCTGTCAAGGATTAAGCCATTTATAGACCAGACAGTCTGATTCAAGAGCCTATGTCAAGAGCTGCATTTGACCAGGTAGAAACATTCCATGGTTGCCTCCATGGGGCAATCTCAAGCTCACAGAAAAACTCTATTGATAGATACAATCCCTATCTATCCTTATTTCTACACTGGGTTCTCTATAGCATCTCCAAATTTCCTCATTGAAATGGCTTAAGCCTAGATGGGGGTAACAAATTAAACTCATCAGTCATCTTATAAGGTTTATATAAATCTTACTCATTTTTATTGTGTGTTTCCTGGCTAAATAGATAATAGAGGAGGGAGCAGTCACAAGACTGGAGAATCCTAGGTTCCTGCATGACTGTGTGGAGGACAATCCACTCTCCTGATCGTTATGGCCAACCTGCATTAGATGGTGCCTGAAAGACACTTTTATACTATTAAGGTACTAAGTGGTTAGCCTATCTTGATTAATACATTTAGAGCCTATCTTGACAAGTATATATCTGTGAGATACATTCATAGAAGTAGCTTTATTGGCCATTTCAAAGTTGTATGCATACTAAGTTTCTTTGGAGAAAGCAATGACACCCCACGTCAGTACTCTTGCCTGGAGAATCCCATGGATGGAGGAGCCTGGTAGGCTGCAGTCCATGGGGTCACTAAGAGTCAGACACGACTGAATGACTTCACTCTCATTTTCACTTTCATGCATTGGAGAAGGAAATGGCAACCCACTCCAGTGTTCTTGCCTGGAGAATCCCAGGGATGGCGGAGCCTGGTGGGCTGCTGTCTATGGGGTCACACAGAGTTGGACATGACTGAAGTGACTTAGCAGTAGTAGCAGCAGCAGTAAGTCCCTTCAGTCATGTCTGATTCTGTGCGACCTATGGACTCTAGCCCACCAGGCTCCTCTGTCCATAGGATTCGCCAAGCAAGAATACTGGAGTGGGTTGCCATGCTCTTCTCCAGGGGATCTTCCTGACCCAGGGATCGAACCCACAACTCTTAGGTCTCCTGTTTTGGCAGAGAGGTTCTTTATATATTCCTATCAACAGTATATGAGAGTCTGTTTTATGAGAAAATATACTATCTAACTTCTGGAGTCATTCCAATCTAAGAGGAAAAAATAATCTCCCTGTTGTTGAGCTTGCATTTCCTGAATGAATATGAGGGTGAGAGCACCTTTACAGATATTTATAAATCATTTGAATTTCTTTTCCTGTGAGATGCCTATAATTTGTCCACATTTTAATTATTTTCTTTCTCATATTAATTTGTAATAAAGCTTTGTGTCCTAGAGAAGTTAGCCTTTAGTTTTTCAAATGTGTTATACATTTCTATTCATTTGTTTATTTACTTTTTTGCCACACAGATGATTCTATTCTTCTTTAAATGTAGTGAAACAGGTCACTCTATGTTTTCTGTGTAGTGACTTCCTCCATGTAAAAATATATTAATACCTAGCTATGCTTTGTTTTAGTGCATTCATAGTTTCATTTTTTAAATCTTCAAATCTTTCTTTCACATCAATTTATATTTTCATATAAGGAGCAAGGTCAGAATCTCAATTTCTCTTCTCAATGGTAGTCTCATTGTCACAAATACAATAATAATCCATCATTTCCCCCTGATAAAAAATGCAATGTTTATGTCATAAGTTCTCATATTTATTTTTGCTCAGTTCTGAACTCTATTATCTTCCATTGATCTGCCTGTTGTGAAGCAGTACAATATTCTTTTAATTGCTTTTGTTTTATAACATTTAATAAATGGCTAGGGATAATTTCTGTTTGACCTCTTTTTCAGATTTTTCCCCATTTACTTACTTTCATATAATTAGCCAAGATGATGTTTAGGTCAATTTAGTGATATTACAAAAATTAATTCTTTCAGTAGGTTTTCTGGAACCATGTCCAATTTATAGATAATTTAAGACATAATCAATATCTTTATATAATTGATTCTTCTTACTTAAGAAAAATATGTCTTTTACATTTATTTCTAACTTCTCTTCTTATTCAGCTTAGATCCCATGATCTGAGACTATAATCACACTCTTGTATACTGTATTAGTGCTGTAACAAATGACCACAAACTTAGTGGCTAAAATGACTTACATTTATTACAGACATTTCTGGAGACCAGAAGTCTGAAATGAGTCTCACTGGACTAAAAACAAGGTGTCAGCAGGGTTGCATTCCATCCTAGAGGCTCTAGTGAGAATCTGTTTCCTTGCCTTTCTTTAGTTTCTTAGAGGCTGCCTGCATTCTTCGACTTGTGGCTCTTTCCTCTATCATTAAAGCCAGCAGTAATCCATCTCTCTGACTATTCCTCCAAAGTCATATCTCTCTTTGACTACAGCTAGGAAAGTTACTCTGCTTTTTAGTACTCAAGTGATTAGTGTTGATCCTCCCAGATAATCCAGAATAATCTTGCTGTCTCAAAGACCTGAGTTGATCACATATGCAAAGTTGATTTAGACATGTGAAGGAAATAGTCAAAGATTGCAGGCCATCTTTGAGGGGTCTAGGATTCTTCTTACTATAGATTTCTCAACTGCATGTCCCTCCCTACCATGACTGAACTCAACCAGAAAATCCTAACTCCACTAAGAGGAGATTTGAATTAACTAAGGCTAGGTAACTCAAAGTACAAAATGGTGTGCTTGCTTTAGTGGTGGTTAGCTACACTGATGCTGGGAAAGATTGAGGGCAGGAGGAGAAGGGAGCAACAGAGGATGAGATGGTTGGATGGCATCACTGATTCAATGGACATGAATTTGAGCACTCTCCAGGAGATAATGAAGGATAGGGAAGCTTGGCTTTCTACAGTCCATGGGGTCACAAAGAGTCAGACACCACTGAGCAACTGAACAACAACAAAGCTGCCCAGATGTTTATTTTGCAATTTAAATTCCCAGCTTCTAACCTCGAATAGACCTTTTGGGCTGCCCTGCAATCTTGCAACATTGCTGGTCCACTCACTTCCTGCTTTTCCATTATTTTCCTCTTTCCTCAAACCTCCAGGACCTCCTTCTTATCCCCACTCCTAACAGATGAAATTGTTTCTTATTTTGCTGAGAGAGCAGAGGCAATCTGGAGTGAAATTCCACATGCTTTCTCATCATCTAATCTGCCTGCATCCGTACCCATATAACCCATGTCCACCTACTACTAAACCTCAGGAGGAGCTCAGACTATCTACCTGTGGATTTGGATCCCACCACTGCAGTCCACTCTAGGAAATAACTCCAGTAATTTCCTAAAGCTCAACCTTCAATTCTTCCCTCTCTATGGTAAATCCCAGCAGCTAATGAATATATTATATTATCATTCATCTGAGCCATGGAAGCACTAGTCTCATAGAGGAAGAGAGTCCTCCAAACATACTCATAAATAAATTCCTATAGTCATTCCAGGGGCTTCCCAGGTGGCACAGTGGTAAAGAAATCTGCCTGCCAATGTAGGAGATGCAGGAGATGTGGGTTTGATCCCTGGGTCCGGAAGATCCCCTGGAGAAGGAAATGACAACCCACTCCAGTATTCTTGCCTGGAAAATCCTCATGGACAGAGGAGCCTGGTGGGCTGCAGTCCATGGGGTCGCCAAGAGTTGGACATGACTGAGTGATTGAGCATGCATGTACAGTCATTCTGAGGTGACAAAGAACAAAAATGTGAGCTTGAATATGTTTCCATTTTCATTATACCCACTATTTCAGTAGGCTTTATATCATTAGTTTAGGTTCTAGACCGTGGCATCCGTCTTTATTTTCCTGAGTAAATTCATACAGTGACTCTGACTGTTTAGAACCTTCACTTAGGTTTTTGCATGGAACAAAAGCGGCCATCCTCAGACCAAAGCTGCCACCATAGTGCTCAGCACTGGCCATGCATTTGATCTTGGTAAATATTCAGTGTCTCTAATCATCTCACCCAAACAGTAGTTTTAGAACTCTTGGGTGATGTCTGTGTTTTCCCACCCAGCCACACAATTCCTTCTCTCACTCATAAGTAAGAGATGATTTGTAAATCATTAGCTCCTATTTTGATAGAAAATGTCAAAATAACTCCTGCAACCCAAACATCTTTGAACATCTTGATAGAATAAATCTTTCCCTGAATGTACTAGGATCCACATAGTCGCAGATATAAGCAATGCAGACAGAGCTAGCAGATAAGTTATATAAAATTCTCTGTTTATTAAAGGTTAGTTATTTAATAGACTCTTTAAAGAATAAGAACAAAGAGAAACATCAAATTAACTGGATTTGAAAACAAAATTACAAAGAATATTTGTTCCTTGATATCTCATCTGATATGTCTCAAATCTGGGTTTCATATAACTTTTTAGAGTCATCATTTCCTTCACTATAAATTGGGCTTGCCAACATTTCTATTAAAATTTTTTCTTAGGAACTGAAAGATCATCTGTTCTTGTAAAACAGAGACAGGGCTCTTGGACCCCACCTGGGCCATCTTGTAAATTAATAGGGAAACAAGGGTTTCATCTCCACTCTAAAAGAAAGACAAGATGAGGCAGAATGAGATTGTCCTAGGAAGAAGCAGCAATCCGGCCTGATGGCAATTAGTACTCATTTTTCACCAACTGCCAAAGGGATTTTCTTCTTAAGGTGAGGATCTCTGTGTTACATTAGCATGAGGAGATATAACAAGGCTAGGAATTTCCTCCTGGGAGGAACTGGCTATGGCTGTGGTGTCAAGTAGAGTATGATGAAAAAGCCACAGGAGCCAGGCATCAGTCAGTGAAATGTGCCTGGCCCACCAGTCCTTTGGCCTAACCTAACTCTGCCTTCTCCCGAACTCTTTCATGGCCTTCAACAGAGTCCAAGATACCAGTTTAAACAATAAAAGTGGCCCCTCTTGCCACTTCTGTTTAACATAGTATTGGAAGTTCTAGCCCCAGCCATCAGACAAAGAAAAGAAATAAAATGCATCCAAATTAGATGGGAATAAGTAAAACTACCACTATTTGCAGAGGACATGATATTTTGTATAGAAAATACTAAAGTGTCCACCAAAATAGTATTAGAACTAATCAATGAATTCAGTAAAGCAGCAGGATGCAAGAATAATATACAGAAATTGGTTGCTTTTCTATACAGTAATAATGAACTATCAGAAAAAAGTAAAAAAAATCCATTTAAAATCACATCAAAAAGAATAAAATACTTGGAAATAAACTTAACCAAGGAGGTAAAAAACCTATACTCTGAAACCTATAAAAGACCGATGAAGAAAACTGAAAATAATACAAAGAAATAGAAAGATATCTCATGCTCTTGGACTGGAAGAATTAATATTATTAAAATGGCCATGCTACCCAAAGCAATCTACAGCTTTAATGCAATCCCTATCAAAATACCCATGACACTTTCCACAGAACTAGAAAAAATAATCCTAAAATTTGTATGGAACCATGAAAGACCTGGGATTGCCAAAACAGTCTTGAGAATAAAGAACAAAGTTGGAAATACCATCTTCCCAGTCCTTAGACTACAGTGATCCAAGCAGTGTGGTACTGATACAAAACTAGACACAGAGAGCCCAGAAATAGACCGACACACCTCTAGTCAATTAGTCTATGACAAAGGAAGCAAGAATATACAATGGAGAAAAGACAGCTTCTTGGATAAGTGGTGCTGGGAAAACTCAACAGCTACATGCAAAAAATGAGATTAGAACACTTCTTCACACCATATACAAAAATAAACTCAAAATGGATTAAAGTCCTAAATATAAGACTTGAAATCATAAAGCTCATAGGCAGAACACTCTTCGACATGTCAGAACAATATTTTCTTGGATCTATCTCCTAAAGCAGAAGAAATAAATGCAAAAATAAACAAACAGGATGTAATTAAACTTAAATTTTTTCCCTTGAAAAAACAAAAAGATAACCTATGGGGACTTTCAGTGGTTAGGAATCCATGCTTCCAATGCAGGAGGCACAAGTTAGATCCCCGGTCAGGGAACTAAGATCCTACATGCCGTGTAGTACAGAAAAAGAAGAAGAAGAAAAAAAAGACAACTTATGGAATGGGAGAAAATTTTTGCAATGTGACCAATAAGGGGTTGTATGTATCCAACATACAAAACCAGCTCATACAACTCAATATTAAAGAAAACAAATAACTCAACTAAAAAACAGGCAGATTACCTGAATAGACATTTTTCCAAAAAAGGAAACGTAGATGGCCAAGAGGCACATGAAAAGATGCTCAGCATCACTAACCATCAGAGAAATGCAAATCAAAATCACAATGAGATATCACCTCACATCTGCCAAATGGATATCATCAAAAAGTCTACAAACAACAAATGTTGGCGAGGATGTGGAGAAAAGGGAATCCTTCAACACTGTTTGTGGGAATGTAAACTGGTGCAGCCACTGTGGAAAATAATATGGAGGTTCCTCAGAAAACTAAAAATAGAACTACCATATTATCCAGCAATTTCACTCAAGAATATATCTAGAAAAAAAACACACATGCAAATTGTTTTGTTGCTAACTCATCTCCGACCCTTTGTGACCCCACAGACTGTAGCCCACTGAGCTCCTCAGTCCATGGGATTTCCCAGGCAAGTATACTGGAGTGGGTTGCCATTTCCTCCTCCAGGGGATCTTCCGGACCCTGGAATTGAACACGTGTCTCCTGCATTGTCAGGCAGATTCTTTTTCACTGAACCAAGGTACATGTACCCCAATATTTCATGACAGAATTATTTACAATTGCCGAGATATGGAAGTAACATGAGTGGATAAAGAAGAAGTGGTGTATATATATATATATATATATATATATATATATATATATGTACATATATGTATATACACATATACAATGGAATATTACTCAGGCATAAAAAGAAAAAAAAATTCTGCCATTTGAAGCAATGTGGATGGACTTGGAGAATATTATGCTTAGTGAAATTAGTCAGACAGAGAAAGACAAATACTGAATGATATCACTCATACATAGAATGCAAAAAGTAAATGAATGTATATAGCACAATAGAAATAGACTCATAGATATAGAAAACAAACTAGTGATTACAACTTTGGAGTGGGAAAGAGATGGATAAAATTGGGATATGGGATTAAGAGGTATGAAGTACTATTAAGCATCCAGGATATATTGTACAGCACAAGGAACCATAATCATTATGTTATAATACCTTTGACTGGAGTACACTCTGTAAAAATACTGAATCACTATGCTGTATACTTGAAACTAATATAACATTGTAGACCAACTATACTTCAATTTTTTAAAGAAGTTTTTAAGAAAAAGAATAAAAGTGGCCCTGAGAGTCATCATCCAGTGAAAAATTCTAGGTGGTCAGTGTTTTTGTGCTACTCTCTCTAGTCAATGAAACTGAACCTCCTACTAGAGAGGTCAATTACACAAGCTCACCTGTGGAGGGAAGAGACCAGACAAGCCCTCATATTCTAGTCTCCAGACTCCCACGCTAGTACTGTTGCCATTAGCCACAAATAAGCCCAGAAAATAGCCCCACCAGCACTGTTGTTGCCTAAATGTAAGCACATGTGTTCAGGTGTACATTCAGGTTGCTCAGTCTCTACACTTGGGCCCTTGGGACGTGACAATGCTTGCTGTGGGGGACTATCCAGTGTATGATAGGATGTTTAACAGCAACCCTGGCTTCTAACCCCTAGATGTCAGCTGCATCCTTCCTCTAAGCTGTGAAAACTGAAAGTGGAGCCAGACATTGCTAAATTCTACCTGGGGATGGGGGAACCATCCTTGGTTGAGAATTACATATCTATGTATATGTGCGTATGCATGATATGAATTATTTTATGAATAACTATTCCTGAAGCATTCCCTCATCCCCTCAATAAAAGAAAACAAAGGAGAAGTTCTGCAGATACTGAAATCTGTCAAGGCAATCTAGCTCTTATATATAAGTTTTAGGCACAGCATCCAATGTTCTTTTTATGTCAGGTTTACTCTATTTGTGTAGCATTACAGCTTTTCACTCCACCTCAAATTACCTTTCTGTATATGCTAATACACATTAAAAAGTGCCTTTATAGAAAATAGAAAACATTCAGAAACAGGCTTTACAGATCAAAGGATTTCAAATATATGTTTCCCATTTTTACCAGAATTAGGATCTGTGTTTGTAAAAACATCAGACAACTAGGCCTGCACTGGCTTCAGCATTATAGCAGTGAACACTAACAGAGAATGTCAGGTGGATAAAAATGAGTTAACATTGGTATAATAACTGATTCTGGGTTTGCATAAGGTCAAAGGATGTGTTTAAAAGATTGCTATATCATTCAACTGGTTATTTTGAAATCACATTGAAATAGACATGGTTTTTCTTCTAATCTTTTAAGTTGACTTTTTTGAAACTTCTTTTTAACTGGTTGTGCTGAAGCCACATAGACTGTTGAGATGCATGTGGCTTCCCCCTTTAATGCTCCAAGTCAATCTTCCTTTTAATAAACATATTAGTTGATATAAAAACTGTCCTATTGCATACATCTTTCAAACTGGACGCCCATGCCAGCCAATGACCCAGAAGCTGTAGCTCCTTTCCTGGTTCATTGGTGGGGCTGAGATGAATCTGCAGCTTGTAACTCTGGCAGAGCATTTGTTTGACTGGCAACATTCCCCACAAAATGGCAAAATGGGGCCTTACCTTTGGGAATGGTGATCTGACAGCTCAGGTCACAGTCCTGCTGCAGCTGATAAAAAGCCACTTCCTGTAGGCGGGCTCGCTCCAACTCTGAGAGGCTCTGGATGGGGACTGACCTCAGCCGCACACTGCGGCCCGACATACTGTTCCAGGTGAAATCACCCTGCAGACCAAAGGGGAAAACATCAATGGTCACACAGTGATCTGCGACTCACAAACCTCAGCCTCTTCCTCAATTGGTCATAATGTCAAGCAAACTTCATTTTTGTGTTCCAAGATCGGCTCTCAGTCCCTAAAATCCAACCCACTATTAGTTAACTGTGGATTTTCTCAGTCAATAGCAAAGATCCCAGTCTGGAGAATCTTCTAGGTCACCCGATCTCATAAAATGACACAAAGAAAACCATGTGGAAAGATACTTCAAGATACTGCTTCCTCTCTTTTTATGGGAACACATGGAAACTTTTCATTTTTATTTCTCAGCAACAGAAAAAACTACTGCTAATTGCCATCATGCAAAGGCTAACAGAGTTTTGCCAAGAGAATGCACTGGTAATATCAAACAGCTTCGTCTAACACAAGAGATGACTCTACACAAGGACATCATCAGATGGCCAATATTGAAATCAGATGGATTAAATTATTCACAGCGAGAGATGGAGAAGCTCTATACAGTCAGCAAAAATAAGACCGGAAGCTGACTGTGGCTCAGATCATGAACTCCTTATTACAAAATTCAGACTTATATTAAAGAAAATAGGGACAACCACTAGACCATTCAGGTATGACCTAAATCAAGTACTTTACGATTATACAGTGGAAGTGAGAAATAGATTCAAGGGGTTCGATCTGATAGACTGAGTGTCTGATGAACTATGGATGGAGGTTCGTGACATTGTACAGGACACAGGGATAAAGACCATCCCCAAGAAAAAGAAATGCAAAAAGGCAAAATGGTTGTCTGAGGAGGGCTTACAAATAGCTAAGAAAAGAAGAGAAGTGAAAGGCAAAGGAGAAAAGGAAAGATATACCCATCTTTGAATGTACAGATCCAAAGAATAGCAAGGTGAGACAAGAAAACCTTCCTCAGTGATCAATGCAACGAAACAGAGGAAAATGACAGAATGGGAAAGACTAGAGATCTCTTCAAGAAAATTAGAGATACCAAAGGAACATTTCATGCAAAGATGGGCACAATAAAGGACAGAAAACGTATAGCCCTAACAGAAGGAGAAGATATTAAGAAGAGGTAGCAAGAATACACAGAAGAACTATACAAAAAAGATCTTCATGACCCAGGTAACCACGATGCTGTGATCACTCACCTAGAGCCAGAAACCTGGAATGCAGAGTCAAGAGATAGGAATACCAGACCACCTGACCTGCCTCCTGAGAAATCTGTACACAGGTCAAGAAGCAACAGTTAGACCTGGACATGGAAAAACGGACTGGTTCCAAATCGGGAAAGGAGTACATCAAGGCTGTATATTGTCGCCTTGCTTATTTAACTTATATTCAGAATACATCATGTGAAATGCCAGACTGGATGAAGCACAAGCTGGGATCAAGATTGCCGGGAGAAATATCAATAACCTCAGATACGCAGATGACATCACCCTTATGGCAGAAAGTGAAGAACTAAGGAGCCTCTTGAGGAAAGTGAAAGAGGAGAGTGAAAATGTTGGCTTAAAACTCAACATTAAAAAAACTAAGATCATGGCATCTGGTTCCATCATTTCATGGCAAATAGATGGGGAAACGATGGAAACAGTGACAGACTTTATTTCGGGGGCCTCCAAAATCACTGCAGATGGATGGTGACTGCAGCCATGAAATTAAAAGATGCTTACTCTTTGGAAGAAAAGCCATGACCAACCTGGACGCACATTCAAAAGCAGAGACATTACTTTACCAACAAAGGTCCATCTAGTCAAAGCTATGGTTTCTCCAGTAGTCATGTATGGATGTGAGAGTTGGACTGTAAAGAAAACTGAGTGCTGAAGAATTGATGCTTTTGTACTGTGGTGTTGGAAAAGACTCTTGAGAGTCCCTTGGACTGCAAAGGAAATCAGTCCTGAATGTTCATTGGAAGGACTGATGCTGAAGCTGAAATTGTAGTACTTTGGACACCTGATGTGAAGAGCTAACTCACTGGAAAAGACCCTGATGCTGGGAAAGATTGAAGGCAGGAGGAGAAGGGGACAACAGAGGATGAGATGGTTGTATAGAATCACTGACACAATGGACATGAGTTTGAGCAAGCTCCACTTGGTGATGGACAGGGAAGTCTGGTGTGCATGGGGTCACAAAGAGTCAGACACAACTGAGTGACTGAACTGAATTGCCATCATGCACACTAGACAAAGGAACATATGTTGATAGCCTCCCATGTACCAGTGATGGTGACAAGGGACTTTTAGTTACTACTTCAAACAACCTTAAGAGGTAGTTAGCATTTTTGACCTTATCTTATATAATTCTTAATAACAAGTATATAATAATACAATTTAGTATATTTATAATATATGACACAATATATTATGATTATATATAACATATACTTATGAAACATAATCACAATGTTTACTTAGGATACATTATGTTGATATTATAGTAATGTATAGTATGTATAAATATAATATGGCTTCCCAGGTGGATCACTGGGTAAGCAAACCACCTGCAATGCAGGAGATGCAGGAGAAGTGGGTAAGATCACTGGGTCAGGAAGATCTCCTGGAAGAGGGCATGACAACCTGCTCCACTGTTTTTGCCTGGAGAATCCCCATGGACAGAGGAGCCTGGCAGGCTACAGTCCATGGGGTCACAAAGAGTCGGACATGAGTGAAGTGACTGAGGAAATGCAGCACACAAATATAATATAGATTAATTGAGACCTAGGAAGGTTAAGTAATTTCCCCCAAATTGTAAAACTTGCAAGACTTGAAATCAACCAGGACTTGAGCTAAAAAGACTTAGGCTTTTAAATTCTATGCTAAATTGTAACCACTGAGTTTCTATTTTATAGCAGTCTAATGAGTTATTTTCATCATTGTAAGTGTAGAGATATGATCAATAAAAAGTACATATACATATAGACATCTGATGTGAAAATACTCCACATCAAAGAATCAAAGCAGAGATTCCCACAATCCTGGTTTTGTCTATGTGCACACATACACATTGCTGACTTCACTGAGAGTGGAGTCCCTTGACCCAGACGTGAGAAAGCGATGACATAAGAAACAATACTTCACAGTCCTCTGAAACCTAATGTCCCCTCACAGAGAAGGAATTCCTAGGAATCACAGATATCAGCCAGGGCACAGCAGCTTTGATGTTCCCTCAATAATCAAGGAAAGTTCTGGGAGAAGAAACATTGTTGGGCCCCACAGACACTGCCAGGGATTTGTTGTGGATGCGGGAAACATTAAGGAATCCCCAAAGACTTCATAACCCTCATTAATTATTCACCTGAAAGAAGAGAGACAGAAAAACTGGCCCCAGAGATTATTAAGACACCTTTATTCCATACTGGTAGCAAATTCCTGCCTAGCTGGTTTATTCCAAAGAGTAAATGGAACTACGTTAATTCTTGGATTTTTTCCCTCTTTATCTGTGATTTCATTGATTTATTTATTAATTGTTTTAGCAAATGGAGATATCATACCCTGGTGTGCATGCTCAGTTGCTGTCATGTCCGACTCTTTGTGACTCCATGGACTGTAACCCACCAGGCTCCTCTGTCCATGAGATTTTCCAGGCAAGACTACTGGAGTGAGTTGCCATTTCCTCCTCCAGGAGATCTTCCCAACCCAGGGATCAAACCCGCGTCTCTTCCTTGGCCAGTGGATTCTTTAACACTGCATCACTTTGGCAGGAGTAGAAAATAAACCAGGGTAAGTAAAGAATATAGTGTGTTGAATTATAACAGCTAAGGATGGGGCGGGGAGCAGGGAAGGGGCTGGCAGTGTTAGCAGAGGACAGAGATTTACAGTGTTAGATTGGGGGAGGGGGGCACTGGGAAAGATCTCACAGGGAAGGCTATGTCTCACTAAACATGCACACACGAGTGCATCCCAGATGGGAAGTTCCAGATGAGCTGGTGATTTCTTTTTTTTTTTTTGGCTTTACCACAAGGCACGTGGGTTAGTTCCTCAACCAGGGTTTGAACTCAGGTCCCCTGCATCGTAACTGTGGAGTCTTTACAACTGGACTGCCAGGGAAGTCCCTGGTGATTTTTAAATGGAGCCCACTGCTACCTGAAGTGGCAAAATGGAATTACATACCTATTCTTTAAAAGAATTTTGAAAACATGCCCTCCAATGGCTCTGTTATCTGTAGCAGTGGTTGGCTATCTTTTTCTGTAAAAGGCCAGAAAGTAAATATTTCAGCCTTTGTGGGCCATGTGGTCTCTGTAAAAACTCCTCAGATCTGCCTTTGTGGCATGAAAGCAACCATAGTTTATAAGTGAATGGGTATGGCTGTGTGCCAATCAAACTTCATTTTCAAAAGAAGGTGGAAGGCTGGATTTGGGCAGTGGGCTACAATTTGCCAACCTATGTACAATACTTTATGGTTCAAGTAAAATAAACCAATCCCTACAAGATACATCTTATTTTTTTAATTTACTATGCCCTTCAGGGCTTCCCTGGTGGCTCAGTGGTAAAGAACCTGCATATAAAGCAGGAAACATAGGTTTAATCCCTGGGTTAGGAAGATCTCCTGAAGAAGGAACTGGCAACCCACTCTAGGATTCTTGACTTGAAAATCTCATGGCCAGAGGAACCTAGCAGGCTATAATAGTTCATGCAGTTCATGGGGTCACAAAGAGTCGGACACAACTGTGCGAGTAAGCAATAACAAATGTCCTGCTGCATAATTAACTTGAACAAAATGTAATGAACATCTATTACATGCTAAAAACAGTACTAGGCTTGAGATTATCAAAATGACAACAGTCCTCGTCCTTAAGGAATTGAGTTTTGGTACAAAGAACATACTCAATCCATGAAATATAGAGATTGTGATATTAGAAGTAAGAGCCAAATGCAATAGGATGCCTAAAATAAAAGGCTTTGCTATCAATCTGGGGATGAAGGAAGGCTTTATAAGAAGGCAATGTTTAACTGCAGGCTTGAAGTTGAATAAGAGGAGTAAGGGTTTGCTCAGTAGAAATACAATATTGGAAAAAAAATCAGTGGGGGCCAAGGCAAATGAATTTGAGAGAACAGGCTTGTTTAGGGGAAATTACAAGGCTAGAAGAAAGTAAAGGCTAGGAGGTAAAGCCACGTAGAAATCAGGGCCAGATCCTGGAGGGCTATTTCTGTAGGATTTTACTCAGCCAGTGCTGGCTAGTCATTAAGGAAACTTGCTTAAGAGAGGAACGTGATCAAATCTGCATAAGGGAAAGATGACTGGAAACATAGTTCTAAAGGAATTGAGGGAGAAAGCAAGCCAAAGATGCAGAGATCACAAGAGACACTGGACTAGGTAGGATGCTGATTGAAATTGGAATAGATGGGGAGATACTTAGAACCACAAAGATGCTTAGGGACAAACTGTATCTAGTGGGGGTTGGGAAGAGGTAATCTAGGATAGCTTAAACATTTCTGGTTTGAGCAACTGGGAGGATGATACACTAAATCACCAAGATGAGAACAAGCAGAAGGGAATCAGGTCTGGGGTGTGTGTGTGTGTGTGTGTGTGTGTGTGTGTGTGTGTGTATGTGTGTGTGTGTGTGTGTGTGTGTGTGTGTGTGTGTGTGTGAGTGTGGAGGGCATGTGGAGAAGAAAGATGTTCCATTTTGAAAGTGATACTTTATCTCTAAAAATAAATAAATAAAACACATTCCCAAATCTGGCAAAATAGAACTTGGCCAGTTTACATCTTTCTTGAGCCTTCATCTTCTTCTCTCAACTACAATAGTTCCTTTGCAATCAAGTAATACATAGTTCTGGAAACTGTTCACAAATGACTACACTTAGCATAATAAAAAATCAAGTGTGGTGTTTTAAATTCCTCTGAGTCCATTATACATCATAGCCCATGACTCTTAACTTCGTAGAATTTGTAACTTCTTTGGAAAATTTGGAATTATTAGCCAAAAGGGAGAAAAGGCTTGGTCTATTTGTGAAGACTTGAATGTATGGAGTTGCTGTCTCCTGCGACTTTAGTTTTTGCAGCAGCTGATAGTTCCAGAGAAGGCTACAGACAAACCCAGAAAGAGGAAAGAATGGGGTGCTTTCTTGAAAGCTGCATTGATCAGGCTTTTGAAAAATTGTTTCTCAAAGGAGACAAAACTATCCCCAGAGTAAATTGGTTCTTAACCCCATCCTTAGGACAAAGCTGAAAAAACAATGTTTCTAGGAAAGAAAGTTATCAAATAATAAATGAAGGGGGACTTCGAAGACATCTCAAAAGCTGTGTATTATCAAATGTGTGGCATCTTAAAAATATCATTCAGTTACATTTTTGATTATGGGTAATAGATCAAGTTGTTTCATACCCACAAGCATAATGTACCAGAAACTTGAATAATTGAGGCCTAAAGAGTTCATTCAGACCTGGAAAAGTCTGTATGGGCTACTCCAGTTCATCACTCTTCATCCTCTCCACCATCTCATTGTCTTTTGCTACTACCTGCCAATCAGCAGTCATAATATATCAAATAATCTCCATTTTCCCCTAGGTCCAAATTTTCTCAGTATTCCCAGTTTATATTTCCACCATTATGAATTTTTAATGACTTTGTTTCAAATTAAGTACATGCAATTTCAACAAACGTTTTTTAAAGTTGGAAACATGAGGTTCATTTTGGGGAAATTATAAAATGAACACAACTCACAGGCTAAATCCATATTCTTTCATAGTATCTTGGGATAAAGTCAGGAGGTGTGTGACTGGTCTAAATGACCTAGAACAATGTTCTTCATTTTAATTTTTATCCTTAATGCAGTAGAGACATTTTGAGAATAAAGACGTCTAAGTTCAGAGCCAAGAACATATAGAGTCAAGGAAATGTCACAACACAATGGCTGGGAAAGCTGAAAACATGTCTTAGAATTACAGTTGGATTGCTTTTTAAGGTGTGATAATTTAGTGATCTCGGTGTTGGGAAGATCCCCTGGGGAAGGAAATGGCAACCCACTTCAGTATTCTTGCCTGGAGAATCCTGTGGACAGAGGAGCCTGGTGGGATATGGTCCATGGCGTCGCAGTGTCAGACTCGACTGAGCGACTAAATAACAACAACTGCATAGAGTACAGTAGTACAATATCTTTATTTCAAGACCAGGATGTCCAGAGGCAAACATAAAAGCCTGTCATATTTTTATGTCTGTTTTTTATTTATTATTGGTGTGAAAAGTATTATAAACTTAGTACAGTACAGTACTATACAGTGATTGTGTTAGTTGGGCACCTAGGCTAACTTTGTTGGACTTAACGAATAAATTGGACTTATGATCTCAATCTTGGAACGGAGCTCTTTCGCATGTAGGGGACTTAGGATACTTGGTCAAAGGCATCCACCTTGTCTCAAAACATGAGAGCTTTTTCTCAAAACAGTCATCCAAGGTTTATGCAAGTTTTCCTAAAGTTCAAATCAGAGTATTCTCGATGAAGTATTTACCCTGAAGTCTAAATTCAGCTTTTTAAATTTCCCTACCTCCTCACTTCTTCATTCAGGTTGCTACAGCTTAGGACAGAGTCCCCAGATGTGGCACCCATGGGAACCACACAGACTAGAGGGTGTGTGGGTGGGGGGGGGGGCAGTCCATGAGCTTTCCACATCTCCTGGTTGCCTCTTCCTAGAATTCCCAGGATCACAGTGTTTATGTTTGTAAAATATACTTGCCTTTATATTATGAAAACTGTCAAATATGAGCAAAGACAGAGACTAGACTAATGACCTCACAGAAGTTTTGGGGCAGGTGTCTGCTCTGCAGTTGAGCACCTATATTGAGCATATACATATATGTATGGTGTTCTGATCAGCCCATACAATCAGGATTGAGAACCACTGTGCTCAAATGTTGGCCAGATTTGGGTTGGTTCTAGTAAGTCTGCTCTTCCTAGAAAATTCAAGATATTCACTACCACCAAAGAAAGATGCAAATTTACCACAAGATGTGATTTTTTGAAACAAAATGTGAACTTTAAGGCACCCAGGAGTAAGCTTGTTCTGCTTTCTTTTATTGAACAAATGCAGTGATGCAATAACCTCATTCATTCCTCATTCATTCAACAACCACAACAACAAGTGACTTGAACCTGACACTCAAGAGATGAAAGCCTATACTCTTAGCCACTACAGTATCTTGCTGGTGGATACAAAGCTTGAGAGATGCTCTTCAGTCTGCAGTCCATTCTGCAGAGGCAGAGAGAAGTATAGTGTAGAGTTACTAGACAGAAGGTGTGGCAGCCAGAATAATAGCCCCTGCCCCTAAAGATGGCCACCTCTTAATTCCTGTGACTGTGTTACCTTACCTGGCAAAAGGGGCTGTGTGGATGTGATTAAGTTAAGGGATCCTGAGATAGTGAGATTATTATGGATTATCCAGACGAATGCAACGTCATCAGAGTCCTTACCAGAGGGAGGCAGAGGTGGCTGTGTGTTTGTGTGTGTGTGTGTGTGTGTGTGTGTGTGTGTATGTGTGAGAGAGAGAGAGAAAGAGAGAGAGAGAGAGAGAGAGAGAGAGAGAGAGAGAGAGAGAGAGAAGATACTAGGCTGACAGCTTTAAAGATGGAGGAAAGAGCCGTAAGCCAAGAAATACAGGTAGCTACTAAAAGCTGGAAAAGGCAAGGCACAGATTCTCCCCCAGAACCCCCAGAAGGAATGCAGCCTTTGATCTCAGTGGAGTGAGACTGACATCCAAAACTGTATGCATTAAATTTCTGATGCTTTCAATTATGATGATTTGTTACATCAGCAATAAATAGGAAACTAACAGAGAAGGAATAGGAGGGAGCATTAGAAGAGAAGGTTGGTGAGGTCAAGGGGACTGAGTTCAGATGACAATAAGCTCCCAAACACTGTAGAAGGTAGGTATCAACCTTTCAGATTTTTATCTCCCTCTTTCCTGGAGCCAAAGTGCTGCTTCACACTATAGATACCCCGCCACTGATTTAAGCTGGAAAGTTTCCAAGACTGGAATCCTGAAAGCACTTTCCCCACTAACTAGAATTTCAGAAAGTTACACATAGTAAATATTTCAGGCTTGTGGTTCATAAAGTCTTTGTCACAACTACTCAGATCTGGCAATGCAGCACAAAGGCAGCCATAAACGACATGTAAACAAAAGTTCCAATAAAATTTTAGTCATCAGTTCAGTTCAGTTCAGTCGCTCAGTCGTGTCTGATTCATTGTGACCCCATGGACTGCAACACGCCAGGCCTCCCTGTCCATCACCAACTCCCGGAGTATACCCAAACTCATGTCCATTGAGTCAGTGATGCCATCCAGCCATCTCATCCTCTGTCATCCCCTTCTCCTCCTGCCCTCAATCTCTCCCAGCATGAGGGTCTTTTCCAATGAATCAGCTCTTTGCATCAGGTGACCAAAGTACTGGAGTTTCAGCTTCAACATCAGTCCTTCCAATGAACATCCAGGACTGATCTCCTTTAGGATGGACTGGTTGGATTTCCTTGCATTCCAAGGGACTCTCAACAGTCTTCTCCAACACCACAGTTCAAAACCATCAATTGTTCGGTGCGCAGCTTTCTTCACCGTCCAACTCACAGATCCATTCACGACTACCGGGAAAACCATAGCCTTGACTAGATGGACCTTTGTTGGCAAAGTAATGTCTCTGCTTTTTAATATGCTGTCTAGGTTGGACATAACTTTCCTTCCAAGGAGTAAGAGTCTTTTAGTCATAGACACTAAAATTCTAATATCATATAATTTTCAAGTCACAAAATATTATTCTTCTGACTTTTTTCAAGCATTTAAAAATGCAAAAACCATTCTAGGCATGGAGGTCATACAAAAACAATTTGGCTCACTGACTGCGGTTTGCCAAGCCCTGATATAAAGAGATTGGGGTCACTTAGGACCGTACACATATTTATTTGGCATCTACTCTCATGGGGCCAAGACCCAGTCCCTAGAACCCTGCATCATGAGCTATATATATCTGCTAGATTCATGAGAGCAAGAACCTTGTCTGGTTACTGACCTTGGTGTTCTCAGTATCTAAGATAGTACCTGGCAATTAACTATCACTGAAGAAGAAATAATTCACAAATAAAGACTACATGAATAATGTATATCATGAGTCCAATAGGAAATTGGAAACTCACCAACTCATGTAATACTGTATCTATGAGGGAGAATATCTTCTGGATTTGAATAAATTGCTAAAAAACTGTCTTTTGAAACAAAGCCTGTAGGTGAGCCCCCAAATGCCAGTATATGAGGGCAGGAAATAAGTGTAAAAATATCAGACCTGAGGAATAATGAAACTATGACACTCACACTCACACATCAGATCTCTTATGAACAGGAAGACACAAATGCAAAGGTCAGTGTTGCCCTGGGACACTCACTACATGGGCCACGAAGCAATAAACAAGCACCCAGAAGCATGCCAAAGCCCACCAGCACAGCCTAGAATGTTTCTGGCTGTTTCTCAATTCTGAGATACACACTCCAGGCCAGCATTTTTCTTTGGTGACTGTTTATCTCATAAGTGGATGACTCATTTTAAGGCTCTCTGGATCCAGTTTTTGAGAGGTTGTCATAAGATTTTTTTCTTTTAGTTGAAAGTGGATGATTTCTAATTTGCTTTCATTTCATAAATGTGAAGTTGAAAGTGACCCAATGTTTCTGGATAGACAAAAGACCTTGATATTATAAAAATATCCTTTCATTCTGGGATACCATGGGACAGCACTAATAAAGGGTAACAAAAGAATATAGCACAGTGGTTCTTGGGGGTGATTTTGCCCCCTCAGGGGACATTTGGCAATTTCTGGAAACATTTTTGGCTATCATGACTCTCGGGTGGGGTTTCCTACTGGCAACTAGTGAGAAGATGTCAGGGATTGGCTCAACATCCTGCCATACACAGGACAGGCCCCTGTACCCACAATGAACTACATGGCTCCAAATGTTCACGATACAGAGATGGAGATAACCTGGCCTAGCATAAGCTAGTTCCGCTCTTAGGTCCAAATCACACACAATCTCCTTAAAATGATGGTGTCAGAAGATATTAACACTCATGCATCAGTTTTGTTTATCATCAAAGGTATGCACCCTATATATACCCTTATGCATGCTCTCCATGATTATGTACATTATACATGTATTATTCTGTATATCATACAAATAAATAAACAGAATCCTAGAAGTTATTTAGAATTAGCATTAAGAAGCACCAACACCACAAGCCAATTTAAAAGAGACAAACAAAGAAGTCTCAAGTCTTCATTAACTCGAGAACAAATCACCAAAAGCATTAACTGAAGAGTTTTCCTTCCCACCATAAGTATATGTCTCCACATTGAGAAAAAGAAGCAAAAGGCACACTGAAAAACCAACCATCTAATATCTGTGATTTATTCTGAAAGGTCATTCTTTTGAGCTAAATCGCATCTTTACAGACTTGATTTTCCCATGAAATAAAATTGATTGAAATAATTTTGGTTTTGGTCTATACCACATTGTTTTCTTATGTCCTTGAGACTAGTCTTTAATTGCAGCATCTCTTTAACCTCATCCAACTGTAAACTTCCCAAAGTCCAGTGAGCCAACAAGAAGTGATGCATGGCTGCTCAAAATATGGCCTGTAGACCTGGGGCAGTGGAATTACCTGGGCAGATGATTCTTGACAACATGTAGGTTTTTGGACTCTAAGGCAGATTCAGGGAATTAGGGTCACAAAGAACAAGGCCCAAGTACCTTTGCCATAAACCAGAATCCTCAGGAGATTCTCATCTTTGCACAATAAAGATTGGGACCCACTGGGATGGCAATAAAGACTTGGATTCATATGGTTATGAGCTCTTTGGCTTGATTCAGAACATCTCTAAGCCTCAGTTTTCTCATAAATAAGAAGGAGCAAAGAGTAAGACTCCTAGGTTTGTAGTGATGGTATGAGACAGTGCAAGTGAATTACTTGCTGAGTGTGTATGAGTTCCCAGCAAGCCCTGAATACATGGTAATCAAAGTTATAATTGGACTTCCTAGTGGCTCAGATGGTAAAGAATCTGCCTGCCATGCAGGAGACCAGAGTTCAGCCACGGGGTTAGGAAGATCCCCTGGAGAAGGGAATGGCAACCCACTTGAATATCTTTGCTTGGAGAATTCCATGGACAGAGGAGCCTGAAGGGGTACAGTCCATGAGGTCACAAAGAGTCAGACCGGACCGAGTGACTAAGCATGTTTACAGACACACAAAGTTATAATTAATTTTAACCATCATTCCTCTAAATTGGCCTCCCTTGCAAAAACTTAGCAGTTTTAGCAATACCAAAAACTCTTAAGAAATTTGTGTTGAATTCATGAATAAACAGTTTCACTATGAGTAAGATGGAGGAGGGCATGGCAACCAACTCCATATTCTTGCCTGAAGAATCCCATGGACAGTGAAGCCTGGTGGGCTACAGGCCATAGTGATGCATAGAGTTGGACACGACTGAAGTGACTTAGCATGCACGCATGCACAGCTGGATTGTGATTCCACATGGGTGAGAAGCAGAAGAAAAGAACAGATCAGTAAGTTAAGGGTGGGAAAACTGGCATGCCATTTAGATAAACCATGCCAAGGGCTGAATTTCTTTTGTTTTCTACTGTGGCTACCTGTCATTTATTAATAATTAATACTTGCTGAAATATGGCATAAGTTTAAATACCGGGCTCACAACCAACATTTCTGAAAAGGGCTGCCTAGTTCTTTATAACTCCAAAATAAACACATCTCCAATGACAAGGAAATCCCTTCCTCATGAGTTTCCAGGCAGAGTCGAGGGTATTTGCATAGCTGTCACACTCCTGTTTGGACTCTTCAAATAGGTTATTCCTTTATGAACTCAACAAAATAACTTTTGCTAGTTCTTCTTCTCTTGATTCTTCAAGCACTCCTTCTCAACAGATCTTTAGGAATATTTAATACTTCTATATCTCACATAATTTTTTTGTATTATTTATCTATTCTGCTCTTTTTTTTTTTCAAAATCAGAAACTTTAGAAAATTCTGAACACCTGGTTGGTATAACAGTGCATTTTTACATTTTGGCTTAGTATATTAGCTACTGATTGCTAGTAAAAGAGGTGCCAAAGTATGTCAGAGTAACATGATGGAAAAATGGACTTCAGTCATTCAACAAATATTAACGAGCACCTTCGATAAGCCAGGCACCATTTTAGATACTGTGGATTCATTGGGGAACAAAACAAAGAGCTCTCCCATCATGGAGTGTCCAGGTCAGTGGAGGAAACTGATAAGAAATTAACATAATCAATGAGTCAATTACATAGCAAGTTATAAGGTGATAAGCCCCAAAGAAAAAGAGAAGGTAGAGGAAAGTGAGGGGCATCAGGAGTGTTGGGAAGGTTTCCAGGACAAACTTACTGAGAAGGTGATATTTGAACTAACTCTTATGGAGGTGAGGTAATAAGCCAGGCAGATTTCAGGAGATGAGCAGCCCAGACAAGGATGAGTTGATACAGAGGCAGCTTGGGGGCAGTGGTTAAAAGCAAAGGTTGGCAAGCTTGGCTGCCTGGGCTTGAGTCCCAGTTCTGCCACTTTCCAGCCATGTGGCTTTTCACAAGCTTGTTTTCTCTCCCCATGCTTTGTTTTCCTAATCTATGAAATGGGGATGATGACAAGCCATGGCTTGGCAAATTACTGCCTGTGAAACAAATCCCATCTACTGACTGTTTTTGCAAATAAAGTTTTATTGGCACATAGCCACAGTCATTCGTTTCGGAACTGTCTACAACTGCTTTCACACTACAATGGCAGAGTTGAGTGGTTCTAACAGAGACTGTCTGGCCTGTAAAGGTGGAAATATTTACTATATGACTCTTTAGAGAGAAAGTTTGCTGGCCCCTGGACTAGACTAAAAGTAAAAGCACACCTATGATTAGGGTTTCTCTTTGGGATCATCATCCTCCTAGACTAAAAGTAAAAGCACACCTATGATTAGGGTTTCTCTTTGGGATCATCATCCTCCTCTCCTAAGATTTTGTTTCTCTGGGCAACATCCCAAAGAACCTATAAAGACATCACATGACACAGTAAGACTTGGGAACATTATAAATTATGTAAAAGCTAGAGTGAAATCAAAGTGGTTCTCTGCAAATGGCCTATCTGGATTACTGATAAACCAAAATTGAAATGAACATTGTGAAACCCAGTGCTGTGCTACCATCACTCAAAAAACAATAAACAAACAAACAAAAAACTCCCAAACGTCACTCATCATGTATATCTTGTTTCCAGTGGAAAGAACTTTTGGCAGGGAAGAGATACAACCACATATTTGAAGTTCCCAAAGGCAAAAACATCAGAAAAAAGGCCAGTTTAATCTCTGTGTATCCTGAGTTGAATTGTGGACTTGTCTACCAGCCACCAATTTAATTCTGAGTTTTAAGCTTCACTTGAATCTTGGATGGGGAAGAGATAAAAGAGCCCGCACAGATTCCAAGAGTGTGGAAAAATGGAAATATTTGCAAGAATTAGAGACTTCTCAATGACAGCTCCAGCAGCTGATGATTTTGCTTGTCTTTCTATAATTAAATTTAGTTCACTGAAGTTAGAATGACAGACCTCCAGAGATGGATTGGACCTTGGAGATATGGTTAACATTGTCCACTCTGCTAGCTACTGTTCTAAGTCCTTTATTTATATTAACTCATGTAATTCTTAGAACAACTCTAAGAACTTTGTTACCATTATTATCCCCATATTTCAGATGAGATTATCTTAACGTGTCAAGATCACGCACCTAGTAAATGGCAGAATTAGAATCTGAAGCCGGGATGTAGATTCCAGAATCTAGACACTCACAACCCTATGTATTTCACCACTTCTCCTGATGAATCAGTCCAATCCCTACCTTTACAAAGGAGCAAAGAAAAATCCAAAGAAGTTAGGTAACCCCTGCAGTAGCAGTGGGATCTGCATTGTAAGAGTCACATTCTACTTTTTCCACCACCAAATCTTTTCATTCTGAGACATACTCTTATAATAGTATAAACCAGAGATTATGTAAAAATCCAAAAGCTTAAGGTTTTACTCTTTTATAAAGCAGAGCACATTCGATTTATGATTAGGCTTATCTAATGTCTGAGCTGTTCTGCAAAGCCCATATTTATCATAGCCACAGCAACTAAAATCTTGCCCTGAGTTCAAGAAGTCTAGAGGGGGATATAAGCTACTTTACCCTTTCAAACATGAAAACAGCCTGTGCTGAATCTTTGTAGAAATCAGCCCAGACCCACTTCATCACGGCAGGCTCCTTTCTGGTCCAATTTGCTCATTTCAAGCTGCTCCAATATCATCAATTAATCTAAAAATAATGTTCCCATGAATCTTCATTGGCACAGACAGACTTAGCTGTCACACGTCTCAGACACTGATCAATCCGCTTTTCTTCCCAAATCACAAGACAAATGTGGAAGAATCACAACATTATATCACAATAATCTGGAAAAGAGGAAGTATAGATATTTATATTGCTTACCCATGAATTACATTCAGCTGTGTCTTTGCTGTCCTCTCTAAATTCACTGAGCTAAGCTTGGAGTAGGAACTTGAGTCTCTTTAAAAAAAATTATTTTTTTGATGAAAAATATATCCTGAAATGGCAGATTGCAGCGAGTGTCTGAGAAATGGCCCAGCTGGCATAGCTGTGACTCCCACGATACCTTTTGTTGCCAGAGACCTCCGCTACCATATGTGTCGGGACCAAAAAAAAAAACTGCTATCTTTTCATCGGACCATTGAGAAGTTCCTGTCCCTTCAGAATGGAGGCAGGCTGTGTCGCTGAGTGAGTGAGTGAATGTGCGAGTGACTCTGTGTGTGTGTGTGTGTGTGTGTGTGTGTGTGTGTGTGTGTGTGTGTGTGTGTGTGTATGTGTGAAAGCAGTGCTAAGGGGGAGGAACAAAAAGAATGCCGAGAAATTGAAACTGGATTTCCTGATTTTTATTTTAATAAGACTATTTTGAAGAGATATTCTGGAGTTAGAAAAGGATTCCTCTAAAAAAAATTCCCTTTTCCTCAGGGATCTACAAATGGTAATTGGATTGTAACTGTGCAAACTGTCCTTATTAGGAATCAACCAAAGAATGACGGAAGCCTCGGGTAAAACCTCTGAGAGCGTGATAAAGCACATAGGGTGCTTTCTTTGTTTAGGATAAAGTCTCAATTCTTACATTCCACTTTAAAAACACTGACTTCTTCATTTTTCTAATACTAGTAAAAAAAACATTAAAGAAACAAAAAGGTTTCATTCTCCTTTATACTGAAGCACAACACGTGCTCTGAATTTTCTGCTCTTTGTAAAACAATAGTCCTTGAGAAGTTGTTCATTTCCTGCACAGGGGGTGTGGAGGTCAGAGTGGGTGTAACCACTGTGGCCCTCTTTAAGAGGGTGCAGGTTGGGGGTGGGGGCGGCGGAGAGACAGCCTTGAAGAGCAAAGAGAAAAGGAAAGATTAAAAACATATTGTGATCACTAATTACCTTGATCTCCATGTATTCCACATGGCACTGAACCAAAAATAACTCAAAAAGACATCTATGTTTTCCAGCCAATATGAAGTTATAGTTCTCCTGTGGTCGCAAGTGAGTTCCAACAAAAGAATGACTGTGATTATAACTGACAAACTGAGAAATGATTTCATGGAAGAGCTTACTGACTCAAAATTTAGGGACTCAGTACATTTTTTACTAGGATTCTGTGAGGTTAATCATCACTTGATAGAAGCCACACACAGCTTCTGTTGCTCCTGGCATTTATTTAGTGAGAGGAAAGAATTTAAAAACAATAAAATACATCAGATGTTTTTCTTTACTAGAACAATTACACTTAAAGAGAAATGCAGAGTAAAAATTTACATGTTGTAGCATATACCCTCACCTCCACTACCCTGAAAATTCAGATGTTGAAAAGTCATCATTTCAGCAGATAGTGAATAAGGTTCATGTAATCTGAATATTCATTTATGGAATTTAGACCCATCAAAGTTATTTAATATAATACTTTGCATGGAAATGATAAGTATGCGATTCATTTGTCATTGTTGGGCAAGTGATCTTTCAGTTTATGAATACATGGAAGCAGCCTGTAGTCCTCAGTGAGTCCTTATTAAGTGTCAGATATTGTTCTAAACATTTTATGGGCACTGACTCATTTAACCGATGAAAGAATTATAAAAAGTAGTCTACATTTTTATCCCCACATAACAGATGAAAAACAGAAGCTCAAGAGGTTAAGTAACTTACTCCCAAATTCACAGCTCATAAGTAATGCAGCTGTGATCCTAACTATATTAAGGTTTTTCTATGAAATTGGCTGGAAGACAAAGCCACGGTTCACAAGCAGCCATAGTCGGAGCCATGTCATGGTGCTCAGTAAGAAATAGACCCAGGGATTTAATGAGTACAATTACCTAAGCCTGGAGTGGCCTGTTCATTTGATGGAGACATACACTGTCAGGTCCATGAATGTTTCATGAGAAAGTGAGCATTTCTTCAAGTGGCTAATCTCAAGAGACAATGTCTTGTGAAATTCCTAGTTTGTTTTAAGAGTGGAACCAAGTCAAGCCTTGAAAGGATATGCAGAAATAATGGAGAAGCTGTGTATCTCTGGCATTCTCTGGAAAAATGCATTCAAGCCAGAAAAACAAAGGGTGACATAAGGAATCTTCTTTAAGATTCAAATACTCTAAGTAGAACCAAGAAGAGGCCAAAAAGTCACCCAAAAAGCCTTTGAAATAAGTATCAGGAAGCAATCATAAGGTCCAATCTGTGGAAGAGTTTTGCCACCCAGAAAAAAAATGCCAGGAACACGATGATCTTTTACCCACTTAACTCTTGATTGGCCAAGGATACCAAGCAATAATTTATAGCCTCAAAATCTAAGCCATTAAGCATTTACTCCTGACTCTTATTCTGGATTATTACTGTTTATATCACTGGGGACATTTTGCACTTTCAGGGCAAAAATATTATAGAACCACTCTTAAACTTTTGGAGTGAACACATTTCTGATGATACCACTGTTTTGCTTAAAACCCTTTGATGTCTCCACTTTAGCTCATGGATAAAGTTCCAATTCCTCAGCATGGCATTCATTGCTATGTGTGCTGATTTAAACAGAATAAAATCAAATATTCACTACAAAACAGAAAATAATAGTAATAATGAAAATACTGAGCATGTATTAAGGGATATGCACTACACATGTGGTATGCATTCACTCCCACAATTGCATTTTACAAGTGTGGTCATGGAGATATAGAAACAGAGGAAAAGACTCATAGGCTGCACAAAGACTTCTTCATGGGCTCTCAGCTAGATGACCCATCCCAGTCTCCTTTGCGCAGAGTAGAGGTCATATGATTAAACTCTAATCAATGGACTGTAGGAGGAAGTGATAGACTTCATCTCTAGCCTTGGCCCATAAAAACCTGGAGACAACATCTCTCAAAACTACATGAGGTCATCCCAGGCATGGATCACACTTCTCAATATTCATGCCCGAGTATCTCCTGCTCTTCAGTTCTGACCACCTCTGTGATCTGCCTTAACCAATCAAACATGGCAGAAATGACAGTGAGATAAATCTGGACCTAAGACTTAAGAAGTCCTGGAAATTTCTACTTTTGCATTCTTGGGACCCTTGAACCACCATGTCATAACTGTGGCTACTCTACTGGAGAAACCACCTTGAGAGGTCACATGAAGCATGAGAAGAGCTTAGCTGTCCCAATGTCTCAACTCAATCCAGCTTCCTGACAACCTCCCAGTTGAGTGAAGTCTTATGAGTAACCTCTGTCAAGGTCAGCAGAAGTGTTCAACTGAGCCTGGATCAGGTTGCAGGACCATCAGCAAATAAAGTGGTGGTTGTTTTAGGCCACCAAAGCTGGGGAGGAGGGGAGGGCAGGGGTTGTTTTGAGGCAGTGAATAACCAAATCAATATCTTCTTGTGTTGAAGATAGTGGGGCAACAGGAAAAAACAGCTTGGGTCCTTGAATCCTTGTTTGGAACACAGCCATCCTACCAATCATAGAGACTATGACAATACGAAAGTGAAAGTGAAAGAGAAAGGTGCTCAGTCATGTCCGACTCTTTGTGACCCCATGGACTGTTCACCAGGCAAGAATACTGGAGTGGATAGCCTTTTCCTTCTCCAGGGGATCGTCCCAGCCCAGGGATCGAACCCAGGTCTCCCGAATTGCAGGCAGATTCTTTACAAGCTGAGCCATCAGGAAAGCCCAAAAATATGAGTGAGTAACAAACTTTATGGTGAGATCTAGGAACGTTTGTGATATGGCAATCAACCTCACCTTTTTAAAATTCTTTTGTACACACAGATCACAATTCTAAATAGTTTGAATCTGGAGTCCTACCCCTGGAACTTCCCATGTACTTCTCCCCACTGATCCACATGGCAGTTCATTCATTCAGTTTCTACATTTTCTCATGGGAAGAGAATAGCTGATCAATCGGAAGATAAAATAAAAACTATCCTTTATATGTCATTTTGCAGAACATGTAGAAAGTCTTTTATGAACAACAGGATAAATATATGTTTAATGAAATCCTCCAGGTTTTAAATAATATATGGCAAATATTTAGAAATAGGTAATGCTTCTATCTTTTAGAATTATGACTTGATATGATGAAATAGCAGAGTGAAATTTCATCTAGATCATATTTATTACTGATAAAACATTTGCTGGTTCAATTACCCTCTTTTGACCAGTAACAGAACTGACACTTGAAGTGTTAATATTTTTTGTGATGGTACATAAAAAATGTGAAAAATTGTTAAGGACATTTCAATCCTTCTGATACTGTGCAGAGTACAGTGAAGATGTGGTATCTTTTAGTTGCATTATCAGACTCTACCTTTATATTGGGCTTCCCTGGTGGCTCAGTGGTAAGGAATCTGCCTGCAATGCACAGGTTTTATCCCGGGGCCATGAAGATCCCCTAGAAGAGGAAATGGAAACCCACTCCAATATTCTTGCCTGGAAAATCCCATGGTCTCAGAGGAACCTGGTGGGCTACAGTCCATGGGGTAGCGAACTAGTGGGATACAACTGAGTTACTAACAACAACAACAAGTAAAAACACAGAAGGACGATTCTGCATTCTTTTATGGCTATCATTTGCTTCCCTAACAACACACATCTGTCCTCCTCACTCCCAGCACTTGACCTTTGTCTAATTTCTAGTACCCTCTTGCTCATACTCACCTGCAGACAGACTAACTTTCAGATCCTTCAGATCTAAATACCTACCATAAAAGCCAAGTATTAGATATCTGGAAAGTTACTAAAGGCCACAAATCTGAAACAATCAAAACCACAACAAAGAATCTCTAACACCTGGTGGTGGTGGTGGTTTAGTCGCTGAGTCACATTCAACTCTTGCAACCCCATGGACTGTAGCCTGTCAGGTTCCTCTGTCCATGGGATTCTTCAGGCAAGAATACTGGAGTGGATTGGCATTTCCTTCTCCAGGGGATCTTCCTGACCCAGGAAGTGAACCCAGTTCTCCTGCATTGCAGGCAGATTCTTTACCGACTAAACTATGAGGGAAGCCCAACACTTAGTTAGGGCTTACTGAATATTTGCTAGGAGGCAGGTACTAGGATTGCTCTCCTTTGGCAGACAAGAAAGTAACTTGCTTGAATTCACACCCAGGCAGCCAGTTTCCAAATGCAATGGGTTTAACCCTTAGGCTATATCACAGCATGCCAGGGACATTTTCTTCAATGTGTCTCTTGGACGACACGTGCGCGCAAAGTGAATACAGCACAAAGCACCCAACAAGGACTGGATGGCCCCTCTGTAACTGGGAGAAATCTGGTAAATGTATGGAGGGCAGCCGAGTTTCCAAAGCCTTTATGAAACAGAGGGACAGAAATGAGCACACACAGAGGCAGGGCAGCTGGAGGAAACAAATGCAAAGCTGAGGTGGAGATCACCTCTGGGAGCAAGAGCGGGGGACTGGTGTCTGAAAGAAGGAGAAACAGGCATTTTAGAAATCCTCCAGGGTCATATCCTTTACAAGTCGGAATACACATGCCAAGTTTTGGGGTAGAGGTGTGACACAGTGAAAGGGGTGTTTGAGGAAAGATGAATGACGCAAACTGGTGCACAACAGACAGGAAGGGAGAGCAAGAGGAAGTAAACATTGAGGTCTACAGTGTGAGTGGTAAAGGGAAGCTCTGCGCACGGCATCAACTGACAGAAAGGGACTTTAGGCAGTGTGAGAAATTAAAACTTAAAGTGGTCCACTTTCAAGGACAGCTAGTCTAGAGTGACAGACTGCTGATGTACTAGCCATTAGGATCCTCGCTCGGGAAAATCCAGACAAAGGGAGAGTGGAATGCCTAGGATTTTCACTCGGGCTCTTTCTATTGGTGAATTCAAAACGTAAGAATGGGAAGAAGAGTGCAAGGAGAATAATAAATCCGGGTGCCATTCAGGAAGATTGTTAACCCCATAGTACTCAGCCAGTGAGGAAATGTGGGAGGGGCTAGGATGCCTGATGGAAAACCCATTGTAACTACTCTGGGTGTGCCTGCCCACCAGCCACCCGATCTTGCAAGACCATCACTAAAGCCTCGCTTCCCACTGCACCTTGTGTCTCCAAGTCCATTCTTTGGGCCCATGGCTTTATTTCCCACAGGAACAATAAAGCAAGCAGTGCTTAGAGATGCTTTCTTTATGACAGTCCCTCAATTTGTCCAATAAATGTGGATTCCCCAAAGAGTAGGATCCAATATTATACTGGGAGAAACACCTTCAGGGGCATAGTAAGACGTTTGCAACTCATTTACAAGTATATGCCTCTGTTACTAGACTGCAGGAAAAAAGTCTAGTTTTAATAATATTCTTGGAATATATTTTGTTACAAAAGCAAAATCAGTTCAGATGCAGGTGGTGACATATTTTAGAACAAACTCTACAAGGACCACGTGCAATGTGGAAGACCTGGGTTCTATCCCTGGGTTGGGAAGATCCCTGGAAAAGGAAGTTACTACCCACTCCAGTATTCTGGCCTGGAGAATTCCATGAACTGGTCCATGGGGTCACAAAGAGTTGGACACGACTGGTGACTTTCACTATAAGGACCAGCCTTTCTCTAACGTGGCTGCACATTAGAATTATTTGGTGTATACCTCAATTAAAAATAGAAAAGAATTACTTGGTGTAATTTTAAAAAATACTCATGCCCTCGATTCCCTCCAGACCAGAAAGATCCAATAAACTTTTCTGTGATTATGGAAATTTTTCTACTTTATGATATGCTGGCCGCTAGCCACCCATGCTAATGAGCTCTTGAGATGTGACTAAACAGACAGTCACTGAACTTTTAATTTTCTTTCATCTTCACTGATATAAATGTAAGTAGCCACTGTGGCGAGTGGCTATCATATTGGCAATGAAGGAAGAAGTCAAATCAGTGAGACTCTTTAGGGTTGGGGTTTAGATACTGGCAGGCTTACAAAACTCTCCAGGGGATTCCAATGTGTGGTCCAGGATGAGAATCATTGCAAAGGTCTGTGATTAAGGAAATCATCAGTGGTGGCAAATTCCTTGCACTTTTTCTATAAGGCATTACTTTTCTCCAAATTCCACTAAGTGTGTGCCATGCACCGTCACCTCTCTTCCTGCTGTCCCCACTTCTCCCTTCTCACATCCTGCCACACTGCCATGTGAAAGGTACACTGTCTAGTCCTTTATTTACTGACCTGCCAGATTTCCCTGATACCAAGGGTAGATTCTGATCCTTTCCCCTTCTCTCTTAGGGGCGGCAGAAATAAAACCTAATAATGCTACCGAGTAAGAATTCAGTCCCCAGATTTGTATGCCCATGGTTAAAAATGTTTTTTTCCCTTGCACAAGCTTGATCCAGATGCCACTTTCTATGATTACTGCCATGGACATGATGAGGAATATTTTTAACGGTAGCACAGTGAAGCGGCCACAGTCTTTGAGGTGTGATAAACAGGTTTCATCTGCTCATTTGCCACTGTTTCCTTCAAATGGGATGTGGATGACAGCACAGTGGTTGGAGGGTGGGTTCTGTGGTCCCTTTTACTCCCAGCTCAGGCCACAGCTAGCCATGTCTGTATCTAACCACTCTAAGCCTCAGTTACAGAGTCCTGTGGGAGACCTAGAGAACAAACTAGTGGTTACCAGTGGGGAGAGGGGATGGGGAAGGAGTCAGACAGAGGTAGGGGAGCAAGAGGCACAAACTATTAGGCATAACATAAGCTGCAAGGATATTTTATACAACAAGAAGAATACAGCCAATTTTTTGTAGTAACTATAAATGGAGTATAACCTTTAAAAATTGTGAATCACTCTATTGTACACCTGCAACTTATATAATATTGTACAGCAGCTATGTGGGAGTGTTAGTTGCTCAGTTGTGTCCGACTCTTTGCAACCCAAGAGTAGCCCGCCAGGCTCCTCTGTCCATAGGATTCTCTAGGCAAGAATACTGGGGTGAGTTGCCGTGCCCTCCTCCAGAGGATCTTCCCGACCCAGGGATCTAATCTGGGTCTCCCGCATTGCAGGCAGATTCTTGACCATCTGAGCCACCAGGGAAACTCACTATACTTTAATTTAAAAAAGAGTCCTGTGCAGAGGATTGAGCAATGTGTGTAATCTGCATGATGAACGAGACGTGTGCTACACACACACTCTCCTACCCCCGGACTTTGACAGCCCGCCCTGCCATTTTGTGGTGAGTAAAGCAAATAGTAGGACAAACTTCTGGGGGGAAGTCATGGAATTCATAAAAGCATGTTACGAGCAATGATTAATTAATGTGGCAATATGAAGACAATTTGGAAAGTGGTAACAAGGAAAAATAATATGATTCTGTGATTTTCAAAAAATATTGAACTTATTTATTTTAATGAGTCTTCACTTTGATTGGTTTTCATACCACCAAATGGAACAAGGAAGTATGTGCTAATAAACATAGATATACAATTTATTCATAAAAATTGTAAGACTCAGAATTCCAGAGTTCAGTGATATCAACATCAGAAGCATAATGTACAATCTCCAGGCACATTATCCCTTTGTCGAGCTTTCTCAACATAGTCTAACAACATGTTCCAATATTATTTTCAGTTACAAACACTACTGATTGATTTTCTACACTGGTTTTTCCTGCCTTCTTCCTTGTTAAATATCTGTCTATGGGTAGAAAAAAATTTAATGTAAGAAAACCTAAAATTACAATCCCTTAGCATCATCAGAGTTTGCAGTCAACACAACTATCAATTGTAAGGATTGCTTGTCAGTGACTCACAACACAGATAAGATAAGCAGGGAGCTATGCGCCATCCTCAGGGAATTTAGACTGGTGAGGAATAACTAACATTTTTTGTGGATGTAAAGGTGCGTGTGTGTGCTAAGTCACTTCAGTCATGTCCGATTCTTTGCGACTCTGTGGACTGTAGCCCACCAGGTACCACTGCCCATGGGAGTCTTTGGGCAAGAATATTGGAGTGGGCTGCCATTTCCTTCTCCAGGGGATCTTCCTGACCTAGGGATCAAATCCACATCTCTTATGTCTCCTGCATTGGCAGGTGGGTTCTTTACCACTAATGCCACCTATAGCCATCATTATTCCTAGCCCTAATTATGTATGCCTTGTTTTAATCATTAAACAATTTTATGAGATAATGTATATTAATATGTATTCATTTCACAGATAAAGAAATCAAGCACTTGGCAATTAACTTGTCCCAGGAAATAGATTGTAAGTAACTGAGCTGGGATTCAAACTCATGAGCCTTAACCCCAGAGTTTGGGGTCTTAACCACCCCACTATGCTACCTCCCTGTGAGTACCAAACTTTTCTCTCGAAGTATGGGTGGTATGACTCAAAAAGTATATCAGGAGGGAGGTGGGAGGGGGGTTCTGGAAGGGGAACACATGTATACCCATGGCAGATTCATGTCAAAGTATGGTAAATAATGTAATGTAAATAAAATAAAATAAAGTATATCAGAATGACTGTGTGAGGGCACTCTAGGCTGATCTCAAATCCTCTCTCATTTAGTTTTCTTACAAAATAAAATTCTGAAGTTTCTAAATTATCCAATATCAAGAATACATTACTCCTGGCATCGATTCAGGCATGACTTGACCTTGAGGGGGCAACTATCAATTTAGAGGACAGGTGGACAGACTACAGCCCTGGCTACATCCAGCCCCTGCTTGCTTTTGTAAACTAGAGCCCAGTCAATGTCCATTCATTTCCACCTTGTCTAGGGCCATGACTGATGTAATGACAGAGTTGAGTGGTTGCACTAGAGATGTATGACTTCCAATGACTAATATTTACAGCTTCACAGTAAAAGTTCGTTGATCCTGTTCTGGACTCATTGAAAAGAAATCACCAGACATGCAGCACAGGAAATGACAGAGTTGCAAAGGAATCACATCTTTTTACAACTCCCATTGCAACACGTACATATGTATGAGCAGATGAATCTAAATATTGCTCAATAGTGTATTTTCCTTTACATCTCTTTTGAGGCCCCAAACGACCTAGACCCTTGAGCTACGTAGGGAATAATTTGTGATGTCTCACTGTGCAGGGAGGGAAGAGAGGATGGGGAATGTCTAAATGTCAGATATTTCCACAGAAAACTCTAACTTCATAGGCTGCCTCCCTCCTCTGCAACTATCACACTCAGCACTTTGCCCATTACATTTTAGCTAATTTCTTGACGTTTAAACATTGGAAATCTATTTGACTCTTTATATTTGGGCCTTTTCACTCTGCCTAGATTGCACATAGACATGGCATTTCGAAGAAATAGTACTTACATTTTGTGGTTTTGCATATTTGTTGATTGAAATAAAGCTTTAGGGAAAGTATACTTCTGAGTCTAAACTGAAAACTAGTTTGTGTCCATTAGCAAGGAAACAACAAGACTGGCAGGCAATGCTTATATTTAGGACACTTGCTCTAAAGTAGCTAAAATCACTTCCAATAAAAATGAAAAAAAAAACCTTTCTTTCTGGCTTTTACTATTAAGTGTCAAAACATGTAAAAGGGGCAACTTAATTTGCAGAACAACACAAAATGCCAGGTATGACATAAAAACAAGCCATCTGCACTTACTGGCACAGAGCTGACTTTTTAGTTGCCATGTTTCAGACTTTTTTCTTCCAGAAATGTTTTCTCTTCAATATGCTATGTTTAAAATGATAAAAAGTGTTTCACAGACCTGTCTAAATACTTCTGCTTTGACATAAGGAACAAATGCTTCCTTTGAGCAATGAAATGTATAGAAACTGAAGTCTAAAAAGTAAATTACAGTAAAATATTACTGGGGCTTGGAGAGGTAAAACAAATGGATGCCTTTTTAATAGACTTTATTTCTTAGAGCTGTTTCAGTTTCCTAGAAAACCTGGGTAGAAGGTTCAAAGACTCCCATACAACTCCTGCCCCTACTCAAGCACAGCCTCCCCCATTCCCAACATCCACACCAGAGGGGCACATGTTAGAACTGATAAACCTACACTGAAATGTCATCATCAGGCTAAGTCCATAGTTTACATTAGGGTTCATGTGTGATGTTGTGTGTTCTACTTGTCTGTACAAATTTGTAATGACATGTATTCACAATTATAGTATCATCTACAGTAGTTTCATTGCCCTAAAAGTCCTCTGTGCTCTACTTGTCCATCTCTCTCTTCCCCATCTCTGGCAATGACTGATTTTCTCATTGGTTGCATGGTTTTGCCTTTTCCAGAATGTCATCTAGTTGGAATCATGCAGTACATAGTCATTTCTGATTGGCTTTTTCTACTATGCATTTAAGTTTCTTCATGTCTTTTCACAGCTTGATAGATCTTTTCTTTTTAGTTCTAATAGTCTATTGTCTGGATGTCCCAGAATTTATTTATCTATTCACCGTCTGAAGGGCACTTTGATTGCTTCCAAGGTTTGCTGATTCTGAATAAACATCCATGTGAAGATTTTCATGTGGCTATAAGTTTCAGCACCTTTAAAAGGGTAACTGAATCATATGGTAAGAGTATATTTAGTTTGGTAGAAACTGTTAAACTACCTTTCAAAGTTGCTGTACTGTTTTGTATTCTCACCAGCAATGTATGAGAGTTCCTACACACCCTCACTAGCACCTGGTGTTGGATTTGGACCATTATAGTAGTGTATAGTAGTATCTTATTGCTATTTTAATTTCTATATCCCTGATCACATATTATATGGAGCATCTTTTCATGTGCTTATTTGCCATCTGTAGATCTGCTTTGGTAGGGTGTCTGTTAGGGTCTTTGGCTGCTTTTTAACAAGGTCATTTGTTTTCTTATTGCTGAGTCTTGAGAAATCTTTGTATATTTTAGACACCAACCTTTTATCAGATGTGTTTTTTGCAAATATTTTCTCCCAGTCTGTGACTTATTTTCTCATTCTCTTGACACTGTCTTTCACTGAGCAGAGATTTTTTAATTTTAATGAAGCCATGCCTCTGTTGTTATATTACGATACCCAAGGTCATGTGGGTTTTCTCCTGTTACCTTCTAGGGGTTTTATAGTTTTTCCTTTAGGTCTGTGATCCACCTTGAGCTAATTTTTGTGAACAGTGGAAGGTCTGTGTCTAGAGTCATTGTTTTGTTTGTGGATGTCCAGTTGTTCCAGCACCATTTGTTGAAGAGACTAACTTTGCTCCATTGTCTGGCCTTTGCTCTTGTGGGAGAAATCAATCGACCATATTTATGTGGGTCTACTTCTGGGCTCTTTATTCTGTTCCATTGATCTATCTGTCTATTCTTGTGCCAATACCACACTGTCTTGATGACTGTCATTTTATACTAAGTCTTGAAGTCAGATAGTGTCACTCCTCCAACTTTGTTCTCCTTCAATTGTGTTGGCTGTTCTTGGTCTCTTGTCTCCACATGTAAATGTTAAAATCAGTGTGCCAGTATCCACAAAAATGACTTGCTGGGATTTTGACTGGAATTCACTTGAATGTGTAGATTAAGTTGAGAAGAATTGACATCTTGACACTGCTGAGTCTTCTTATCCAAAAACATGCAGAATCTCTCCATTTATTTAATTCTTCCTAGTTTTTATTCACTGAAGTTGTATAGTTTTCCTCATATAGATGGTGCACAAATTTGGTTACATTTATACCTAAGTACTTCATTTTGGGGGGTGCTAATATAAAAGGTATTATGGTATAAGTTTAAATTCTACTTGTTGAATGCTGGTATATAGGAAAGTGATTTTGTATATTAACTTTGTGCCCTACAACCCTGCTATAATTGCTTATTAGTTTCAGGAATTTTGTTGATGATTTTAGACTCTATGTAGATGATCACATCATCTGTGAACCTGGTAGAGATCCAGGAGGTAAAACTTAGAAAAATGTGGGGGTCTCCTGATGATTGGGCTTTCCTGAGTTTTTTAACTCTCAGAGTTATTCGCACTGAGTCTCCAGCAACTCATCAATGCAGTTCAGGTTTCCCCACTCCAGCAATGGTTCCCTTAGAGACTGCTGCTTCAATAAGTTGTGATTCTCAGTATTCACCTGTAGATCTCTCCAATTTTTAGAGGCATCAGTGTGCCCTTTGACTTTCCTTCTCTACTGGATCCAAGCAGAGTTGTTGACTTTTCAGTTTTTTTCAGACTTGTACTTGTTAGGTGGAGGGGTGTCTACCAAGCTTTTTACATGTCAGACCAGATACCCAAAGTTTTGATACTATATTTTAAAGATAAAATTTACATACCATAGAAATCATCATTTTACAGTATATGAGTCAGTGGGTTTTTTTTAGTATATTCACAGATAAATGCAATCATTACCATTATCTAATTTTGTAATATTTTAATCTCCCCCAGAAGAAACTCTATACCTGTTAGCAGTCACTCTCCATTCCCCCTTCCTTTCTGGTCCTGACCACCACTAATCTCCTCTGTGTCTCCATATATTTGCCAGCCTCTGACTTCGAACTTCAGTGGAATTATACACGGCGTGGCCTTTTGTTTCTGGTTTCTTCCTCTTGGCATGTTTCCAGGGTGCATCCATCCTGCAGCATGCATTAGTACTTCATTCCTTCTTATGGCTGAATAACATTCGCTATATGAATATCCCAAATATTCTTTAAACATTTACCAATTGACGGATGGATATTTGGGTTGCTTTCACTTTGGGGCCATTTTGAATAAAGCTGTACATGTAAAAGTATTCATGTTAACATGGATTCAATTCTCTTGAGTACATGCCTAGGAGTGGAATTGCTGGATCATATGATAACACTACAAATAGCCAAACAAAGGCAACAACATAAACTTAAACAACATGAGCTCAAACACAAACACTTAAAAATATTTTTAGTGCAAAACTCATTTTTCACTTCATTCCTTTCATGTGAGATAAAATATTAAGTACAACAAACCTATACAGTACTTCCACTTCATATAGATTAGCTCTGGAGCTTTTCCTAAGCAGTGAGAAGGAATACAATATTTTCTTTTCACAGGCTGATGATCATGAGTGGCTTGAAAAATTTAAACATTTGGAGTGTTCATTTTTTTAGAAACTGAGCCAGGTAATGGCTATATCAAAAAGAGCAAGTAAAGTCTTAATCCCTTTACACTCACATTTTCATTCCAATGACTAAGTGTTGATATCTAGCCTGGAGATTTTATGTGTTTAAAAAAATAAAGTACAGAGTCTAGTTCCTTTCAAGGAGATATTCCTGTCTATATAAGGAGAGAAGCTAAAAACAAAATAATTGCACAGAACAGCTCATTAGCCTTGTTTTAATTACCATTGTGTTCTTTGATTTTATTGTTCTTTTGGTGAGGAAAAGCCAGAAGAGCTTAGTACCTCTTGCAAGGTAGTCATTCCAACCTGCAACATTTAATAGGGCCAGAAGCAAATAAATAAGAAAGATAATCAAGCTTTCTTTATGACTCTCTAAGCTTTTTGGCTCTACAGAACAGTCCCTCAGAGCCTCCATTGTTGAAAAATGGAGAAGCCACTAGACAGATAATGTGGCTGGCAGAATAATGGCCTCCCCAAAGATGTTCACACCCTACTCTCCGAAACCTGGAAATACAGCTGACCCTTGAACAACACGGGTTTGAACTGCGCAGATTCACTAACATGCAGGTTTTTTTCCCCCAAAGTAAATACTACAGCACTCCACGGTCTGAAGTTGGTTGAATCTGTGAGTACGGAGGCGTAGATGCAGAGGAGTCGCATTGACAGAGGCCACTGTAAGTTAGATGCGGGTGTTCGACTGTGCAGGGTCACTGCCCCTGATGCCCACCCTTGCACTGTTCAAGGTTCAACTTATGTTGCCGTGGCAAAAGGGGCTTGCCTGATGTAATTGAAGTAATGACTTTGAGGTGTAGAGAGGCTCTGGATTACCCCAATGGGCCCCATATAAATATCTGGGCCTTTGAGGTAGAAGCACATTTTCCAGCAAATTTCACAGTGATAGGGAGATATGACTATGGAAAATTGGTCAGAAAGATGCAATATTTCTGGCTGTGAAGTTGGAGATAGGGTTCCATGAGCCTAGGAATGTGGGTGGCTCCTAAAAGCTAGAAAAGGCAAAGAAATGGATTCTCCTCTAGAGCCTCCTGAAGTAATGCAGCCCTGTGGACATTTTGATTTTAGTCCACTGTTACCTGTGTCAGGTTCTAACCTTCAGAGCTGTAAGATGATGTGTGTATCATTGTAAGCCATTCTTTTTGTGGTAATTTGTTACAGTAGTAATAGAAAAGGAGTCCAGGGGAAGTCAGAAAATGTCTGTGTCTTACAAGGGACTCATAAACTATTCAATGCAGGATTTCCCAAACTGTCCCATGATCAAGTAACTTTGAGAAAGTTGTTCATGTGAGCCCCATCTTAAAGAGTCACAATTACTATAACTAAGGAAAACTTGAGAAGTCCTGAAGAGTATTGTAACTCAGAGTATCTGCTAAATGCACTTGCTATAATCCCACCTCTTTTTCTCTTTTTGTTTTCAGAATATGTCTTCACACCCCTCAGAAAGCCACTCTGTCCCAATGACAAGAAGACAACGTTCCCTAGAATCCAGACTCTGAGGCGAGACTCACCCCAACAAAGTTCATAACATAAAATTTTCTCCTCAATAATAACAAAAACAACATGGCTGCTTTAGCACTGAACCTAATTTTATTATAAAAGTGTTCACCAAACTATTGAAAATTTACTAATTTCATATTAACAAGAGGAACGCAGTAAAATACTTCTTCCACGGTGACTGAGTATGTTCCTCAAAATGCCTAACTCTGCTGCTAGAGTCCATTTTCCACAAACTCTGGTTCCCATAAAGGCAAATTTGAGAAGGAACAGAGGTACAACCAAATGCTGCTGTTTTCCTTCATAGCACTTAAATAATGCTTTCTCCACATTTCCCACTGCCTGTTCCAAGAGCAGTGTCCTTTGATGTTTTTCAGATACACATTAGCCACATCCTTTTCCAGAAAGTGAATACTTTTTTTCCACCACCTAGGTTTTTAAATAATAATAACAAAGATTACAACTGATAAAGCTAACAACTCAGAATGCTTATTTTGTGCCAAAGTCTGTCCTACATGCTTCATGTGAGGAATCTTCATTTAATCTTTACAACACCCGATTAAGTTAAGTATTACTATTAATATCTCTGTTTTTACAGATGAGCCAACCGTGGCACAGAGAATTTGAGTACTCTGCCCAAGGTCAAGTGACAGGAAGTGGTGGAGTCAGTCTCCACATAATTGGACTTAGAGCCAGGGGCCTTGTAAGCAGTAACCCAGTGGTTCTCATCTGGGGGTGGTTCTACCTCCTCAGACCTTTGGCCATATGCAGAGGCACTTGTGGTTGTCACAACTGAGGGGTGGAGTGCTACTGGCATCTAGTGGGCAGAGGCCAGGGATGCTGCTAGACATCCTAGAGGACCCAAGACAGCCCCCAAAACAAAGGAAGATTCCGCCTGAAGTGTCAAGAGCTCCAAGATTAGGAAACACTGCCCAAACCAAATGCCTCCTCAGGACAGGGTATTCTGAGTGTGCTAATTGTTGGCAGGACGTGTGCCTTCTCGTTTCTAGGTTAGAATCTCTATCTGGGAAATGAGGTTATCTCAGCCAGGGATGGGACCACTTAGAATCACAGGGTCCCTTTGGCACATCTTCTCACGGCATCAATTTACTCAGTAGTTTCAGCTGGTACTCTCACACTCTGCCCTGCCATCCTGGAATACTACATTATTCTAATTTTGTCCTTCAGTGGCCATGTGGGAAAAGCAGTAGCCCACCAGGGCATGAAGATTTGGCTTTTCATTAGCCGTGTC
Source organism: Antilocapra americana (assembly GCA_007570785.1). Classification (NCBI taxonomy): domain Eukaryota; kingdom Metazoa; phylum Chordata; class Mammalia; order Artiodactyla; family Antilocapridae; genus Antilocapra; species Antilocapra americana. Next base: position 1,396,682 of record ML663462.1, read on the forward strand.
CTTATAGACCAGAAGATATAACAGCAGTGTCTGCGTCACAGGCAACGGAGAGAGCAAAGGGAGCAGCCACAACTGGGTTGCTTGGGATGTAGTTAAAATATTTTTGGAGAGCAGTTTCTGTATATTTACTCAGAATATGATTGTGCATACCATTTGACCCTGCAATTCTATTTCTAAAAATGTATTTTGCAGGAATACAGAATGTGCAAGATACATTTACAAAGATGTTCACCTCAACATCAACTCTGATAGCAAAAAAAAACCAAACTCCATAACAGTAGAAATGCTTGCCTATGTTCACTAAAACATGTGTGCAAGACTGTTTATAGCAGCGTTATTTGCAACAAAGACTGTAAAGTACACAAATACTCATCAAAGTAGAATGGATAAATTGTGGTAAATATATCCACACAATGGAATGCTGTGTAGCAATGAGAATGATTAAACAAACTGCAACCACCTACAACAATATGGATGAAGGGAGTTCACAGGGAGCCCAGGGTGCCGGTCATGTTGTTTCCTCATATGGTATAGGTGTGTTCACTTGGGGGAAACATGAAGTTTTAAACTTATGTATGATAGGTGCCCTTTTCTATTGTATAGGGTCTTCCCCGGTGGCTCAGCGGTAAAGAATCTGCCTGCCATGCAGGAACCACAGCAGATGCAGCTTCAATCCCTGGGTTGGGAAGGTCCCCTGGAGGAGGCATGGCAACCCACTCCAGTATTCTTGCCTGCAGAATCCCATGGACAGAGGAGCCTGGAGGGCTACAGTCCATGGGGTTGCAAAGAGTCAGACACGACTGAAGCAACTTAGCACTCACATACACACTTCTATTCTCTCTTTCTCTCTCTCTCTCTCTCTCTATATATATATACACATACATACATACATAAACATAAGCAACTTAAATATCCATCAGTGGGTAACTAGCTACATAAACTATGAAATGGGATAACTAGTCAATGGAATTCTATGAAGCCATTAAGCAAAATGAAGTAGCACTCTCTGTGTAAACTTGGGAAAATGTCCACGCTATATAAAGGCAAACAAGGAAGTTGCAGAACGACATGATGTCTATCATAAATTTTATAGGAAACACGTGTGAGTGTAAGCACAGAAAAAGCAGAAGGAATATTCTCAAATGGTTAATAGTAACTTTTGCTTGAGGAGGTGCTTCTTAGGGATTTTAACATTCTGCCTGATGTATTTCAAATATTGTTTGAGTTTATTTACTAACATGTATTGTGTTTGTACTTAGAGAAGAAGGGCATAGAGAAAATTAAGATGAACAAAATACGCCTTAAACATTTGAGACAGTTATTATGTCATCACGTGGGAAGTAAGGGGTTTTGCTGGATGAAGGCAATGCTAATGAGATAAACCTAGTGCCTTGCCTTCAGGGTTCCTAATTGAATCCAGTGAGGGTGGTCACTGTTGGTTTGTTGCTGGCAATCTTAACAATTGATTCAAATTAACACTTGTTTGTTGAGCTGCTCCACATCCAAATCTAGTTGTGGTGTGGCCACGGCAAACAGGATTCTTGGCCACACAAAGAATATGTCTACAAAATGACAAAACAATTGGATTTGTTTGATTACATGAACAAAACTGTATATTCAGAGGAAGGAAAAATCAAAACAGCTACACCCAAAGTAACCTACCCAGATGGGTGGTTCACGAAATTCACTCACTCATTGAATCAACATTTTAGCAGCCTCACGACTCTGTGAGAGAATCTGTTTGAAATGAAATAGTCGTAGATAAACCAGCAGGCCATGGAAAACACTGTTTTCTTGAACCATGATCAACAAATGTTTTCTGAGTGCTCACCATGGGTTTGCCATCATGCTAAAACTCAGTGGGTCCAATACTCCTATTGTTTTTTGAACTTTTTATTTTGTGTTGGAGTATAGCTGATAAACAACATTGTGATAGTTTCAGGTGGACAGCAAAGGGACTCAGCCATACATACACATGTATCCATTCTCCCCCAAACTTCCCTCTCATCCAGGCTGCCACAGAACACTGAATAAAGTTCTCTGTGCTGTACAATTGGTCCTTGTTGGTCATCCATTTTAAATACAGCAGTGTGTACTGACACTCCTATTTTATAACCAATTGCAAATGCCACTGTGCTGAGTGTACTCAGTTCCACTCATGGCACTGAATGGAACTTCACTTAAAAGTAAGAACCATTGATTTGGGTAAAGTTGATAGAACTACAGCTTTTCATACACAGTAAATGTTTACGAGACATATATTAACAATTCATAAGGTAGACAGGATTGTGTCCCATGGAGTTAAACCCTGGCTGTATGTTATATTCAACTGAAACAGAATTTCTAAAGGTGGCCCCTGACCATCTATAGCTGTAAAAGCTCCCCAGGTGATTCAAAACCACGATGACTTGGAGCCATTGCTCAGACCAATTAAATCAGAAGCTAGGTGGAACGGGACACAGAGTATTATTTAAAAGCTACCCAAGTGGCTCGAAACTATAGTCTGCACTGAAACAAATTTCTTCTAAATTTATATTGTAAAAGAATCAGAGGTGGCCCTTCAAGAAGCATTTTGTAAAGGGACCCAATATGACTTATGTGAAATGGAGTATTTCCTGCCATATCAATAAATAGGGATGTCACAGCCATTGGTGACTCTGGCCTTCCAAATGTGAATTTTTGATCTTGGAAAGTGCTGAGGAGTGGGGTCGGGGTAGGAGTAGGGGTAGAATGGGTGAAAAAGCGCCAGCGGCAGCCACCAGCTCCAGGCCGAGATGCATAGGAAAGGAACGATTTCAGGGAAACAGAGTCTAGCGTCTACCCATACATAGAAAAGCACTAAATTCCTTAACTTCAGATATCTGGTTTTCCTTAATTAACAATAATCTTTTGATGTTCTGACTACCTGGCCCTTATTGCAAACTTCTATATAACCTGACTGACTTCTTTCCCCGCCTCCTGGGAATAGTTCTCTCAGAATTACTTGAGATGCTGTCTCCAGGTCTTGAAGTCCTAAAAATTCCCATCTAATGGAACATAACTCTCAAGTCCAAGGTTGTGACTATTTTTTTGTTGATACTTGGTTTCAGTATGTGCAGTTTTACAAGAAAGTTGATCACAAGGTGGTATTCTACCATGTTATGGTTTCAGATGTTTCAGCTAATGTGTATATATGAGCTAGCAGTTTGTTAAGTGCTTAACAGGCATAAACACTAGTCCACGTGCTTGATTGACATTATTTCATTTAATCCTCACAACAATTCTATAAAGAACTAAGTAGGAAGAGTCTGATAGCACTGCCATACACAGGGCATCAAGTCCTAGACAGTCAAGGTTACACAGACTCAGGCAGTTTAAGAAAACACTTCCTTAAAACTGAGAGCAGGAAATGGGGCAATTATTATCTCCATAACTTTAAGATTCTCACTCTGACCAGGGCAGATCTTGAGAACTAGCATTCATTTGTAAATGGGTTACAGGGAGGAGGAGGGCCTTATCCACTCACAGAAAAGAGGTCAGGCTTATACAACTGACTTTCTGAAGTGTACACATTTCTGAAGCCTATGTGTTTCCTCTCTTTCTTCATTCCTTAAACTAAGTTAGATTAGTAGGATATGATTAAATTGCGATTGCCTGCTTGTTTTCATTATCCACAGTTTAAATCAAATCTCATGCTTCTTTTTGCTGCTCAAGGGGTACTTATAATCTGCAGTAGAATTTTAAAGCTGAGTTAAGCATAATTCTCTGAGAACAATTAATACAGCGTTACAGTTGTAGCATAGAACACGCCAAATCCAAATTGATATCCATTTTAAGTTATTGGCACCATGATTCCAAATCTGCATAATGAAGGTGAAGACCACTGGGACATACCATTTTCTTTTTTAAATAACAATTTTAATCTTTTTAATACTCTGAAAAGTGGGTGGTTTTTCCCATCAGATATTTTTTTCAACAGTAATTTTTATCTAAATAACTCATTTCCCCTATTTATCTTTTCATTTTTCTAAAGGAAATCACAGAGTTTTAAAACTCGGGGTTCATCATGCAGATTGTCAAGGATCCTGAAACAGTGGTTTTTCCACCACAGAGGCTAGGTGCAGGCATCCACCCCACTTCCTACACCTCTACACTCAGCTCAATTCTTAGGTAAATATAGATTTGTGGTTCTCAACTGGGAGCAATTTTGTTCCGCTTCCTCCCTAAGGAACACATGGCCATGTCCGGAGACATTTTTGGTTGTTAACACTGGGAGAGGAGGAGGTTCTGGCATCTGGAGGATAGAGGCCCGGGATCCTGCTAACATGTTACAGTGCACAGGACGGCCCCACAACAAAGAATGATCTAGTCCAAGTGCCAAGGATGCTGACACTGAGAAACCCTGCTAGAGAAGTTCTCCAAGATCCATTTTCCAACTACATATTGTATGATACCACTTATATGAAATGTCCGGGATAGACAAACTCATTGAGACAGAAAGCAGATTGGTAAATAGGGAGCAATTGCTAATGAGTATGGGATTTCTTTTCAGGTGATGAAAATGTTTTGAAACTAGATTGTGGGGATGGTTACAAACTTTGTGAAGATACAAAAATATACTAAAGCCCACTCAGTTGTACACTCTAAACAGGTAAACTTTATGATATGTAAATGCTAGGACAATAAAGTTATTAAAATTCTTTTTATAGACTTTTCTTTAAGTAGCTTTTATTTCTGACTAAGCAAGGGCAGTTTTGAATAGCTTTAGGTTTGGCTGGAGAATATTCTGTGGCAGCCCTTATTAAGTGCAACTGTGTATTTTATAGGAAAGATTACAGATTTTTATTTTTTAAATTAAGATGTTCCCAGAATATTATTGTTTTTTCCCATAATATTATTTGATCTGGGGCCCTTACAGATATTGCATTTATCTTTGAGCTAATAGGTCAGGAGTGCCTGGGTCAGGGTGGGTACCCAGGGGTCTGGTCTACTCTAGCTCTCATTGTGATATAAAGATGGCCAAGTCAGCCAACCACCTCCCACTTCAACTTCCTCATTCCTGACAAACTTTCTTGTTAGAAACCCAAGAAAGCAAGCATGGTGAGAGCAAATGTGTAATGCTTCGCTGCTGCCAATTGTACACAACTCACATTCCTTGCCCTGGCATCCAGGTCTCTCTCTTCCCACCAGCCACTTGCATTGCTATTTTTCAATCTAAAATCTCTGTTCCTGCCCAGTTGGTCTTCTTCTGCATACCCAAGCACCCTCTGCATTTTTCCATTTCTGCTATTTCTGATGACAAAGCCCTGTGATGGAATAGCCTTTACATCTATCCAAATCCTCTGCATTCCCAAAGCCCAGACACCTTCTACCTTTTTCCAAAACCTCTGATTCACGGTAAATGACAGCAGTTATTTCAGGTAAGGAATTGTACATTTAATTGCTAAGAGCATGGAAGCATGACAAGATGTCACCTCTTGGACTTATCTTATACTCCAGCCTCGACCTCACACTATGCCAGCAGCACTGGCTTCCTGCCTGTTCTCCAACATGCTGAGCCTGCCTCCATGTTGGTGCCTTTGTGTTGGCCATCACCCTAGAGATGCTCAAGTTCTGTTTAAAACTGACCATCCTATTGTAACGAGCAACTCAGCATTTTAATGCCTCTTAGCCAGCTCTGTATTTCCTTTTCCTTAGCCCTTCTCATCGTTTAACATATCTTTTATTTATCATATCTATTGTTTATATTGCTCTCTGTGAGATTGTGAAGAAGGATCTCTCCGTCTTTTGTTCACTGATACACTCCATGAATATAGGTCATGCTTGGCATGTGGAAGTTAATCAACTATTATTTAAACATGTTAAATGCTAGAACATCAGATGACAATAAACTCTAGTTTCATCATCATTGCCGTTGTCATCATCAACTGTATCACTGTGTGGCAGCTCTTATACTTTTATTCCATACCACTGCACTGTGTTTAACCTTTCCTGGTTCTGCATTTTATATACTGTATAAAGATGGGGTAAGCTTCTTAAGGGTAGAGACCAGTGGCATGTATATATTTTTGATATGTCTTCTTTTCAGATTGAGATATAATTCACTTGCCATGAAATTCACCACTTGAAAGTTTACAATTGAGTGGATTTCAGTACAGTCAAACGCTTGACAACTGTCACCACTAATCTAATTCCAGAACATTTCCATCAACCTCTTCATAAAAACCCCAAACCCATTAGCAGTCCCTCCCCATGCTTCTCTCTCCCACATCCTGGCAACCAGGAATTGAGTTTCTGTACCTATGGATTTGGTTATTCTGGACATTTCGAAAAGGGAATCATACAATATATGGTCTTTTGTGTCTGGCTTCTTTTAGTTAGCATCATGTTTTCAAGGTTCATCCATGTTGCAGCACTCGCCAGCACTTCATTTTTTCTCATGGCTGAATAATATTGTGTTGTATGGATATCATGCCATATGTTTACGTGTGTGCTAGGCTTTGAATATTATAGATACTCAATAAACATTTTATCCCAATGATTTACAAATTCTGGAAGCATATGGAATACTACTGAGAAGAAACTTAGCACATGACTATAATTCTCCTAAGAGCACCTGATAATCAAGATGCTATATGAGGTAACATAAAAAATAGAGATTTTATGATTTTTCAAGCTGTGTTAGCATTATACTGGGGCAAATGTCACCTACAATTAGAGCAAACTTGTACTCACTCCATTGAATTCTGTGATAGGTGACTGCACCTCTTTAATTTCAAGTAAAAATTCCTATGATAAAATGGATGTGAGTAGAATTAATTTGGCTTCCTGGTGGTGCTAGTGGTAAAGAATCTGCCTGCTGATACAGGAGACACAGGAGACTTGGGTTCAATCCCTGGGTTGGGAAGAACTTCTGGTATTCCTGCTAATTTATTTCCTCAGAGTTATAGCAACTTCAAATGTAGTTAATATTCCAGACATATCACTCATGATGTGGCCTTTTAAATAGAAGTTTGGAAATAACTCTCAACTACTATCACTGAATTTTATATAATTAAGGGATGTGATAAAGAAAATACTAGCTGAAAAGCTGCTCACCATGCTGCCCATGTTCAAAGGGCCATGAGCTAAAACAATAACCAGAATGGATACCAGAAATGACAACACAACCAGAACTGGAGACATTGTCTGCACTTGGGTTTTACCATTATTTCTTGTTCCTTGTAGAATTAGCTGATCATATGCAAATAGTATTCTGACATTTTATACTTATGTCCTTGTGGGTAATTCCTTAAGAAATGAACATGAGAGGTAGCCTACTGAATAGTAACAAAGTAAAAATTTTCTATCCAAGAACAATAGAAGAAATTCTGCATATCAAATATGTGAGAATGATCATTTCCAACCTTTTGGGTGGTGAACTGTTTCCTTTGCTGTGTCTCCTTGAGCAATTGGTGAAATTGTCTTAATATTGGAAATCACATTTAGGAAGAGTCAATTGTATGCTCAAGACATTACCAGCTTCGTGTTACTGATGTTTCCCCATTTTCCAGGTAGTGAGGTAAGTATACAAGAATCAAGATCACTGGCTCAGGTCAAGCAGCATGGCTCAATGGCCCAACCATAACTCTAGCTTATGCTGTCCTTTGCCAAAGACAAGTTCTCTCCACCATAGCAGATTGCTTTTGTTTGAAGATTACCAATCTGTGTATGTGTACATTGAATTCCCTTAGGAAGGTGCAACTTACCTTGGTGCATTTTGCTCAATAAGCAGAAATAAAAATGCTTGTTCTTATGTTACTGTGTTACCTCTGTTAACAGACATAACATTTTCACTCCCGACAGTTACCAGTTAATTATAACCCAAACAACATACTATCCATCTGCATATAATTTCCCTTACTGAAAACTGCTCCACCAGATACTTAGGAAATGCTTACAGACCTGACAAATTACAAGTTGTATGAGTTCTGTGTGTGCTTATACTATTCAGATAGCTTTCACTAGTGATCTAAAAGGGACCCTATAGCTTTTTAAAAATCATTTCTTTTGTCTTTGATTTGTATGTTCAGCTTTTATTCCCCCTGAGAATGAATATTAAATAAACCTAGGGCTTGTGAAAGATCCAGACCTATCATTCAGCACTCTCTCTGAACACGGATGAGCAATATTATACCCTAAACTTCCTGTTTCTCTCCTGCATTTGTTCTGTTCACCAATTATTAAAAAAAAATAAAATCTTGGTTTCCCAAAAGCTTTCAGGAATAAGTCTCTTAGATAACTACTGTTAATATTTTGGTGACTGTCTCCCCAGCTGGAGAAAGGGAGAGAGGGGGAAGAAGGGGAAGAGGAAGGAGGAGGAGAAGGAGAATCATTTCACAGCCAAAGGACTCTAAAAATCATTTTTTCCACTTAACTATGTCACAAAGAGTCAGACACAACTCAACAACTGAACTGAACTAATGTATCACAAGCATCTTTATATGTCACCAAATACAGATGGATACCCTTTATATGTGCCACAGTGGATTTGAACCAGTCCCCCATTGGGAGGCATTTTGTTCTAGATGTTGATTCATAAACATTTCTATCTACTTTATATTGTCCTTGGAAACAGCAGGCACTGCCTATAATTGAATCTTTCCCTGGTAATTCAGCATGTGGGTACCCGTTCATGTCCAATCACTGTAGGACCCTCAGGCTGAAAGACTGAAGCAATCCCATGGAAAATTAATATGCCCCTCCCCAGTCCAGCCACAGAACTCCTGGAAGACTCTAGGTGGGCCGCCTTTCCCACAGCCCCTGCATCTTTCGGGCTCACTGTGCTCCTCATCCCTTTCTGCTCCACAAACACAGACATAGGTCAAGAGCTTGTTCACTTCCTGAAGGTGAGAAGGACCATCTGTTCCAACACCCTGTCCTAGCATTCTCCACCCCAATGCAGGGTGAAAAATACTTCTAGAAACTGTGAGCAGTTTGAGGATTGGGTCACTGACCTATTCATCTTTGTACTTCAGTGCCAATGACTGTGCTAGGCACATACTAAGTGCTTGGCAATGGCTACTTAAGTCAGATAAAAGCTTTGGCCTTTGAGGGATAAGTTAAGAGTTTAGGGTCCTAGGACCATCTCCCTTTACTGCAAATACTGGAAATACTGCTGGTGTATTTCCTGCTGCTTCAGTAAAGTTTCCTTTTTTCATTTCAAGACTCTTGGGGCTTGCTGAGCCAGTCACCACCTTTGATCACCACCTTGAATACCATTACCATGTGCTTCTGTCTTCTTATATATGCCATTCTTCTTTCTAATTCTTTACTCTTGTTACTGCTTTTCTGATGCTTCTTTTTTTTAATCCCAAGTCTACTCACTTATTAAATGTTGTTAGCCAGTAGAAGATTCCTGTTTTTCCCCATAGCTTCAAATGACCAGCCATAAAACATAGTTGAGTCCAGGATATTTTGGAATATGTACTGATGGCTTGTAGTCAATAAAATATGTGAATATGGGTGAGAGAGGTTAGGTTTTTATGCTATTATTCTTTTCAAATTACACCTTGGGCTGAAGCCTAAAAAGCTAATAATAATAATAATGAAACTTTATTATATCAAGCAAATTAACTCAGTTTCAAATAAGGAAAGAAATCAATTTTATCTATCATAGTATATTTGCTTGTAATATATTACAATTTAAACTAACAGGTCAGAGCCAAATATAATAAGGATGTTGTGATAACTGATTCTAAATCCTTTACAGCATCTCCCTTTTTAGGTCCTTATCAGAGGCTATTTGCATGAAAGTCCATAGGCGCACTGACAGCAATACCGAGTTATCCATCTTAGTTGTTTAAAAATTCATCTAAATTACTGCAAGAGTTCTTTGTTTAGGAGACTCCACATAGATTAAGGACATTTGAAATATTTTCATTATATCATGGATAATTTCTCTACATTTTCATCAATTAATTGACACATTTATCCAGCACCTACTTTGTAAAAGAGATTTTTCTAGCTACCAAAGAGCTCCCAAGGAAGTATGACACAATACCTGATTTTTAAAGGTTGCAAAGGGAAGTCGGTGGGTTTATTGGAATCAATGAGTGATGGTGTCCCGAGGTTCTGAAGAGGGTGCAATTCCACTCCAGCAAAGCAACCAAACAAAACAACCAGCCTGGAGAATGATATTTTCTTTTAAGTAAATGTCTATAGAAGAAACACTTAAAATTTGACTTAAGTTCCAGCCACATAAGAAAACCCACTCCTGAAATTATTCTAGAATATGAGAGATGTAGATCTGCTTTAAAAGAAGATTCAAGAAATGGGCTCCTATAGTTGATAAGGAAGTCTTCTGGAACTCATAACACCTCACTTGTCCCAATGTCACTTACATACCTCGACCACTGCTGAAAATCAGGAAGTTGAGCAAAGGGGGAAAATGAAAAAAAAACAAAACAATATATCCTCCCAGCATTCAAAAACCAAGACCACAATACTGAAAGTTTTGAGCTTTTCTCATAAGTGAGCCTCCCAGGTCGCCTTAGCTTATAGCATCTCTTTACTTACAGTCCACACATATTCCTAACATGCTTGGCCATATGATTTTCCAGCATACTGTAAATCAGAAGATTACAAGGGGAGAAGTTGCTAGCATAAGGAATATGATAACAGCAAAATGTGATGGGATGTAAGTCAAGAAAAAGAATAACTATGAAAAAATGGGCAAAAGAACTTATTAAAAAACTATAAAGCACCATATAACAACTTTCTGTATGTATGAAATTTGTTGTTGTTGAGTATCTAACTTTTTGTCTGAGGCCAGGCATTGTAGGAAGGGAAGACATTTGAGATATGCTTCCGCTCAGAGCTCAAGGGTGCTTAGGCTCCTGACTTCCATGGCTTCCCCTTACTAAAAGTAGTTGATTGGGACAAAGTAAGGAGTGTGATGGCAGTGGGTTAGATTTTAGTTGCCTTGGATCAACCCATGGTTGGCTCATCTCTTTTCATACTCTGGGAGTTGGTGATGGACAGGGAAGCCTGGCGTGCTGCAGTCCAAAGAGTCAGACACGACTGAGCAACTGAACTGAACTGAACTGCTTCATCTCTGACCACTGGCAGGCAGGGACCATTTGGTTCTTGATTTGTACCAAAATCCCAGCCTGAGGTCCTTCCACATGAATTGCATGTCCTGCAGCCCCTGCTTGATTCCACAAAAATCTGAGCAGTTGTTTCTGGGCCAGAAAGTATCTGAATGTAATATTTTTGTAACCCTTTCTTGGTCCTTCCTTGTTCCCATTAAGCAAGAATGGGAACCTATAAGGGCATTTATTCACTAGTCATTTTGGAGAAAAGCTTTTGGAAACAGGAACAAAATCATTCACATATCAATATTTGTCCCTTAAGTAATACAAATGGTCATAGGTTCATAAGTATTCAACATATATATTTAAAATGAATGCATAAGGGAATAAAGACACATTCTGGCGTCATTCTTTCACAGATATTCCATAGAAGAAAATATTTTATTTTTGTGATGCATTTTTTAAATAATGATTTTTTAAAAAAGAAAATATTTGATGTTAGAGAATAAGAAAAATAATAACACAAATACTTTGGAAGTGTTATAGCCTCTACCTAACAAAATAAGCCTAGTAAGTTCAGTCTAGTAACTTCTGTTTTATAAAGTTAACTTATTCATAAATGAAACAACTGCTTATAGGAAAAAATTTTCAATTGAAAAACATTGAGTAACTGGTAAATTGCCTGTTGGACCTAAATTGGTGGAAGAGATTTCAAGCATAGAGATCCATATTTTAGTACCTTGTGACTTGGGATATTAAGTGGGGGGAAATAAATTGAAAGAACTACATCATTTTTATTATATTTGCCATGACACTGAATCCCATGGTGGATTGGCAATGACTCACTATCTGATAGACCAGAGAAATTAATGCCATAATAATCATTTTGCTGATCCTTGTGGCCAAATGTACGACTCTTTCTCATTGTTGAAAGATGAGGCAAAATAATGAGACACATTTTATAGACCTACAAAACTACTATTAGTTCACAAATGACTTGTCCTTAACCTTTTCAGGCACTTAAATATATGTAGTTAAATAAAATGAGGAGAAAGATTGGGCAAAAGCATATAATATGATCTACATTTTCCTTCCTCTCTCTCGTACTGTCCCTCCTACTCTCCTTTATCTCCTTGCCACACACCTCCTACCTCCTCTCCCTCCAAGTGAGTTGATATCAATTCTCATCCATTTTGCAACCTCCTTCAAAAGGAATCTTTCTTACCTTTGACATATAATAAATATACTCATGAATAAATGCAAACTATGGACACAATTGACTTTTAGAAGCATATTCTATGTTCCCTTTCAATCACATACTTGCCTCTTATAGCTTTCCACTTTCTCTTTTGTAATTTCTCTCTATCTCTCTGGTTGAAAGATTTACCTTACCTTTCTTCACAATGGTTATTCATTTTCTACTAATTCATCCCCAAGGATTATCTTAGAATCTTATTTGTTAGCATTTTTAAACATTAACTGTGTGCCTAGTGCTGGGGTTGAGGAAAGTGATAACTTTCCATTCCCCCCAGAGATGTCTCTCATTTAGTTTTTACACGAATCCTCTTGGTAGGCTCTAGAGTTGTCCTCATTTTACTGATGAGAAAACTGAGGCTCAGATAGGCTACATATCTTCTCAAGTCCCTCAGTCCTTGGTGAAGCTGGGTTCAGGACATACAGGTAAGTCTAACATCCAGTTCTTAATACTATATTGCCTTTCATGGATATTATTTCCTTGAATTTAATTCAGCCAATGTGGAATATCAATATAAAGATATATGTACATGAACAAACTTTAGAAATATTACTTAAGTAGTCAAAAAATCCAGCTATACTGCTAGCAGTATCTGGGCATATGAGAATTTCCTTTATTGATCAAATAATGATAAACTCCTCATCAGCTACCTCTTATCAATAGTCACAAATTTTTTTTAAATATATTCTTCTCTTTTAATATTCTTTTCCATTATGGTTTACCACAGAATATTGAATATAGTTCCCTGTGCTCTACAGCTGTTGCTGTTTAGTTTCTAAGCCATGTTTGACTCTTGGCAACACCTCGCTCAGCTCCTCTATCCATGGGGTTCTCCTGGCAAGAATACTGGAGTGGGTTGCCATTTCCTTCTCCAACAAATTTTTCTTTTTTACTGATCATATTTTAGAACAAAATAAAAATCCATATGCTTTACTAAGGTAGAAGAATAAATAAAATTAATAGCTAGATTGGAGTTCCTCTAAGAATAGTGCTTTGGTTGTTGTTCAGGCAAAAGAGAGGCTGCTGTGAACATGGGGATAAGACAACTAAAAGAAAAGTTAGGAGTCTCTGTAAGAAAAAAAAATAAAGAGTAGAATTTGCATTTGCTCATGAGAGAATGTGGGAATGGGCCAGAAGGATGTAGGTTAAGAAGGGCCATCATACTAAGAGAGGCTAAGCTGCTGTGTGGGGTGGGGGAGCCAGGGCAATTCTTCCTGTGATATACATTTGTTTTCAGGAATCAACATATGTTTTTAAGTGTGTGGTGTGGTATATGATATGTCCCTGGCCTTGTCCTTCAAATCATGAGTAAAGGTTTGGTTACTGGGAGAACCTTGAGTTCATGGTGGCTTGGATGGCAGATGGATTACAGAATGAGACCAAGGAGAAGGGCCTTTATCCTCTCTTTCGGTGGACAACAGAAAGGTTGATAAAGGATGGAGAAGGTGATAAAGGAATTTTCACAGGGAACAGAGAAAATATCTTCAATGGGAGTAGCAAAAAGAGCAGTGGTGATCCTGAATTATAATTCCTCGGAGAATTATTGGCAAGAGCTTTGGGGTTTTACCAGAATGGAAATTTCAATCAATTTATCCTGATCTGAGGGCTGGGGAACCCTACAGGACACATCGATTAGACTATAGAAACTCAACCATCTAACATTTTTTCAGTAAAGAACAATGTTATGTTTATTAGAACCAGGGAACAAACAATGACATGGCTGTTTCTTAATAGTAAATCTGAATATATCAGCATGTGCAGTCAACTCATTTGCTGACCTAAAAACAGACTGATGAAATTTTTTGCCTGTTAAACCTATTATTGCCTATAATGAAAGACTATATGCACTAATCACAACATACAGTCTTTTATTTGATCACAGCTTCTAAAAGTCATGATGTAGAGATTTTTAGTTACACTCAACACATTTTTCCTTGAGAAACCTGATTGGTTGCTCTAGATGCTGTGAATGGTATAAAATGAGCTCTTAGTTGGAAGAAATCTAAAGAATCAAGCAGCCTTGAGTTTCAGACAGAAACTTACTGAGTGCGTGTGTTCAAAGGTATGTGGATTTTATTCATAATTTGGTATCCTTTCTATTGTACTTACTTCTTTTTCTGCATTTCATGTTCAAAAGATGCAAATGTGTTCTGCATTTCTAATAACTTATGCTGGCAATATTCAGCTGGACCAGTTGCTTCTTCAGCTGGACCATGATTAAATTAAACTGATGACTTAAATGAATTGTTACTTTCTCATGCAGCAAAATGTTTGTCTATATTTCTTTAAATTTTAGGTCCAGAATCCCAAAGTACTTTTCAGGGCCAAATTTCACAGCAAAATATTTAATTACTTATCAATTAAGGCAAAAGTAATTTTTCACAGGCTGTGATACATTACTTTGAAAAACATTTCATTTAATTCCATAACAGAACCATCAACAAAATGGTTTTCCTCATTAATGCAAACTTCAAAAAAAAAAAAAAAACAGGTTTAGGAGGTAAAAATATCAATGTACTTCTCATAGCCTGTATTATTACACCGGATACTTATTTCCAATGCGAATTTAAGGCTTTCCTTCTGACAGTTCTCAAAGTTAGCCAGTAATTTGCACCACAAGGCAATGTATTTTAGGATGTCTTGTTTTGCTTCATGTTCCAAGGGTCTTATTTGTGGAATAATTACAGTGCAGTGTCAAACAAAAGGAAAATGTCATCATCTAAATATGGAATCTTTTCAATAAAAGCCATTCAACACTCAGAGAATAATCACAGAATATTAGCACCATCCTCTTTCCCCTCTTCAGCCACATCTTTTGCTGCACATCTGGAGCTCAAGGATGTTACCTGAGGGTCTGAAGTCCTGTCGGTCAGAACACCTGAAATTAAATCCCACTCTTCCTTATCCTGTTTTCCCAGATGACTGATCTTTAGCAGCAGCAGTGCTCTGGTGGATGGTACCAGAACCAACATTTCTATGCCCCCTGGCTCTAAAAGTATCAAATAGTATGCACCTTGATGACCTCAGTGTTTGGAGTTAATTCTATTTTTAATCATTTTACTTCTAACCTACATTCAGCTTCTATGACTCTACAGGCTATATAGGTATAGGAAAATGGCCGGCAAATTCATGTCATGATAGATTATTTATGTCCCTAAAGTTTGTTGAGCTCTCAACCTAAATGAAAAACATCTTTATCGTCACTGTCATTCCAGAAACAATAAAATGGGTTAGAACTGGAATCATATAGGAATGAAGTAATCTCACAGGAAATGGTCCATCCTTTTTATTAGCAACAGATTAATATAGATTTTTATGTGGGTTTTATGAAGCATTAATTATGTCCTTCTTTGAGAAGCGATAAGAAAAGTGGGTGTTTACTTGTATTTCAGGGCTATCAAGAAATGGGGACCTGGATTTTGTTTGCCTGCCTCCTGGGAGCAGCCTTCTCTATGCCTGTAAGTAAAACCCCTCCTTCAAAAGTAAATGTCCAGTTTCACAAGCTTGGAAACAAAAGTCTGCCCCACAATGGGTAAATGTTAGGGTTTAAAACAGTACTTGATCAGGTTTCCTCAAATGTCTCTGTGTTTAAGAAACACTTTGAAGAACTTGTTATAAAAAATGGATTCTCAGATGCTTCTGTCAAAGATTCTAATTGAGTACAGCTGGGGTGGGGCTGTACTCTATATTTTAACTCTATATTTTAACAAGCACCCCAGGAGATTCTATTGGAACAATTAGCCTGTAAATATCATCACCCATCTCTAGATGGAGGAAACTTTTGGAAGGGAACTTTGAAAGGCCTCCAGAGAAAGTATTTAACCAGTCTTAGGCAAATATTACAAAAATGTCAGTTTTCTCTAAAATTCAACTTTTCACAAGTGTCCAGATATTTTCCTGCTCCCCCATGTCCACTGCTGTTGACCTTCAGAGCGTAAGATTTTGTGTTAGGAATTCCTTTCTTGAACCATCTCCCTGTTCTAAGAGACCTCATACTTTTGGGTGTACCTGTTCAGCAAAGGACTTCCGTGTGGTTGTCTGGAATCCTATCTATGCTCAATACATATGGATACATGTTATATTAGTCAGGACTGGGAGGTCTGACTAATTCTCGCTAAATACAGGTACACAAGAGGTTAGATCACATGCAGGCAAAGCAGGATCCATCTGTTTTTCAGTGGCCTAAAGAACAGTTGATACAACCAGAAGCCAGCAAAACTTGAATATCTGCCTCTTCTCTTCCTCTCTCACCCATAAGACCAAGATTCTGTGCTCTGCCTTCCTGAAATCCTGCATTGTGGCAATTCCTAGGTCCCTGAGGGCCCCAGCATTACAAATTCAGTCCCTTTTCCCCTCTTCAATTTAACACCCCTATTCTCTGAGGGCTTCTATCAAGGATATAGAGGAAAGGCAGTTAACTAAAAGGAAAACAATTCATACTCAGATGACAGGAATAAACCCTCTTATGAAATTTGAGCATTTTAAAAGAACAGAACCTTAATCAGCTTACAGCCTGAGGGGGATGGTCTGAATGGTCTCCTCTCCCCCTTCCCCCCACCCCCAGGGCCAAGCAGAATTCCACAATGCAGGCATCAATCACTTGGCCTCCACTTTTGACAAGACAGACAGTTCTGGTTTCCATGATTATTCAGGTTGTTTTGTAATTTGAGCTTCAAAATTTTTTTTACCATAGAAACATTGACAGAATCGTAAAAAGATGACAGAATCATAAAAAGAATCAGCCAAAACTTCATAAATCAACTCTTTCATTTCCCATGGGATTTATACTGTTCCCACTTCACCACACTCATCTTGTTTTCACATCCATCGATTCACACACAGTTGCTTCTTTTGTTGCTGCTCATGTGTTATTTACTTAGCATGCCAATTATGAGTAGTATCTTCTACTTAACCACATATCCACCCACAATTCTCTTCTTGCTGGCATTTTTAACTGTGTAAGAAAAACATATTCTTCTTCCCCACTTGGAGTGAGTTTTGAGATGTGGAATACTGCCTGCCATATCAGTAAACAAATGATGTCACAGCCATCAGTGATTGCAGCCCCCTCCAGGGTGAGCTGGTGAGCCTGAGGGGACCTCAGGGAGGAAAGAATACCTGCCTTCTAGAAGCCATAAGATTGCAGTCATTCCCAAAGGTGAGCCCTGAGGAAACTTTCAGGAAAGGAGAACACAGGATGCTGGCCCCAGATAGCTGAGGTGCAGATCAAAGGGATGATTTCAGTGAGCCCAGACTCCTGCACCTAACAATATACAGAAAAACACTGAATTCCTTGAGATAGCTGGTTTTCTTTCATTAACAATAACCTTTTGACATTCAGTCTACCTGCCCTTTGTTACAAAATCCTTATATGTACTGGCTCCCCACCATCGCCTCCTCAGAGTAGTTCTCTCTGGGTAACTTGAGATGTTGCCTCCCGGTCTTGAAGTCCTAAAAGTTCCTGCTGAATAAACTATAACTCTCAACTTTTAGGTTGTTCATATTTTTTCAGTAGACAGCTTCATCAAGAAATAAAATGATGGGTGGGCTAGAGTAAGACTGATTGACAACATGGATGGAGAGGTGTCTGAAGATCAGAGGAGGATAAATGTGCGCTGGTTTCTGTTCCTAGGACATCTAGGGCTCCTCTCATACACAGGGTACATGTTCAAACTAAAAGTAGACCTCAAATATATTCTGCACTATATAGATTTTTTAAAAGTAGCTGCAGTCTCTCTTAATGTGAAAATTGCATATTGACTTAATCTCTTTCCCTCTCTCTCTCTCTCTCCCCTTCTTTCTCTCCCCCTCCCTCTTCTCTTCCTCTTTCTCATTCTTTTTCTTCTTCTTCCCCCCTTCCTATAAAAGCTACCACCTCATCCTGGGCACCCTGGTTATATCAACTTCAGCTATGAGGTAATTTTTCTCTTTACTAATTTTGACCATTGTTTGAGTTAACAATGCCCTGGGCTCTGTAAAGAATAGTGTGTTGATTCTTCATTCAAGATGTTTCTCAGTCCCACTTTTTCAGTTCTTACTCCCAGCTTCCTGGTTTAAGCCCTGGTGGGTCACCCCAAGCCTTCATTGCCCCAGAACCCTCCTACCTGGCCTCTCTGACTCAGTTTCTCCTCCTTATATGGCTATAAAGTTTATCTCCCATGAACTACCACTCAGGGGGACTGCACGGTAGGGCAGAAATGAACTCTGGCTGAACAGCTTTGTTCTATCCCAGCCTGTAAAACATGGGGAATCAGGTAAGATGTTATTTAAGATCCTTTCCAGCTGGAAAACTCCCTATTCTAAGATGTTAACACTTTGTGTATCTCCCTCATTTGTCCTTACTGAAATATTAGTGACCAAGTGGTCTGTGAAAGCAATGCAAAGCATGAGATTTCTGGAAATTGGGTTTGAGGCTCTCCTCACCCCCATACTTCCCATGAGACATTAGGTCAATCATTTTCTCTCTCTAGAACTTTGGTTTCCTCATCTGGAGAAGGGAAATAATGATAATATCCTGCCTTCAAAATATTGTTTGGGGAGCAAAATAATTAACCAATATCAAAGGTGCTTTGTTAAGTATGACTTGAGCAAAGTTAATAATTGTTTATTGTATTGATATCAAATCCCATACTACTGTCTGAAGGAGTCGCTGGACCTGGGATGAATCAAATACATACTGCTTAGAAAGAAGGAAAAGTTGTACTTCTTTCATAGGCTCAAATGACAGTCCATGAGTTTGTTTACTCATACAAACTGAGGAAAAGTGTTAATGAAAATTTGAGGCAAGATTTTCTGTTATATCTTAAAAGGATGACATATGTGACCTGAAAACCTGTGTTTCTAGTATAAGGGACAGTGTTCCTGCCTCCTTTATTTTTTTTCATTGTTACATCACATCAAAAAAGGATATAATTAAAATTATATCGCATTAATTTTCTGTTTTTTCTCTTGTAAAGAAGAGCAAGAGCTGAGGAATTAAACAGACTTACAACTTTTATAATCTCAGTCAAGCTCATGAGCCTCTTTAACTCTCCATGACCTTGTCTGTAAAAGTGAAAGTGATGATACTTGCCTCAGAGTATGTAAGAAAACATGAAAAATGTGTGTGAGGGCTGTGAGGTGGAACCTCACACACAGGAAGCACCTAACAGATATTTACCTTATTCTTTCTTCCTTAGAACTCCTATTTTCAGGGTATCAGTATTGACGAGACTGCATAAGTGAGTCTATATTTTATGCAACTAAATTAAAACAAATGCATCCTAATCTCTCTTTCTCCTAAGGTGCTTACCCCTCTGAAGTGGTACCAGAGCATGATAAGACACCCGGTATGTAGAGTTTTTTGGTTCTTTATCCCCTTAAAATATTAAGCATGCATTTCAACTCCCTTTTTAAGTGAGGCAACATATCTATGCCACATATTGACACTAATGGGAAATCTAGTTGGTAAGCGGTCAAATCTGTATACACAGTTAGAAATTCTTGCACAGGAAAAAAATTGAGTAAATATTAATATTGCCATAATGACAAAGAAAACATTGCTGCTTCTCCAGTTGGAAGTCAATGGAGCTGATGGTAAACCTGACTCTTTGTTTCTCACCAGTACCCTTCCTATGGTTACGAACCCATGGGTGGATGGCTGCACCACCAAATCATTCCCGTGGTGTCCCAGCAGACTCCCCAGAATCACGCCCTGCAGCCTCATCACCACATCCCCATGGTGCCAGCTCAGCAGCCCGTGGTCCCCCAGCAACCAATGATGCCAGTTCCTGGCCAACACTCCATGACTCCAACCCAACACCACCAGCCAAACCTCCCTCTGCCCGCCCAGCAGCCCTTCCAGCCCCAGTCCATCCAGCCGCAGCCTCACCAGCCCCTGCAGCCCCTGCAGCCCCTGCAGCCCATCCAGCCCCTGCAGCCCCTGCAGCCCCAGCCGCCCGTGCACCCCATCCAGCCCTTGCCGCCACAGCCACCTCTGCCTCCGATATTCCCCATGCAGCCTCTGCCCCCCATGCTTCCTGACCTGCCTCTGGAAGCTTGGCCAGCAACAGACAAGACCAAGCGGGAGGAAGTGGTGAGTACACCTT
Organism: Antilocapra americana; assembly: GCA_007570785.1. Taxonomy (NCBI): domain Eukaryota; kingdom Metazoa; phylum Chordata; class Mammalia; order Artiodactyla; family Antilocapridae; genus Antilocapra; species Antilocapra americana. The sequence goes on from ML663462.1 coordinate 1,417,075, forward strand.
GAAGTCACTACAACACTTATGAAAATGGTTGAGCAAAAATGGCCCCCCAGACACTGAAAAACTCTCATAGTCCAAGGCCTCCAGGTTCAGTAGCTACAGCTACAGCTCAGTGATTCTGTTATTCAAAGTGTGTGCTGTAAGTTTATATTATAAATGAGTTCATCTATATGGCTTAGTAATTAACACGATAGCTTTTGCGGTGGGTTTAAACTCTATAATTACTTTGAATTCCTACCAGAATATCTATTATTGAAACCTGTTAATTTTACAGACAGTACTATAAGGGAACATTAGTTCTCTTTACCTTTCAAAGGTTTGACCAGCAAGAATAGGCTAGAATTGAACTGGAGATTTCTTTTTAAAAGGTAATTTTTACCAATGAAGGGATGCAGATATCTGAACAGGTAGGTGGGAGATCTCTTTAAAAACCTGATGGAAAATTACTTGTTCAAAGTGGTTTTTAATCTAACTTGGAAGAAGCTAAACTAGACAGATTGCTAGATTCCTTTTCAGTGCTGGGATTCTGTAGATTAAACTTTTAGCAATAAGTTTTCACAGTAAAGGATAAAATGTCCTTTCATTACAGAAAGCTCTTTCCCACTCTTCCAAATGTGTGGGAAATAGTCAATAAGTGATCCTTATCCATATATATAAACCCTCACTTTTGTATATAAGAGATTATGTAATTCTACTGTATATATGCCTTCACATGTAATTCCAAGCTATAAATGTTATTAATGATTTTCTACCGAGAAAGTGAGGGGTGGGGTAGAAATTACCTGGATGGGGAGCCGGGATACCTGGGTTCCAATTATAACTGCACCCAAAAAGGAGATGCTATTTAACAAGTCACTTCAACTATATGGGTGTTTTCCCTTTAAAATGAGAGAAAGTAACAAAATCAGATAACTTTCAAGCCTTTGTCTAAGAACAAATACCATAGTTTCCAATAAAAATTATATGTTATATAAGGCTTCAAAATTATGGGCATATTTGTGAAGAACACAGGCATATTTGTGGAAAATATGGAGCATATTTGAAAAATGATTGTATCCCAAATAACCTGGTACCTAGAGTTGATTATTCTCATCTAAGGTACAGGTTACCTCTTTCTATAGAAAATGTGTTTATCTCAAAAAATTCATTTATCTCTTTATTAATAATTAATGTCATGAACTTTATAAACCTTGCCAGAGCTATTCATGGAAAGGGGACTTCGGGTAGGTAGTTTGAACTTTAAAACTCTCATCTAAAGTTAGGGTTAAATAATGATAGCATCTTAGAGTTGTCTTAAGAAAATAAAATGATGAATTCAGAAATGACCATGCAGAAAGTACTTAACAAAAGGCAGCAATTGTTATTTTATTATTCAGTAACTGTTTTAAGTATTCTGAAGGCAGGGACCTCTATCCTGGACACCTCATATCTAATGACTATGAGACAACAAAGAAAGTTTGAAAATTATAGAATTCAACTTCAATGGCTATAATATTGTTTTGGCAGAATTGAAGCCATATTTGTTACTATAAATGGTACTCACTAAGAATATTTGTAAATTGTTTTACTTGCTTCTTTTGCAATTTTTTTTCCAGGATTAAAAGATCAGAAAATGAGAAGAGACCTGAAGTAAATACTTCAGTTGCTTTGAGAAAGACACAAGAACACAAAGCTTTTTCCTACCACCACCTTACTTAGTAAATTCTGTAACTAAAAATAAGCAAACAATAAAAAGTTTAAAAAATCATTCCTGATTTTGTGCTGAATTAAACTTAAAATTTCATGTAACTGGAAAGAAGATATTATAAATGGATCATCTTGAATAATATAGGAACTGCTCATTTACATCTATCAATTGACCATTCTGCAGGCAAATGAGGACTATATTTCTTTTTAGAGACAATTTCAATTACATCATCTCAAAACTTTTAAAAAGTAGAAGTTTATATAGTAGTTGTAATGGTTGGTAATGTGAAAGATTAGTCACTGAGCCAGAACAAAATGTTGTTGTTCAGTCGCTCAGTCTTGTCCGACTCTTTGTGACCCCATGGATGGTAGCCCACCAGGCTCCTCTACTCATGAGATTTCCCAGGCAAGAATACTAGAGTGCGTTGCTCCTCTAGGGAATCTTCCCAACCCCGGGACTGAACCTGCGTCTCCTGCATTGGCAAGCAAATTCTTCTGGGAAGCCAGAACCAAATGAGGGGAAGTTTATATGAAGAATTCTTTACATTAAAAAGATAAGCTTTTCTGAAATGTTTATATTACAAAACAAATTAAAACTTGGAGCACTGGCTTTATACTTCACACCACATTAGTAACCAAAATCTAGTCTTTTGATCTCATTCTACTGAAAGCAATTTTTAAAGGAAATTATGTGATACATAAAATAATGTACTGAATTTTAAATCTTTGAGGTATTTTCCGAAGAAAACTTTTATTAAATGGAGCTTCAAACAGGGAATCACAGTGGTTTATATACAAGTCATTTCTTTCACTTCATAATCTTTAAGATGATAAATTCTACTGTAGTCTTCAAAATGTTAACAGATGCATAAAATGGACTCAATACAGCTTTACTTTCCCACTTATATTTATATTGGAATTCTTTTTTCCTCCTACACCCAAACAGAATTGTAAACAGTTTTTTAGGGTTTATATTACACAGTACCCACTGTAACTTTATTCCAATACCTTTATGATTAAGGTCCCTTAATCATTTTCTGGAATGAATAAACATTACTGGGAGGGTGTCAGTATTCAAGCAAATAAACTGATTGTAAAGATTTAGAGTAAATAAAAAAGTCAAAAAGAAAGCTTTTAATCAACTGACATAGGCAAATTCTAATCAATTTAGTATATATTTATTAATCACCCTCTAGGGTAAGGCACTATTCCATGTCCTGATAAAAATGATAAGCCCGCATCATTAAGGAATCTAGAATCTACCAAAGGGCTAAAATAAGCTCACAAATAATGATAAGAGAAAGCCTAATAGTGTTAACACCATGACAGAAGTGTAGTCAAAATGCCTTGGCAAATATGAAAGAAAGTGCTAGTTGCTCAGTCATGTCCAACTCTTTGTGACCCCATGGACTATACCCCACCAGACTCCTCTGTCCATGGGATTATCTGGAATGTGTTGCCATTTCTTTCTACAGGGGATCTTCCTGACACAGGCAGACATCATTAGCCATGTGTCCAACAGTTTTCCTCACCACTTGGTCCTTGTTGGCAGTGCTGGAATTAATCCCAGCATCAGGCTTTCCACAAATTCAGGGGGGAGGAACCCCCTCCCCTGTCCCACAGAACAAATGCTCACTCCTCTGATTACGGCATCAATTACTATAAAATACCATATCCACACCAAATGTGGCATCTATTTCCCTCGTTAGTGATTGGTTTAAGGACTGGTTGTGTTGGGACCTGGACAATGAATGAGGCCACAAGGGAAATCTAATAGGAGAGGCAGAGCTTCTGGGGAAAAGAATTACCCTCTAATTAAAACTGTTTGCCTAAGTTGTTACCGAGCCTGTAAAGCAATTATCCTTCAATTAAAAAATAAATACATTAAAAAATCTGTGTATACACATGCTAGGGAAAAGTGCTGTTCTGTCTTTGGATCTATTTGTTTGAGGCTGTGATGCCTGGAGTTGTGTCTGCTGTCTTGGGACTAGGAGGGACAAGTAGAAAGGCAGAAAGTCTCTAGGTCTTCGGTGCCCCTGAATTAACCAACCTTGGAACCATCTATCTCTAGATGAATGATGCACTCTATTTCCATGCTAGTGTCTTTCAGTTGTGGGTCATAACTGATTAGTGGGTCATGACATCAACATCAAGAGCCCTATCATTTATGTCATGCCAGCAAACTTTCTCTTCCAACAATGTAATGCTTATATGGTCAGGACTAAGGAGAATTGTTTTGTCAATGACTTTCCTGAAAAACAAATCCAGTAGCAAGATAGAAATATATATCCTGGTATAGTCTCCAAAATATATGCCCCCACCACACTGTCTTCCACTGCTCATGAAAATATTGCCATTATGTTTATTCGTACTGAGAAACATTTTAAGGATTTAAGGAATGACGCTACTTGAAAACTATGTGTGATATTGGAAACAACACAAAATTTCAAATCAGACTGGAGTTGCTTTCAAGTTTTCTGATATAAGAGGATTCTCTATTTGGGAAGGTCACTGACAAAATCATTCTTGCTTTATAATAATTCAAATTATATACATATATTCAATCCACATATTTGAATTACAGGGAAGAGTTCAGGCTCTGGACTCAGGACTGCTCACTATGGAATGAGGTGTACTTTGTAAGTGACAAGAAACTGAAACTTCTGTATTAAATGCCCAAACATATGTTTTAACAAACCATTTTCATTGTAGTCTTCTATAATGGACATGCATGTTAACCACAACATAGGATCTGTTTGATGGTCTAGAATGAGGCTTGTGAACATCCATCACTGAAGCGAGTTGTCTTGGGAATTCAGAAGCAATAAAGCTCTTAGGCCTGTTTTAAATTGCCTGATATTACTTTGTCGGTCTAACCATTCCTTTCTGCTCCAGGCAATTCCTTCTTTTTGTTAGTGTATATATACATCTTCTAATATGTAGGTTACTTTGTATACATTTTTTTCCTAACAAAATAAAATACATTGACCTTTCAATTGTTATTCTGGAAGTTCCAGTCACTTTGAGATTATTTTATTTCCTTTTTTTTAACAATGCCCCATGAATTTATTTTTTTTCTACTTTTTAAAAAAATTTTCTTTACTTTATTGTGTTGGTTTTGCCATACATTGACATGAATCCGCCATGGGTATACATATGCTCCCCCTCCAGAACCCCCCTCCCTCCTCCCTCCCGATTCCCTTCCCCTGCCAGAGATTTCTGTGTGTTGATTTTGTATCCTGAAACTTTACTATATTCACTGATTAGCTCTAGTAATTTTCTGGCAGAGTCTTTAGGGTTTTCTGTGTAGAGGGTCATGTCATCTGCAAACAGTGAGAGTTTTACTTCTTCTTTTCCAATCTGGATCCCTTTTATTTCTTTACCTGCTCTGATTGCTGTGGCCAAGACTTCCAAAACTATGTTGAATAGTAGTGGTGAGAGTGGGCACCCTTGTCTTGTTCCTGACTTCAGGGGAAATGCTTTCAGTTTTTCACCATTGAGAATAATGTTTGCTGGGGGTTTGTCATATATAGCTTTTATTATGTTGAGGTATGTTCCTTCTATTCCTGCTTTTTGGAGAGTTTTTATCATAAATGGATGTTGAATTTTGTCAAAGGCTTTCTCTGCATCTATTGAGATAATCATGTGGTTTTTATTTTTCAATTTGTTAATGTGGTGTATTACATTGATTGATTTGCGAATATTGAAGAATCTTTGCATCCCTGGGATAAAGCCTACTTGATCATGATGTATGATCTTTTTAATGTGTTGTTGGATTCTATTCAATAGAATTTTGTCAAGGATTTTTGCATCTATGTTCATCAGTGATATTGGCCTGTAGTTTTCTTTTTTGTGGCATCTTTGTCGGGTTTTGGAATTAGGGTGATGGTGGTCTCGTAGAATGAGTTTGGAAGTTTACCTTCCTCTGCAATTTTCTGGAAGAGTTTGAGTAGAGTAGGTGTTAGCTCTTCTCTAAATTTTTGGTAGAATTCAGCTGTGAAGCCATCTGGTCCTGGGCTTTTGTTTTTTGGAAGATTTCTGATTACAGTTTCAATTTCCTGATTGCCTATCTGTGGCAGATGACTGCAATCAACAAACTACATGTAGATATGTGTGGCTACCTAGTGTAACACAAAGTATCACCACGTAATGTAACAAAGCTGACGTAAATGAAATGAAAAAAGCATTTCTAATTCATTCAAACTCAAGCTTAGTTGCCCAATGTTGTATGTTTTTGAATAAAATATGGAAGAAAAATAACTTGATACTAATGACCAAGACTCAAAGTATAATAGCAACACTGATCATAAATGCACTAATAAACACAAACATATATAAAAACTTCTTAAATCAGCAAAAAAAGAAACACACGAGTGTATTATTGACAAAGGTGTGCTATGTCTTTGAAATTAAGCTAAAAATGCAGATGAAGTTGAGTAGATAACTTCAAGGAAATTCTCATCTCACCGTAAACACTCCCATGTCACTAATACATTTAAAATCTGTTCTGTTCTCATTCACTCCTTGTTGGTGAGGGCTTCAGTATGCATAACTTTTCCAGGGTGCAAATATATGTCTAGGAATTACCCAAAGAGAGTCATCAAAATGTATGGTAAGACATGTTCAAAGATGACGGTTATGTATTCTGCTGAGAACCTGCATCTCTCTGAAATTTGTCTATATGTATCTGAAGGAATTATGTGGTAAAAAATATCTCTAGAAGAAAATTTATTAGTGGAAAAATGTGATAAAGTAAAATTTAAGATCAAGACTGTATATCAAATGTGAATATTACATGTAACTATAACATGTAAATAGGGCTTCCCTGGTGGCTCAGACCATGAAGAATCCACCTGCAATGTAGGACACTCAGGTTTGATCCCTGGGTGGGGAAGATCCCCTGGAGAAGAGAATGGCAACCCACTCCAGTATTCATGCCTGGAGAATCCCATAGACTGTAGCCTCAGACCTTGGGGTCATAGAGTCGGACATGACTGAGTGACTAACACTTCATTTTTCATAATGTGTAGATAATTTGAACACATATATATAAATGTGTATAGAAAAAAAAACTAGAAGGAAGATACAGCTGTTTGTATGAAGATCCAATTTTTCTACAAAAAAACCATAATAAATTACTTCTGTAATCAAGAACAAATTTAATTTTTAAAGTTTGTTTTCCCTTTTTTTCTGCTTCAATTCAGACACACCTCCTTCCTTCAGTTCCCTTTGATGTGAGTTTTAGATCTTGGTGAGTCCCCTTCAGGTAAATTCCCAGCAGAAATCAGTTCATATGTACTCAGTTTTTCAGAGAAATATTTGGACCAAAGAAGGGTGAAAGGAAAGGGGCAACAGGCTTTAGCAGGAACAAAAACGAATAACACAATCAAACAACAAAGACGATATGAGCATTATAAAGTTAAGGGAAAAGAATTTAGAAACAACAAAAATAAAGTAAAATAGAAATGATTACCAAAGCAGCTCCTACTGAAATTCTATCAAAGATTAGCTGGATTCAAAGAGCAGGCAGGTCAAAGAGAAAACTCAATGTCTAAGTCCTAAACCGTTAAAGAGAGGAGGCTTGTGATGACTTCAAATTAAATGGGTTGGTTCTCTTTTGATTCAAATAATACCTAAACTACTGCTGACTTAAAATTAGTCAATTATCTAATTTTATTTGGGGCTTCAACTAGCTATAATGTATATTTTTCTCTCCTATGCTTAATTACATCGGGTTGAATCATCTGAAAAGTTCAACCTCAGTCAATACCCATTCCAATTAACCAGAAAATGCTCACAGTTCACTTATTAGAAAGGGCAAAGGAAAATTCAATTTAACATGCTAATTTCTAGGCTCTATTTTCATAGCCTCCTTTTTTTATGGGAAGTTTGGTTTTATTAAATTGAAAACAATTTGAAAGACAACCCAAGATTGGCATCTTAAATTCATGAGTAATGCTTATTACGCCTTGCCAGATATATGGCTCTTGGATAATGAGCCATTTGGAAGGCAAGAGTCCTTTAACAATGCTGTGCAGCAGCAAAATTAGAATAAAAGTGTAAGACACATTATTATAATATATGCATTGTTAGCATGCAAAGAGGATGGGAAACGAAGGATTACCTGGAAGTAATTGTTACTTAGTTAGAAAGACTAATAGTTGTCACATTTTACAAATGAAAATTTAGGGTGATAATATAAGGGAATATTTAAAATCAAAGACATATGCTGACTGGTAATTATGTGCTACACTTGGCACTGTTCAGTAAAGATCCTCATGTAGCTATTCAAATTTTTTTAAATGAAAATGAAATTAAATTTCAAATTCCGTTCTTCAGCCACATGACAAACATGTGGCTAGTGGCTACTATACTGGACTGCATAGATGCAGAACATTTCTTTTACCACCTAGAGTTTTACTAGACAGTGCTGCTCTATATACTGCCTCCTGAGGTAGAAAAGCAACTCCTAGGAATTCAAAGATTTTAAACAAAAGATGAAGCAAACAGACTTGCTGGTTAAAACTGAATATCTCAACTATCTGTTACAAGTCATTTTCCAAGCACGCCAGGAAGTATGATCTTGTATGGAGGTTTTCTAAGAACCCTAGAAACACCCTTCTCTTCCTCAAGCTGAATCACACACTCCAAAATGGTTTCCCTTCTAGTGTTCTTTTAAAATAGACAAATCCAGAGTTCTACTAAATAGATTTTTCTGCTTGTAAGAGACACTTTTAGTTTCAAAGAAATGGTCATTTATTTTCAGTCCTCTACTAGCCACATCCACACTGGAGGTAGAAGGCGGGGGCTGCCCTTGACCTAGGGTTTCACTGGAATTAGGCCAAAGTGTAAGCTGATGGAAAGATAAAGAAAAAGTAACAAATTTTGTCCATCCCTAAGAGTGGCTAACTGCCTGTAAGTGTTGGAAAATATTTACATTCTTTTCTGTTTTGTGGTTCAAACCAACAGCACAACATAGGATAAATGGGTACCTGCGTGCTTGAGAGTACACACACCCACAGACACACTTACATGTCCACTAAGTTTACCTCCAGTAAAAGGACATATGCTATTTGAACAATTTGAAATTTTAAATAAAACTTTTATCCATTCCAATCATTTAGAGACTATATGGCTATTGTACTTATTATCATTATCAAGGCATATTATACTTCTTTCAATACGAAAATACAAGGGAAAAGGTCAAGTTGCTCATTTTATTTACAAACAAAGTTAAATTGACCACTTCCTCTCACAACTCAACACAAAAACACTGACTTTTCTCCCGTATCTGAAGTTTGCTCCTTAGCAATAAACACTTGCTGAAAAGACCGAGTTTAAGGGCAAGGCTTTAAAAAGAATACAAAATAGCAAGGAACTCTATTGATTTTTCTTAAAAGGGATTTGACTGTGGCTTAACATGGGGATCACAAGAGAAAAATGATTTCAACCAATTTCCCACATTTCCAGAATATAGTGGCCTCTAGCTGTGTTCCACATTGCTTTAATAAAACAGCCATCAGCCTGTGTTTGTTGTGAAATTCTTGTTAATTGGAATTTTTAGTTGTTGCTTTGTGATTTGCCTTATAATTCCCTTTGCTCCCATTTGGTCTAGAGCCTTATCAGTAGGCAATCACTAGCTGAAATTTACTTATTCCAAAACACTTCCCTATTGGGAAGAATTCATCCTGTTTTCATCTGAAACACCCGATTCTTCTAAACATAAATAATACTTGAGAAATAATATAGGCTTCCCTGGTAGCTCAGACAGTAAAGAGTCTACCTGTAATGCAGGAGATGTGAGTTCAATCCTTGGGTCAGGAGGAAGAAAAGGGGATGGCTACTCATCTAGTCTTCATTTGAAACACCTGACTCTTCTAGAAATAAATAATGCTTGAGGAATAAGATAGGGCTTGGAGTGGTGAGGACAAGACAGGTTGGAGTGAGGGGAAAGAAATGGTCATTTTGGTCCCCAAATAGCTCCCTCAATAAATCATGCCTGAATCACCCATCAAAAAAAAAAAATCAAGATCAGTGAAGGTCCCTTACAAATAACAGGCCCTAGGGTCAACAAAAAATAGTCCAAGGTGCAGCATTTATTTTCTTTTTCTTAATCAAAAAAATTTTACAACAATGTTAAATATCTCCCTCAGAACAGCCAGATCTTGTTTTCCTCTTGAAAGAATTTTCCATGCTTCGAATTTGTCTGTGGAATGTGGGGGCTTTGGGGTCATAATCACGACCTTGGCCTATCTGCTGTGGAAACTTGGATGAGTTTCTTGCCTCTCTAGGCCTCAATTTCTTCATCTATAAGTGGTACTAACATCCATCTCTGAGTCATTTTATGTCAATATGTTCTACCACTCATATTCAGAAAGGGGGAGCCTTGTCTTGGCTCTGTAGACCCACAAAGGGAACACTAAACAGGTGGAAGCAGGGATTGATATAGAATTTGAAAATACGAAAGCTTTCTCTGCCAAAGGCTCCAAAGTCGAACACAGCTGCCTTGTGCCAATGTGCCATCTCTGACACAGAGCCAGCAGAACACCTCTCTCACAACAGCTATGCTCCACGGTCCCTGCCTTCTATCTGACACCCCCAGAGGCTGTTCTTCGCCACCTCAAAGGTCACTCAAAAGGCAGCAGGAGAGTAAATCCACCAGGAGGGCAGCATGGGCTCACCAGTGGCCAGAGCATGAGAACTTCTCCCTCTGAATGTCTTCCTTTTACCTTCTTTGTAAGGCCTGGCCCCCATATATAGCAGCTTCCAACTCTGAACCTTTCCTTGTCACTCTGGCATTGGTCACAGCTCAGCTAATTCCACTCTAGGCATTTCTTTACCAAACTGTGTTTCTTTGGAGCAGGGATACTCAACCAGGCAGCTGTGCTTTCTAGGGCACATGTGGCAACGTCTGGAGTCACAATGTGGGGATGCAGATGGGCCTGAAGTGGTACTATCAGCATCTAGTAGGGAGAGACCAAGGATGCTGCTGACTCTCCTCAATGCACAAGACAGACTCCCCACAACAAAGAATGATCCAGCCTTGAATGTCAGCACTGCTCATGTGGAGAAACCCTACTCTGGAAAACAACACCAACATTGAGTCATGCTGTGTGTTCAAAACCTAACATACAAAAAAGAATGAGACTCTGGACATATGTCTGAGTCTATAGGGCATTTTAAAAACATCACTGAGAAAGAAACCCCAAAAGCTCACATCTCAAAGTTAGCAAACTTGCTATAGAACCTCATACAAAAGGATTTTCACTTCTGTATCAACTGCATCAGAAAACTCTAAACAGCTTGGGGAGTGATCAGGCTATTAAAGAAAACGTGCAAGATGAAGGGATGATCACTCTAGGATTAAATCAGCTGAGTTCTCTAAATCAAGGCAATTCTGCAGAAATTAGAATAGTTACTTGCTTCTTCTGAAGTTTCATAAAAGTGGTTGTGTTACCCAAGCAAGAAAGGAGAAGAAAAATAATCAGATCATTAGCCATTAGAATAAGCACTGAATCAGAGCTCATTTAGTTTGTTTGGGAAACATCTGGTTTTTAAATTTGCTTGAATTTGGCAGAATAACGAGATAAGTAGTTGTGCACAAAGAGTGGGCAGGAATTTAAGATGCCTTAATTCTCAGGATTTTCAGAACCATCACTCTCCCAATATTTGATGAGTAAAGTTTTGGTCACAAAATTATTACCAAAAACCTCTGACAACTATGGGAATATAAAGCAATGTGATGTATGTAAAGGAGACCTACTTTGATCGAGTGCAGACCTTGGGAAACCTACAATATTTGAGGGACTCAAGACACAGAACATCTTATTTGTCCAAATGTCTAACTCAAGACACTCTTCCAAGTGTGATTAAGCCCCTCCCTCTTGGCCTCCATACACCACAAATCAGGAGAATGGCCATAAACGAGTTTCAGCTCAATGCCTCCTCTTCTGGAGACTTCATCTTGTTGGTCCACACAGGCTGGAGTGCTCAGGCCACGAGGTTTCCCAGGATATGTTGGGTGTGCCTCTATTTCAAGAAACTACTTGTTTCTACTTTGGTCTCTACTAACTGGTAAACTCCTTGAGGGAGATTTAGAAAAATATCTGGAGGCTGGTCGGCATGCTTAATATCTACTTAAGGAATTTTTTAATTTGCATTAAAAAGTTACCACACAGTCCTGTAAAAGTAAAGCTAATAATAACAACATCAAGCACTTAATGGGCTCTTGTTAAAGTCTAGGCATTGTTCTAAGCACCTGATATGTATTACTAGCTCCTTCAATTTTCACAACCTTATAGAGGAAAACTTGTCTCTGTCCTCAGTTTATAGATGAGGAGGTGTTCAAACATTCAACCTGAAAAAGAAATGAGGTATTTCTTAAAACAGAAACCCTGTCCCATGTTTGATGAGTATTATTTAAAAGGTTAACTGATTTGTCATCTGTCCCTAGGATCCTAACTAAACCAATTTATTTTGCTAACAGCAAATAAAAATTCAACTGATCAGAGTCATAAAGCTTCTCTCCCCTTGCCACTTAATTTTCCCTGTCTATTTGACCTCCCATTGATGTGATAAGGAGCTCATTGTAAAGAAAGCTACGGAACTCTCAATCCAATAACTCCTCGGCAGTTGTGCTGAACCACCACACATGGGGAGGAAAGCTCTGCAAATATGGGCAAGTATCCCCACTCCAGGGCAGCATTGCCATGGCAACCCAGAAAGACTCCTGTGAACCTGAGCATGAATGGCCCTCACCCTTTCCTTGGCTCCAAAAGGTGGATTGAAAACAAACAAACACAAGTCTGGAACTTATGGGAACAGCTAGGTGCTGTCTTTCATTGATTCATTCAGAGAAAGCTACAGTGGGAACTAAGGACATCTAGAAAATTCGGGCCTTGGCCCTACATTAACTTGCTTCCCAGGAGGCGCACTGAACTCATACCCAACACATATGGAGAGGCCATTTCAAGTGGCATTCTAAAGTTCACTGAGAATGGTCAGAATAGGAAGGTTGCTGACATATTCTTCTCAAGACATTAACTCAGAACTAATTGGCTGGCATACTTTCTCTACCCGGCACTTGATGTCCAGATTAAAATATATGAAAAGGTTCAGGATCTCAACAGCTTCCTGCATTGAAGCCTCCAAAATTCCTAGCTATCGAGGTGGCACTCCCCACTGGCTCCCCCCACGGGGTGCTGACTACAGAAGGAAACATTTGTGAATTTGCACAGTGTCATGCAGGAACAAACTCAGGCTCAGAAGGACGATTCACAAAATCCAATGTTTGCCCTGTCATAAGGAACTTGGGCTCAACCTGGTTTCCACAGATACTTTGTTCTTAATCTGGAAATAGCCACAAGTGAGCAACTGCAAAAAAAAAAAATTAAATAGAACGAATAGTGATGGATTTTTAACTGTATTTACTGAATATTGCTTAAATGCACAATTCCTATCAGTAGGATTTCCAAAGAGAGTTGGAAAACAAAAGGGGTTTTACTGCCTTTGTGTCTCATTTTCCCACAGGTAGAAAAAACCTGTGTCGGATGGACAGTGTTAGGTAGCCTGGAATCTGCAGTCATTGCAGCCTGAGTTGACTTCTGTTATAGCTGCTAATAGTGTAAATAACCAGAACTGCAGTATTTAAGTCTTTGCCCTCTTTCAAAATGGATCATTCAACAGATTGTAAATGACAGTGACTTAAGATGAACAAATTTTCTCCAAAAGTAATTTTGTTTCTAACAAATTAAATAATTTTCATATATTTACAATACTTTTAACAATATATAGATAGTGGCAATGTGCACACGATAGAGAGAGGAAGAACTCCACATATGAATTGAAGTATATGGTCATGTAGTTTAAGATAAGAGACTGCTGATCTATAGGAAGGCCTGTGGCTTCACCTTCTTGGTGCTGAAAACATTCATCAAATAAGCTGATGTTTAATATGATACCCTCTGTTCCTTTAGGAAGGATTCAAAGAAACGTTTACTTGTAGCTATATAAAACCAGCAAGTATCTAAGCTCTGTGAACACCTTCGGAATATTCTAAATTTTTAGGTCTTTCTATGAAATCATAAAAAGCTGGAACCACAAAAAACAAGGTTTATACCAGAGGTTGCAAACAGCAAAACCAAGGCTTTCTGCTTTTATCCATTAGTAATCTGTCTTTGTTGCCTGCAAGAGTTGAAACACATTTTGTGGTTTTACACCAGTACCCATTCTGCCTGTAAATGTCATAGAATCTTCGCCCTCCATCATACTGAGGCAAAGGGCAAGATTTGCCCTTTTCCAGAATTTTCATCATTATATGGCATCCAATGATCCAGACCAAAGAGAAACTCAAAAACAAAGGTACTTAGTCTCGGTTCTACCACGGACTAGCCAGGTGACCCTGCCATCGTCAAATCTGCTCCTACATTCAGTTTCTCTGTTTCAGAAAAACATTGCAATCAAAGGCCACTAAGATGCATGCAACACTGACAATATAAGCCGATGTGCATTGCTAAAGTCAAATCACATCCATTTTTAAATACTGAAAAAACAGCCAAAAGGAAAGGTGCCGAAGAAATGGCAGGTCGTTACTGAGATTTGCTTTAAGTGTTCAATAAAAATATGCATGTCTTGGCGATGATATGTAGTGTTCCAGTCAGGCCAGCTTGAAGTCTCTGAACCTTCTCCTAAAGCAACAGGCAGAGACATCTGAAGTGTCATTTGAACCATCTGAACTTTGAAGCTGAAAGGGACTCGGGTGCTGGCACAATCTGAGTCAATCCCTCCAAAGTGACTGCTTCTCTCACCCTGTCCTGCTCGTGTCTACTTTCCCCCGTTGCAGCTCTAGGACTATTACCCCATGAAGCCATCCAGGATCTTATCGGCTTGGGTCCTGCTGCACTTCAGGCAGGAGGCACAAACACACAGAGCCTGAAATACACACACTGTATGTTCTTACCTCTGCAGGGTCCTTACACCTCAGCAGCAGCAGCAGCTCCAAGCAGAACTGACCTCCCATCCTCCCCACGCAGAGCCCCTGGCCAGTGTGGGAACAGAGAAGGAGGCTGGAGACGGGGATACTGCTTGGGGAACTGGAGGAGCCGGGCAGGCAGGCTCCCCGGCTGGAATGCGTAGCTAGAGGCCCTGGGAGGCAGAAGGCCTGGGGTCACTGTGATCCTCTGAGTCAGACACCCTGGGGAACTCTCAGCTCTGAAAGGCCTCCTTTGGCAGACGAGGCAGAAAGGCAACCAAAACTTACTAGGGGCAAAGTTCTGAAAGTTATAAATCCGAGGTAAATGGTTACATGGGCGTATACCAGTCTAAAGTAAATGGTAGAGGTGCAATATGAATGCTGGAGGGGGCACATAATTTACATGACATGCTAATTCATATATCTGATAAGGGACTCGGACCCAGAATATATAAAGAAATCTTACAGCTCAATCATAAAAAAACAAATAACCTGACTTTTAAATGGGCAAAGACTCTTAATAGACATTTCTCTGAAGGAAATATACAAATGGCCAATAAGGATATGACAAGAAAGATGCTTCACAGGATTAGCCATCAGAGCAATACAAATCAAAATCACTACGAGACACTCCATTACACCCACTCAGATGGATACAAAGAACTGTTGGCAAGGATGTGGAGAAACTGGAGCTCTCATACGATGCTGGTCTGAATGTAAATTCTTTGGAAAACAGTTTTCAGTTTCTCAAAATGTTAAATGTGAAGTTAGCAAATGACCCAACAATTCCACTCTTCACTATATGCCCAAGAGAAATGAAAATATTTATCCACACAAAAACTTGTACACAAAATGGTTCACAGCAGCATTGCTTATAACAGCCAAAAAATTGAAACAACCCAAATGTCCGTCAACCAATGAATAAGTGAACAAAATGTGACATACTTATACAATGGAATAAATTACTCAGCCATAAAAAGGAAAGAACTGATACATGCTACAGTGTGGACGAACCTTGAAAACATGACACTGAATGAAAGAAGCTAGACACAAAAGATGACATGCTGTATGATTCCAGTTCTACGACATGCCCAGAATAGGCAAATAAAGAGTGGCGAAAGATTAGTGGTTGCCAGGGGCTGAGGCCGAAGGGAGGACTGGGAGCAGCAATGACTAAGAGGCACAGGGTTTCTTTTGGGGGTGATGAAACTTTTAAAGTTGATGGCGGTAGTCTTTGCAAAACTCTGACTATACTGTTAAATTATACCCATTAAATGAATGAATTGTAAGGTACGTGAATTAAACCTCAATAAAGCTGTTTCATTAAAAAATGAAGTGTTAGCTCTTGCTTATTCCCATGCCACAACCCTTCCCCAATTATACTGGGTTCCCCTGAGATCACTGTGACTCTGGCAGGTTCACCTATGTGGCTTGCCAGAGGCCATGGTTAGACAGAGCTTCTGTCAAGCATGAGCTGTGACTCCTGCTGCTCCTGCTGCTGCTAAGTTGCTTCAGTTGCATCCGACTCTGTGCGACCCCATTGATGGCAGCCCACCAGGCTCTCCCGTCCCTGGGATTCTCCAGGCAAGAGGACTGGAGTGGCTTGCCATTTCCTTCTCCAAGGCATGAAAGTGAAAAGTGAAAAGGGAAGTCACTCAGTCGTGTCCAACTCTTAGTGACTCCATGGACTGCAGCCTACCAGGCTCCTCCGTCCATGGTTTTCCAGGCAAGAGGACTGGAGTGGGGTGCCATTGCCTTCTCCAGCTGTGACTCCTGGCCCCTGGCAAATTAGGACCCTTCTCCTCAGCTTCCTTTCTAGGACACTGCTGATAAGACTTCTGCTCCAGCTTCATGGTTTGGCCCCTCTCCACCCTGACTCCTTCATTCCCTGGTGGTGACTCTCTTCCCAGCACACCCACGGTTCCCATTGGTGAGCATCCTTCTGAACTCAGAACTCACACTTGCTCTTGTATGGCATGCAGCCACCCTCTCTGAATACATGAGGCATAACTTAAGTATGGTGGCCCCTGACAGCACAGTCACTTTTTCATAGCTGAAATTCAGTAGTTAATTGTTACTCTTCACCTTGTTTTTTTTTTCCTTGAAGAAAAATGAGCTATTTTTTGAGTATTTAAAAAATAACAGTATTGCCTTACATGCTCTTGCGCATTTTTATAATTATAAGTAAAAATGAAATTATCAGGTGATGCCAATGAGGCAAGCAATTCAATGAAGAGAAAATCACAGTGCTCACTGGGTTAAAGAGATTCAACATTCTTTATAATTTTATCATTCACAAAGAGAACTACATTAGAATTACTGACATTTTAATTAATGATACTCACTATTATTATTATTTGTTTATTTCCATGCCTTTATCTTGCCAAACTCTTCTTGGGCACAATATACGGGTGCCCAAGAACATGATTTTCTTCATGATAACTAGTTACACCCTGATCCCTGCTCAAGGTTTTGTTTGAATCAGAGCATTCTGATATTAGGACAAAAGTCTTAAGAGAAAGGTTCACGAGAGACCCCAATTAACAATCATGGATAGTGTTTGGAATTTATCACATTTTGGACCAACATGTAATTTTTGCCTATTTGGATTTGTTGGAAATTTTTCAGCCTTTAAAAGTCCTTAAAACTACTCATTTTTATGTAAATCAAAACTGGCATGAAGTCCCACCTCACATGGGTCAGAATGGCCATCATCAACAAATATACAAACACTAAATGCTGGAGAGGGTGTGGAGAAAAGGGAACCTTCCTATACTGCTGGTGAGAATGTAAATTGGTGCAGCCACTATGGAGAACAGTATGGAGGTTCCTCAAAAAACTAAAAATAGAGTTGCACGTGATCCTGCAATCCCACTCCTGGGCATATATCCAGGGAAAACAATAATTTGAAAAGATGCATACAGCCCAATATTCATTGCAGCACTTTTCACAGTATCCAAGACACAGAGACAACCTAAATGTCCATCGACAGATGAGTGGGTAAATAAGATATGGTGCATATATATAACGGAATACTATCAGACATAAAAAAGAATGAAATAATGCCATTTGCAGCAACATGGATAGACCTAGAGATTGTCATACTAAGTGAAGTAGGTCAGAAAGAGAAAGATAAATAACATACACTATCAGTTACAGGTGGAATCTAAAATATGACACAAATGAAGTTATCTTTGAAATGGACTCACAGACATAGAGAACAGACCTGTGGTTGCCAGCAAGGAGGGATGGATTGGGAGTTTGGGATTAGTGAACGCAAGATAACAAGGTCCTACTGTATAGCACAGGGAACTACATTCAATATTGTGTGATAAATCATAATGGAAAAGAATATGAAAAAGAATATAAATATATATATATATTCTTTATATACTCAGAGTCACTTTGCTCTAAAGCAGAAATTAAACTCATTGCAAATCAACTATACCTCAGCAAAAATGTTTTTATTTATTTATTTATTTATTTATTTTATTGTTTTTGCCATACATTGTCATGATATCACCATGGGTTTACATATGCTTCCCCTCCGGAACCCCCCTCCCTCCTCCCTCCCCCCCAGGGAAATCTCGCTGTACCAGCCCCGAGCATCAATCCTGGGCTGGCGATTGATTAGACACATGAAAATTAACATGCTTCAATGCCCTTCTCCCATATCATCCCACCCTTACCCTCATCCACAAAGTCCACGAGTCTATTCTATACATCTGCGTTCCTTTTGCTGTCTCGTATGTTGGGTTCTCGTTACCGTCTTTCTAAATTCCATATATATGCGTTAATATACTGTATTGTTGTTTTTGCTTCTGGCTTACTTCACTCTGGATAATGGGCTCCAGTTTCATCCATCTGAGTAGAATTGCTTCAAATGAATTTTTTTTAATGCTGAGTAATATTCCATTGTGTATATGTACCACAGC
>ML663462.1:1445662-1499552 GCA_007570785.1 Antilocapra americana
AACTGAAACATTATCAATGTTTTGCATAATGCTCTCTCCAGAATGGAAGCACAGATTGTGTTATCATTGGAAACTGCATGGGAATGATGTTGCTTATGTCATACTTTAAATGAAGGAAAACAACTGTTTCTTCTATTTGGACAGAGTCTCAGAGTAATATTACTGAAGATAGTATACCTTGAAATTATAAAATTTTTACATTAGTTATCACATATATTTAGATAAATATTGATAATTTGTATTAATTACTCAGGAATCAGCTGGCAAAAACCCTCCATAGGGAGATTATTTCAGAAATAGTCAATTGCAATAACCATTTAAGTGAGATTTTACCCTTAAAATTTGTCGTAGTAGCACTTGCTAGTAAAATGAACAAAGAAAAAGTATATGCAGGTCAAAGATCAAAGGTGGTTGACTCTACTTAGTTTTTTAATCTGAGGAATTAATTTTCCAAATAAGGAAAATAGGCAAATTTTCGTATCTTAGCCAAATTTATTTTAAAATATGTGACTATATTACTTAATGATAATAGATCCAGAGATTAAAAAACTTATCAACAACTATGACAATTATGATATATATTCACTGATATTGCAGAAGAATTATTCAAATTTGACAAGAAATGTCAGGAAATTTTAAGAATAATTATTGAGCAGGTCAAGTGAAGACAAACTGCCCACTTGAATAATAAGATAAAATATGAATGGTCTTATTATTTTCTAAATTGTTTATTTCTTTCTCATTTCTTTTTATAATTTCCTGAAAAAGATGATTCATTTATCACTAAGTGTAATCATATTATCATATCACCAGCAGAAATTTCATATAATTAAATGCATATCAGAATAAAATCTTTGTTAGTCTGTACAAACTAAATTGGTTCAGAAAATACTGTCACTCTGTTATTCACATTCCCACACAAATAAACATCTCAGACCTAAATTTTCACTTTGCAATTATTTGACATTTATTATTGAAAGTATAAAAACTGAAACTATAAGAGTCTAAAATAGATTTTACTTGAAAAAGGAAATACAGCTCTATTTTTCTTGCTAGATTAGTAGTTCTCAACTAGAGTGACTTTCCACCTTAGAGGACATTTGGGGAAATATGGAGGCATTTCTGGGTATCACAACAAGGGGAGGTATGGTACCACTGGCATTTAGAGCGTAGAGATCAGGGATGCTGCTAACATCCCACAATGTATAGGACAGCCCTTCATTTAAAAAAAAAATCTGGTCCCAAAGATAATAGTGCTGAGGCTAAGGAACCTTGCTCTAGATGAAAGTATTTTTTGCTTTAATTTGTGTAAAAAGCAAGAAACACTCAATTCAAATATGATGGGAATCCTTTATTGGAGAGTATGTTATTACCAAAGACAGTTTTCTTCTTCCATGGAAGGCAGAAATTTAATTACACTTCTTGCTATTGTTGGCATTTTTGGGAACAGGAAACAAAATGGAAGATTGAAGGGACAGTAGAAACAGTCTCAAATGAGTAATCCTTACACTGCTATTCTCTAATTGAATATATCTTATTTGAGCAGAATGTATGTATTAATACTTTTTGACACCGAGTGAGAAGCAATGCCTTCACTGCAAAACAGGAATCACTTGACATGATAAGAAAAACATCATAAAAATTAAAACAGCTAGAGCTTAAGCAATGAGTTTGAATAACTGTCTTTTTCCCCACCCTGATGTCGGCCATAGTGATATTCTGTATTGCTAAGTATGCATTATAAAAATCGAACTTTTAACAGCCCTAAGTAAACATCTTCATTTTCCACAGACCTAAGTGATGGTAGAGTAATATGATTGCTTACAGCTGCAAATGCCTCATCATGAACTAAATACTTGTTAAACTCTGGCTAAAATTTCTCTTCAGTGGCTTATTAGTGTCTTTTCCAAATAAAATAATTTTTTAAACTAATTCACTAAATAATGCCATGGTAGAAACCCTTAATTGAGTCCTGAATAGACAATGCAAATAATCCACAGATTACACAATAAATGCACATTAAATTAAAGCAAAGCAGCCTATGTTCCTAAATATAAATTACTTTATCATTTTACACTAGGGACTAGAAGTGTGTAAATTTCTCATGTTTTATTCCACCCAAAGGAAAGAAAAATAGAAAACATCATACTACGAAGGGAAAAAGAAATTTCCTGTGTGTTTACTTTTCCTGGGTGTCTGAGTATTTAGGTTATGGGTCAACATCATTTCAGGAGACAGGTGTCAAGTTTCAGAATGGGTTAGGAGTGAGAAGCTGAGGTAAGAGAGCATCTGGCATTCATTCCTACTAAGAAAGAGAGTTTTGCTCACACAATCCATTGCAAAGACTTGAAAAAAAATTCCTCTTGAACTGCAAATAGTTCAGGACAAAATATATCAGTCATTTACCCTTCAGTATGAACTACTTTAATCAGATTCTTAATCATCAAGATTGCAAGAGACTTGATGTTGCTGGATGTTTTGCAAAGTACCAAATAATTTTGGAAAGGTAAACACCTCTGGGAAGGGCACACAAAATAAGCACCATAATCCAAAAGTATTATCACTATTGGTGAGTATAGAGGCATTTGGATACCAAACGAAAAGCAAGAAACATCACTTTACCAAAATACAGATATTGTGGGTTCATTCAGTGACTACTTACCAAGCCCTCTACTAGGTGGCCAGGGATGCAGGTGCTGGGGTGAAAACAAAGAATAAACAAGATCCTGCTGTATAGTTCAGGGAGCTATATTCAATATCCCAGGATAAAGTGTAATGGAAAAGAATATAAAAAAGAATGTGTATATATATGTATAACTGAATCACTTTGCTATCAGCAGAAATTAACACAACACTGTAAATCAATTATACTTCAAAAAAAAAGATAGGAATAGATGAGACTGAGCCTAACTTCACATTGCTTCCTAGGAATTTTGAGTCAAACGTAACTTGCTTCTGAGTAGTATCTTATGCTAAAGAGGAAAACACACTGTTTATCAAAACAAGGTGGCTTAGATGGTAATGGAGAAGGCAATGGCACCCTACCCCAGTACTCTTGCCTGGAAAATCCCATGGATAGAGGAGCCTGGTAGGCTGCAGTCCATGGGGTCGAACATGAGTCGAACAGGACTGAGCGACTTCACTTTGATTTTCACTTTCATACATTGGAGAAGGAAATGGTAACCCACTCCAGTGTTATTTCCTGGAGAATCCCAGGGACGGGGGAGCCTGGTGGGCTGCCATATGTGGGGTCGCACAGAGTCGGACACAACTGAAGCAACTTAGCAGTAGCAGCAGCAGCAGATGGTAAAGCGTCTGCCTACCATGCGGGAGACCAGGGTTCAATCCCTGGGTTGGGAAGATCCTCTGGAGAAGGAAATTGCAACCCACTCCAGTATTCTTGCCTGAAAAATCGCATGTACAGAGCATGGTAGGCTACAGTCCATGGAGTCACAAAGTCTCACATGACTGAATGACTTCACTTCATTTACAACCAGTTTGGTGACCAAGAAGTTACCCCAGACCTTTGGTTAATCTACTTCCTTACAAGGCAATTTACAGGAATGCCCTAAAGCATGAATACAGGCATTGCTGATTTAGTCAGAGCCTGGGGGCATGCATTAACTTGGCGCCAATTCAAACATTCACTCATAGTTTACACTGAATTCCTGACATTACAAGGAAATCACTCTTGTGTTGTGAATGCCATTGTTTTGGTAATAGATTGGTGATGATGTTCTCATTTTACTGAAGGAAGAATAATTATGTATCTAAAGTCATTTCCAGACTTTGTACTGTTCATCCCCAAACATCTGAGTAGTAAAACTTTGCAGCAGTCTAGCTATGGTATAGAAATGTTCAGTTCAGTTCAGTCGCTCAGTCAAGTCCAATTGTTTGAGACCCCATGAACTGCAGCACACCAGGCCTCCCTGTCCATCACCAACTCCCGGAGTTTACTCAAACTCATGTCCATGAGTTGGTGATGCCATCCAACCTTCTCATTCTCTGTCATCCCCTTCTCCTCCTGCCCTCAATCCTTCCCAGCATCCAGGATCTTTTCAAACAAGTCAGTTCTTCGCATCAGGTGGCCAAAGTATTGGGAGTTTCGGCTTCAACATCTGTCCTTCCAATGAACACCCAGGACTGATCTCCTTTAGGATGGACTGGTTAGATCTCCTTGCAGTCCAAGAGCTTCCCAAGAGTCTTCTCCAATGCCACAATTCAAAAGCACCAATTCTTAGGCGCTCAGCTTTCTTTATAGTCCAAGTCTCACATCCATACATGACTAATGGAAAAACATAGCCTCTACTAGACGGACCTTTGATGACACAGGAATGTACCCAGTGATTTAGAGGACCAGCAAGTAGTGGACCAGATTGGGTGGAAAGCAGTACAAAATCTCTTTAGTACAACCTATCTTCCAAGTCAAAAGTTAGTTTGGTGCCCTGGAGTTGCCAAAAGTCATCTATAGGTTTTTGTGTACAAAAATTCTACTGTCATTTAATTTTCAACCTATTCAATCCAAAGAATATTAACCCACAGCTAGATTGTTCTTCTGACTAAATAACTGAATGTTATCAACAAATTCTACCAGGACTATAAAATAGCTAATCTGTGAAAGGAAATTGATTTGATAATCATAGAGGGATGATGGGGACTCATTAAAACAGGCAAGTCGTAGAAAGGCGCTTATCCTCTAAACGGCAGCTCTAGCATCTTGGTAATGCAACTAATCCCATTAAACCTACACAAGATCAGGTTCCTCACTTTAATAATAAATTTCAGGAAGGCTGACAGAGCTGACCACTGTTGACACGAGGATTATGAGATCATTTTGGGAAGTTCCTGGAGCTGCTGGTGGGAGACTGATTTATTCATTCTGTCTCTGTTGGTAAAGATTTTAAGGATTAACATGGGAGTAGTCTTTTCTTCAACATTGCAATTTAGTGATTAAATAGTCTTAGTTAACCTTCTGCTCTCTAGTGCATCTCTTTACAACAAGTTGTTCAAGAACTGCATCTGTGTCAAAATGTGAGGCTGGCCAAAACGTTCATTTGGTTCTAAGTTCAAAAAAGATTCACTTTCATGAAGAACTTTATTGAGCAGCATGTTTTTGAACGAAACAAATTTTTTGGGCCAACCCAATATATTCTCAAGTAGATTCTGGCCATTGTTTTATAACCACCACCACCACAATAACAACAGCAACAACTAAAGCTAACAATTGTTTAACACTTACTGCTGATGAGCTATAGTCAGGAGACTGCAAAGGGCCGAACACGACTGAGCACACCCACACAGGCCAGCTACTCTTCTAAGCATAGTTCTAAGCCCAGGGTGCACCACCATGCTGGCTAAAAGTCCTAAGGAAATTTCTCAAGGAGGTGTGGATTTGATCCCTGGGTCAGGAAGATCCCCTGGAAAAAGAAATGGCAATCCACGCCAGTGTTCTTGCCAGGAAAATTCCATGGACATAGGATCCTGGCAGGCAACACTCCATGGAGTTGCAAAGAGTTGGACACAATTGAGCATGCATGCACACACATAACAAGATACACATGTGTCTTACAATCCCAGAAACTATAGTAACTACCATTTTGGCATCTCTGAATAGGCTAGCCTAATGTTGAACAAAACAGATAAGTGTCATCCTTCGTGCATTCCACAAACATTGAGGGCCTCCTATGTGTCAGACTCAAGATATACTCACTCATTCAGTCATCTTGACAACACCAGTGTCCCCACTGTCCAGGCAGAAAGGTATAGAAACTTGCCCACAGACCCACAGCTAGCAAGTGGCAGCATCAAAATGAAGACAATAGATCTGGTTAATCATTCAAGTCACTTGGTGAATGTGGTCATCATTCATCTTGGCACTCCAGCTGGAATCGTCAGGATTTCCCCCTTCCTGCTCTCCCTTATTACCATCACGAAACTGGCCAATTCTCCCAAGTGACTTCTCTTCCTTAGTCCTCTCCATTCTCACAATCTCACCTTGGCCCAAGTCCAAATAGGTGTTTTTTTTTTCTTTTAGTTTTTTATTGAAGTGAAATTCACACAAGATCCAATTAACCATTTTTAAACTGTATTCTTTAATGGCATTTAGTACATTCACAGTGTTATGCAACCATTACCTCGGTCTAGTTCTCAAACAGTTTTACCATCCCAAGAGGAAAGTCAGTAGTATGACTAAGTAATCTCTCCTCATTCTCCATCTCTCCCTCCAACCCCTGGAAACCACTCATGCATTTTCTGTCTCTATGGATTTGCTTATTCTGGATGTTTCCTATTAATGAAACTGTATAATATGTGACCTAATGTTTCCAGGGTTCACCCATGCTGTAGCATGAATCAGTGCTTCATTCCCTTTAATGGCCAAACAATGTTCCATTGTATAGCTAGACCACATTTTGTTTATTCATTCATCTGTTGATGAACATCCAGTTTGCTTTCCCTGTCTGGTTATTGTAAACAGAGAGGCAATCAACATTCACATACAAGAATTTTTTTTTTTAATATCTGCTTTCAATTCTTTTGAAACATATACATCGGAGTAGAGTTGCATCTTTTAAGCATCTACCTAGGAGTGGAATTGCTGACTCATGTGGTAATTCTAAGGTTTACCTCTTTGATGAGCCCCTCATAGGCTTTTGAATGGACTCATGTGCTAGGAGAGTCTCCCTACCTACAGCCTCCCATTCTCTAATCCCTTCTGCTCATTGCCAGCAGAAGTTTATTGATGCCATTCCATGGCTTATAAACTTTCAAGAGTTACCCAGTATGTGAAAGGATAACTGACAATCCTTCAGGGCTTTGGACAACCTCCTGGCCTGGTCCCAACATGCTGGTCTCATCCTACCTCTCAGTCTACACCCCATTTCACTTAGACTGTCTCTTCCTTCCCCCTTCCTCTCCCCTCCATACCATTATCCTAGTCTCCAACCATAGCACATACACTTTTTCAGGAATATGTCCCAAATAGACTAGCAAGATGAAATTTCTTTCCAAGTGTGAACACTGCCTATCCTGGAGACTCACTCAAATGACATCTCTTTCAAGCTGACTTCAATAATCCTCCCTTCCTTTCCCCAACTGGAAATCATCACTGCTTTATCTGCTATCCCCTAGACATTTTATCTGGACCATTGTCAAGACATTTGTCTCAAAGACTTTTCATCCTAAAGACTTATGTGTAAGTCTTATCTCTTGTATAGCATGTAAATTCCATGAGAGCCAAAATCGTATTGTGTTTACATTGCTGATCATAATGCTTTAAACAGAGTGAACATTTAAAGGATGCTTGATGAAGGACTGAATGAGGAAATAAAGCCAGAGGGAATGAATACAGTCACATCTGAGAATGTGAGCATTTCTTTTGCCTGACTTAGGACTCCAGCTGAACATGAATTAATGGCTTGATCATAGAGACTGGTATCTGGAGGCAAATCCCTAAAACAAAGCATAGTTGACTAGCTGTGTGACTTTGGGCAAGTGACTTAAACTTGCTGTGCCTCAGCTGCCTCATCTGTAAAATGCAAATAATCTATGTTTGCTTTGAGTATTAAAATCTAATATTTGTGATGCTCTTATAGTGCCTGGCATATGGTCAGTAGTTTAGAGAGCTTGTTAAATAAAATAAGTAAAATAAATGAGCTAACACTGTAAGCAAGTGAAACTGCTTAAGACAGGTAGGATGAACACAGGGTTCTGCGAGCTGCAAAGTAAAGGGAGTTAGGCCCACAAACCAAACTGTCTACCTGAATTCAAATGCAATATAGGTGGTATTGATTTACTATGTGCTATTCTTTCACTTGATTAGATTTGGAGGTCTGCAGCCACCATGGGGAAGCACTTTTGGTCTCATCCTGGTATTCCACCTCACCCAGTGTTGTCATGGGGAAGATAACATATAACTATTGGTTGATTGGACTTCCCTGGGCAAATAAAGTGATTAGCCATAACTGATGATGGCTGACTTTAAAATCAACTGTGAAGCTATGTATAAACAGCTAACAAAATTCAGCATATTGCTAAGTCAATGAGAGTAAAGTACCTAAGGATAAGAACATTTCCAAACTATTTACTTCTGATTGTAATCTATTCATTTCAGTTTCTTTAATAGACTTTAAAGGGTTAGCTAAGTGGGTTCTCACGAGTACTAGAGGCATCACTCACACCCAGTGACCATCTTTCTGCTACTATTATTTTCAACAGGCTTCTCTTAGCTATACCCCCTAGAAATAGGCCTTCTCAATTTGAATAAACTCAATTATTCAGTTTTTTTTCCTACTTGCCATTGCAGAACCTCCCAACGACATCTGGTTTACTCTTGTATTTAGAGTGCTGATGAATCTTAGAGATGTATGTATTCATGTATTGACTTTCATTTGTAAATTTTTAGGGTGCAAAACACACAAAGCAAACTAAAATGTTCTAAAGAGCACACACATTCCCTTGTGCACAGTGCAGAAACTTTACCTACTGATACACGTGTGGTTTGGTTCACTGGTGATTTCAGAAGGCTCCTCCATCCCCAAATCAGGTGGAGCCTTTCTTTCCACATTAACAAACAAGGTTTGAATTGATGCCAATGGTTTTGAGAAAGTTTATTCTTTAATAAATGGCTTATTTTGAGACTATTGTACATTCATGTTCAGATGGAAGAAATAATACATAGAGTCTTTTTGTACCCTTCACCTAGCCTCCTCCAGTGGTACCATCTTGCATACAATGTCACAACCAGGAAACTGACGCTGATAGCATACAATGACTTGATTCAGGTTTAACCAGTTTTACCTGCACTCATTTGTGGGTGTAAAGGTGTATGTGAATTTCATTCTATGCGATTTTATCACATGTGTAGATGTATGTGACTACCACAACAGTTGAGACACAGAACATTCCCTAGTCACGAGGACCCCTCCTGCTACCCTCTTTATGTTACTCTCACTTCCCTCTCAATCTACCGCCTTCTTAAATCTGGCAACCACTAATCTGTTTTCCATTTCGATAATTTTGTCATTTCAAGTATGTTACATAAATGAGATCATATAGCATGTAGCTTGTTGAGGGGACAGGCTTTATTCACTCAGTATAAGTTCCCTGAGATCCACCCAAGTTGTTGAATGTATCAATAGCTCATTTTTTATTGTAAAATTATATTCTAGGGTATAAACCACTACCACAGTTTATTTAACAAAAACACATTTTGGATTCAATGCAGTCTTATTAATTGCACCAATGCTACAGAATATGACTTGACAGGGGACTTACATAAACTATCTTGTTTTTATTACAAGACCTCCACTGTGAAGTGAAAATGAAACCAATTTTTTTTGTATATTTTAAATGAAAGCTTGCACAGGTGTTTCAGTCAGTTAAATATTTTAGCCAGGACTATTTTAGCTCTAAATTATTCAGATAATTATCTCAAAAATTTTCTATGTAATTTGGCATGCAGAGAATGCCTCTGTATGAGGGGGTGGTATATTCCTCAATCAGATGTTATTTTTCTGCTAACACTATACCATTTTTACTAGTGATCATAATTATTGAGATTTAGTCTTCTGGAAATTTTCTCCTTCAGAATTTACAAGGAGCTTACAAAAGTTCAAATGTACTGTATTTTTGGCAAAGGACCCTCATGCTTTGTCTGCATTTTACTGCTTCCTTTGCACCTGGGAAGAGCTATTTTAGGACTGTCTAGACAATCACCCCAGCTTTAAAGGTCTTTTCCTTTCTTGTCACATAATCGCTGAGTATGGAGGGTAATAAATAGATGATGCTGGCACTCTCTCATCAAATATACTGTTCAAATAGAGTCAGGAACAAGAATGCCTTTGGTCTGGCTCACAAAACTGAGAGGCTTTAATATATGTTCCCATACTTGCACTGATCAATCTTTAAACCAACAAGAAGGTCTCCCACCATCCACACTTTTGCACTGTAGTATCAGAATTGTACTTCTTGGTTGAACTGTATGAAATGATTAATTTTTTGGTACCATTTTGCATCTATAAAAATAGCAATTTCAAATGATTCAACTCAAGAGAGCTGGGAAGGAATCTAGACATGGTCTAGTTTCATTTCCCTTCTCCAGTTCCCAGGAAACACTAACCCTGATTCTAGTGGTGACCCAGAATGCACAGCTTCTGCAGGCCACTCTTGCCATTACAGCAAATAACAGAAACAAGTATGGTCCCCAGACATTCTCCACAGGCTTCTTCAATCTAATTCCTCCAGGTCAGTTAGTAAGATCCCAGGGGGACACACACATATTAAGTCTAATTTACCACTTACAGTCCTTTCTTTCAAGGGGTGACAGACAGCTTTCAAGTTTTCCACACGAGTCCTAGAGCCCACTGTCTCCAGGACCCTTAATGGGTCCTGAGAATGCTTTGTCTTGTCTGATCCTTCAGAGAATCTTTCTTCTGACAATCACTGATGTTCGCAGTATTTCTTTTTGGAGGGAAAAAAATGCACCAGGATGGAGATATATAGATAAACAGGCAAATATAGATATAGACATGAAACAATAATAACCAGTTTTATTTACTTCCTTATGTTTTGTTATAGTATATTTATTTTTCTATAAGATACCAATGTACATTATTTTACTGCAAACACTATACCATTTCAATTGTCACTTTCAGGTGCTTTCTCTACCCTTACCTCTCTTTTTGTTTCCATTTTCTCCAGTGCTGTTAGTTTAAGTCACTCAGTCGTGTCTGACTTTCTGTGACCCGATGGACCCCACTTTTGCTTATGAGCTCCACTTTCCTCATTTCTTCCTTCATTAGCCACTTGATTACAAACTTCTTTGCTGCTGCTCTTCCTCCTTTTAGGCTCTAAATGGTGGCACTCCTCATCGCCCTGTTCTAGGCTAACATCTCTCAAGTCAAATCTTCTCAAGAAGTGCCCAGGATCTGTGAATCTCCTGAATCAGATTCATCAGAAACAAGCTCCATGAAAGAAGCAAACTTTTAACATGAATTACTGAATTTTCAGCACCTGGAAGAGTCTCAGGTCTCCTTCTGAGCTCAATAAATATTTGTGGAGGAAATGGATTGCTTGAAGTGCTTGTGGAAATACATGGTCCTGGTATGTACTCTTGGACTCCAAAATTGGAATCACAGTGTATCTGACATTTGAGAACCCAAATTTCTGCTCTTCTATCACATGACCTTTCATCCAATACCCACTCCCCACTCCTCATTCTTCAGTGCTCTGAGAAGCCTTTCCAGAACCCAACCTCTGCTCAGAATAAGTCAGATCTCTTTATTATGTCCTCTCATAGAACCCTCTATTCTGTGAAACTTGCTGTCACTCTAATTTTACACATATGTGTGAGACTGTTGAACAAAGTCCTATCTCTCCTGCCAGTTTGCCTCCAACCTTGTAGGTTCCTCTTTAACATTATATCCCTACTTCCTCATCTGAGTCTCACTCATTGTGGGCCCTCAATAAATATAAGTGAATGAATTCATATTTGTAATATGGATTGAAAGTGAAAAGTGTAAGTTGCTCAGTTGTGTCCAACTCTTTGAGACCTCATGGACTTTTATAGTGCAAAGAATTATCCAGGCCAGAATACTGGAGTGGGTAGCCTTTCCCTTCTCCAGGAGATCTTCCCAACCCAGAGATCAAACCAAGGTCTCCCACATTGCAAGTGGATTCTTTACCAGCTGAGCCACCAGGGAAGCCCTCTACCTCTAAAATGTATTTCAAATCCATCCCTTCTACATCTCCACAGTTGCTGCCCGTCAGCAGCAGTACTGGGCAGTTACAGCCCAGTAACTGCCCTGTGTCCATTCTCACTCTATAACAAACAACTTTCTACACAGAACTCAAAACATCAATCAAATCATCTCCAGGTACAGACTTACCTGATGGTGTCCTGCTGCAAGGAAATGAAGTTAATACACCTTAGCTAGACCCTGCCTATCTTCCTGTAGCACCTCATGTCATTGCTTTCTTCTCTCACTCTTGGGACTGCTGACCCTCGTTTTCCATATAGCATTCCTTCTTCATGGAATGATTGCTCATGTGTCCCCACCCCTTGCTCATTTCACATAGCTGGCTCCTTCTTAGACTTCAGTCATCAGATATAATGCCAACTTCTCAGAGCCACCTTTTCTAACATTCTGTCTAAAATGAGGTGTCTTCTTCCGATACTTGTTATCATAGGGATCTGCTTATTGTTGTTATTCAGTCACTAAGTCATGTCCTGCTCTTCATGACCCCATGAATTGCAGCATGCCAGGCTTCCCTGTCCTTCAATATCTTCTGGAGTTTGCTCAAATTCATGTCCATTGAGTCGATGATGCCATCCAACCATCTCATCCTCTGCTGCCCCCTTCTCTTATTGCCCTCTATCATTCCCAGCATCAGGGTTTTTTTTTAAAGGAGCCAACTCATCTCATCAGGTGGCCAAACTATTGGAGCTTCAGCATCAGTCCTTCCAATGAATATTCAGGGTTGATTTCCTTTAGGATTGAATGGTTTGATCACGTTGCTGTCCAAGGAATTCTCCAGCACATTTCAAAAGCATCAATTCTTCAGTGCTCAGTCTTCTTTCTGGTATAGCTCTCACATCTGTACATGACTACTGGAAAACCGTAGCTTTGACTATACAGAACTTTGTCAGCAAAGTGATGTCTCTGCTTCTTAATATGCTGTCTAAGTTTGTCATAACTTTTCATAGGTATGTCATAGGAGCAAGTGGGATCTGTTTACTACACAGCATTTACTACACATTGAAATTACAGATTTACTTTTGTTCATTATCTTGTTTCTGCATGGAAAGCTCCATGTAAACCTTATTCATTATTTCATCTCCAGAACCTCAAACAGAACCTACCACATGATAGACTGTACTGTGAATAAATGGAGAAGGAAAAAATAGTTAAAATAGAAGAGCACCACCAGATTTTTGATGACAGGTCCTGTGGCAGTTCTGGGAGGGGTTGACTATGAAGGGGCAGCAGGAGGGACTCTGTGGGGAGGGGGAATGACAGAACTCATCTGGGTCCCCATTGTAGTGGTGGTTACACAATTTTATGTATTTGTCAAAACTCAGAATTGTACCCCTCCAAAAGATGAATTTTAGTATATATAAAAATAAATTAATCAAATTATATGTTTCTGAAACCCAAGTCAATCCAGAATAAAGAAAAAATGGGCCAAAGAACTAAACAGACATGTCTCCAAAGAAGACATACAAATGGCTAACAAACACATGAAAAGATGCTCAACATCACTTATTATCAGAGAAATGCAAATCAAAATCACAATGAGGTACCATCTCACACCAGTCAGAATGGCTGCCATCCAAAAGTCTACAAACAATAAATGCTGGAGAGGGTGTGGAGAAAAGGGAACCCTCTTACACTGTTGGTGGGAATGCAAACTAGTACAGCCACTATGGAGAACAGTGTGGAAATTCCTTAAAAAACTGGAAATAGAACTGCCATATGACCCAGCAATCCCACTGCTGGGCATACACACCAAGGAAACCAGAATTGAAAGAGACACGTGTACCCTAATGTTCATCGCAGCACTGTTTACAATAGCCAGGACATGGAAGTAACATAGATGTCCATCAACAGACAAATGTATAAGAAAGCTGTGGTACATATACACAATGGAATATTACTCAGCCATTAAAAAGAATACATTTGAATCAGTTCTAATGAAGTGGATGAAACTGGATCCTATTATACAGAGTGAAGTAACCCAGAAAGAAAAACATCAATACAGTATACTAATGTGTATATATGGAATTTAGAAAGATGTAACAATAACCCTATATGCGAGACAGCAAAAGAGACACAGATGTATAGAACAGTCTTTTGGACTCTGTGGGAGAAGGCGAGGGTGGGATGATTTGAGAGAATGACACTGAAACATGTATATTATCATATGTGAAACAGATCGCCAGTCCAAGTTCAATGCATGAGACAGGGTGCTCAGGGCTGATGCACTGGGATGACGCTGAGGGATGGGATGGGGAGGGAGGTGGGAGCGGGGTTCAGGATGGAGAACACATGTACACCCGTGGCTGATTCACATCAATGTATGGCAAAACCACCACAATATTGTAAAGTAATTAGCCTCCAATTAAAATAAATAAATTTTTTAAAAAGTAATAAATAAATAAAGAATTGTTGTATTTTCAAAAAACAAACAGAATAAATCTGAGAATCCAAGTTTCATAGGTTTGGGGCTGTTTTGTGGGGTCAATTAACTTTCAATGTTCATGGTCAAGTAGTGACTCAATCCATACTTGCCCAATTCTCATTTATCAATTTAAAGAAAGGAAATGGGAAATAAAGATGTGGAGGTTAAACAATACAAGAAAAAAACACAGTGGGAAAATAATATTTAAAATAATAACGTGATAAAATGTCAGCATTTATTTGTGACATTTGGCTCTGTTTGTATTGGCTCACCACAGTGGTGCCTCCCACACATACACCCACGGCTGACCTCTGCTTGGTACAAGTGATAATGACTAAACTTCACATATTATGCTGGCATAATCTATCCCTTCCCTGGAGGGCTGTTGCACACAGGGAATTACAGTTACACGACCGAACAATGTTTCTTTCTCAAAATACACCACAGTCAAGTTTCATTAGAACGAAGTTATACAGGCTGATAAATTGTTGTCTTTTGCCAAATTATTATTCATATTCACCCAATATTTACCCAATATAAGCCACTGCAAACCTCATTCAATCGGGGGAAAGCAGGATGCAGAGATATTAATAGATTCTTTAGATGTGAGTTGCATTCTCTAAAGTAAGCATATGACATACAAATTTCGTCTTATGACCTTCCTCCCCACCCCCACTATTGACTTTTATCCATTAGAACATGTTGATGGATATACCATTTCAACATGAAATATTTGGCTATCTGACTGATTTAGGGAAAGGGAAACGGTGAGCTAATTTCCTCTTTTATCAGCTGAATCACTGAGTTCGCTCTGTTGCTATGCTTGCATAAGTCAATGCCATAGCAACTTCTCGGTTTGCTCTTAAACACTGGAGCAGAATGATGCTATTAGGTTTGTTTTTTTCAATTTTAGATTTTATTTGTTCCCTTAGAAGTGTAAATTTTCTATTTTACAGTACAGGGCTATTTAGTTAGCCTTTGGAAATTTCATCATTGTTGACCGCCATATATATCATTAACGCCAGTACAACAGAAGTGCTTACTTGTTGGAAATGCCTCCCATAGTTTCCCTTTATTTTTCTCAATCCCTAGCTCATAACTAAAGTTTGTACTTTGAACAGTATAGATTGGATCTTATTTGGAACTTTTTGGGTGAGGATCCTGAATTTAAATGGGACTGAAATATGCAATATAAAATTCATGAAATACAGAAATGCATGAACTTCTCACAAACCCACTTAAGTAAATTCAGTAAAAGCCTAATTATCCCTTGGTATGTACTAGGAAGTGTGCCAGGTTCTAGAAAGAGATCAAATCTTCACTATCAAGGGATTCAGAAAACATCTAAGAGGCAGAGATAAGAGCATATTCTAGTTTCTATGAGCTCTTGCTGTGGAAAATAAGGGACATGTACTTTGCTTCTTCAGGGTTTAGGTTTTTCACCTACAAAATATGCTGTAATATCTAACTTAAGCCTAGTGTATGAAAATCACAAACCATACCACCTTCATTACTGCTATCTTTACAGTGTCATAGGCTGATGAACTGGAACAATAATTGACTTGTTTCTGAAATAGGTTTCAGATTCCATGTTTAATTCTATGATTATTTAGCTACCTATGTCAGTATTCCAATTCGTTAAGGAATTACAATTTGTTATTTGATAAAGGCAATAAATTTCACTGAAATTTTAGATACCCATCCACCCTCCTACAATAATGTATCCAAAACTAGGAAAGTTCTGTTCAAGCCATTTTTGCTTTAGGCATCTCCTTATAATTTGAGAGCTTCCCTGGTCGCTCAGATGGTAAAGCGTCTGCCTGCAATGTGGGAGACCTGAGTTCAATCCCTGGGTTGGGAAGATCTCCTGGAGAAGGAAATGGCAACCCACTCCAGTATTCTTGCCTGGAGATATAATTTGAAGAATGTGCATCATGTACCTTAGATGCATTTAAAATGTCTCAGGGTACTGTCACCTTTTTATTTATGATAAGGTGGACAGCTGTACATTCATAACATTGGACTTGTTCTGGAAGGAAGCTTATTGAAGCTAGCTCCGGTTGCTCTTAGAAGTGGGCACAAAAGGTTTAATTCCATAGGTCTGTCCTGATTGTAATCATGGAACTGGAAGGTTCTTGTACTTATTGATGGATTATATTCTAAAATTATGAGTATACTATGATGAAATAGTGCTTGCATTTTTAGGAATATTAACTTATTGCTTTAATAGATAGTCCTGAGGTTATGCATTTGAGAAGCTATTACACATTTTACGTCTGTAATTCTCAGTGTGTTCCCAGGTCCAGAAGAGTCTGTCTCAGCTGGAAGCTCTTGTTAGAAATTTAGAAACTGAAGTACTTGAAGACCACACCAGACCTAGGGAATCAGACACTCTGAGGGTGGGGCCCAGCAATCTGTATTTTAACTAGCCCTCCAGGGGATTTCAATGCATGCTCAATTTTGAGAGCCACTGCTTTATATAATTCACATTTTTTATTTGGGATCATACATATACTTAAGTTGAGAAATAGTTCTTCTTTTCTTTTTGATGTTGTATCTTTTGTGGCTATTTGCTTGTTTTTGTGTTACTTTTGGTATTCTGAGAAAAGTAGGATTTCTGCCTATCCTAGTGTGGTTAAGACACGAGACCACCTAGTTCCTAAAAAAGTTCAAAGTCACTTTTAAAATGCATATATTAGAGAAATAATAAGAGGATGACTAATTTGAATAATTTAGCAAATTTGGGACTGAAGAAATAATAGTGTCTTAGAGTCAGAGGGACTTCAACACTTAGAGGTTAAGTAGGAATTTCTGAACCTCAGCACAACTGATATAGTGGCATTTGGGGCTGGATAGGGATTTTTTTGTTTGTTTTTCTCTCATTCTTTTATTTTTGGCCATACTGCACAGCATGGGGGATCTCAGATCTTAGTTCTCCCACCAGGGATCAAACCTTCAGTGGAAGTGCGGAGTCTTAACCGCTGGACCTCCAGGGAAGTCCTGGGGCTGGAGAGTTTTATGTTGAGAGGGGAGGCTATAGGATATTCTGGCGGCATCCCTGCTTTCTCTACTCACTAGAAGCCAGTAGCATCCTCAACTAACATGTGTCATGCAAGTGTCTTATTGTTACATGTTCTCCTATCAGGATGGGGATGGATAAATAGCCCCCATTTGAGAACCACAGGTTTAAACAACTTTGATCAGTTCCACTAGTCCAGCAGAAATTCTCAGCCGTGGCTGCACAGAAGAAATCAATTAAAAATACTAACACTTTCGGTCAGTTCCAGCCTGGTTGTATCAAATGTCTGTGGGTAGGCGCAGGGATCCACAGGTCCTTTATCAAAGCTCACCCAGTGAGCTACTAGTGGGGTACTAAGGTGCAGCCAAGACCTACAAGCACTGCACTGGCATCACTGTGCCTTAATTTCCTCACCTAGGAGACGATTGCAATACTATCTGTTCTAACCATCACATGGGACATTCCAAAGACTGAATGACAGATGTTTGTGAAAGCACTTGTCCCACAAAGCATTAACTGTGTTAAGGGCAGCAGAGAAAAATAATGCATTTGAATAAGTCATTATAGAAATTAAAAGCTGTCTTCAGTCCTTAATTATGAATTAGGATGATTTATACTCACTGTCTCTTAATCACACATCTCATCTACCACATGGAAGAGATACGGGGAATTTGCAAAGTCTCTCTTGGAAGTAAACTCATAGCATTAATTTAGTCCTGGATGGACAGAAAAATGTATCAAATCAGGTCAAATTGGTCTACTGTGTATGAACGATAATTTGCACATCTAAAATCAGTTTGCTAATCTTTCCATCCTTTTGGCTCTCAAGAAATTCACTTTAATAAGTAGGAAAAGTGCAGATCCATCTAAAAATAAACCACCTCTTTAAAAATTGTTAGAATGTGGAAAAATCATACATAGTAAAAGTCTGGTATAGGCTTCAGCTGTGTTCATATGTATTATTTCTTTTTAAAAAAGATTAAAATATTTGAATCAAACAATATAAATATTAAAATTTATTAAAACTGAGGGACAGATATTTGTTTTTTTATGTACTTTTTTTTTATGTTTGAAATATTTGACTAAACCTAAAGTGAAAGTCACTCAGTCCTGTCTGACTCTTTGTGACCCCATGGACTACACAATTCAAGTAATTCTCCAGGCCAGAATGCTGGAGTGGGTAGCCTTTCCCTTCTCCAAGGGATCTTCCCAACCCAGGGATGGAACCCAGGTCTTCTGCATTGCAGGCAGATTCTTACCAGTGGAACCACCAGGGAAGCCCTAAACCTAAGAAGATGATAAAATTAGTTTGAACAAAGCACCAGAGAATACTCTAAAGGAAAATAAAGATGAAACTGTTTGTTTTGGTTGGTGTCAGGTGACCAAGGAAACTCCACAAGGAGAGAGAAACCAGCTAAGGCAAAGGGGCTTCATCTCACGGACTCAGTTAACATTGCTGGCCTTTGACACTGAAGCTCAGTTTTCAACTTGCCCAACATGTAAGGAAATGTTATTAGCTTATTTTTGTCAAATGTTCTATTAGCTTTTAAACTAAGCAATCTGTCATGAAATGTCTGCTTCTACCCTCCTGTGCATGCGTGCTCAGTCACTCAGTCGTGTCTGACTCTTTGTGACCCCACGGACTGTAGCCCACCAGGCTCCTCTGTCCATGGGATTCTCCAGGCAAGAATATTGGAGTGGGTTGCCATGCCCTTCTCCAGGGGATCTTTCCGATTCAGGGATCAAACCCACATCTCCTACACTGCAGGTGGGCTCTTTACCATTGACCCACTAGGAAAGCCCTGGCAAACTTCAGCCTGAGGGCTAAATCCAGTTTGCCATCTGTTTCTATAAATACGGTATTAATTTAATACAGCTTGGTGTCTCAGGATGCTTTCAGTTACAGTTTCAGAGTTGAGTAGATGCAATAAAAATCTGTGTGGCCCGAAAACCTAAAATATTTACCATCTGACCCCTTTATAAAAAACTTTCCTAACTCCTATCCTAGAATGTTAACATATAGAATTTTCCTATAGATTAAAATAATAAGTAACTGAACAAAATAAAATGTTTTACAATGATTTTTATATTGCAGTCATGTGGTAATATACAATTTATACTGTATTTTCCTTTTAATACCAATAAACCAATTATAAAGTTTAAAGTGTTAATTACCACATTTTCTTGTTAAACAAACTAATGTGGTCTACCAAAAAACTTAACAGAGGATGTGTTGTTGATCAATTATTTAATATGTTGTTAAAATATCACTGTTTTACTGTCTCTCAAACTAGCCCTTTCCTAAAGTAAAACTATTTTCTTGTATAGCTATTTTCAGTTTAATAACTGCACTAAGGTAAAAACATTTATGGAAATTTATTGACAAAGAATTCTTCACCTTTGAAAGAAATGAAAAGTCATATTTGCATGCTAAGGAGAAATGTAAAGTAACAATGTCTTTCAGTCCTTATAAATAATTACTTTAACAGAGAGTAAAGATGACATGTATGTGTCAACATAAGTAATAGCTTATTTTTAGTTATTTCACATGCCTAGACTTTCCAATGTTTGGGGAAATTTTAAGAAAAGGAGATAACGTTTGTAGCTACATAAAACTGTATCATTCCCAGAAGCCTCATAAACTGAAAATGAGACCTTAATGATCTCCTCAAAATGACCTCAATATAGGAAAATGGTAAGTAATAAAACAAAGAGAATACAGAACTATGGTTGCCAAGGCAACCATAATCATAATTCCTTTGAATTTTAGTGAAGCATTCACTGCAGTTCAATCCAAGTTCATCATTCCTTAAGAAGCTTATATAAATTCAAAGTACTTATTATCTACAGCAGTATCATTCTAATCAAGCAGATGATGACAGGCATGTAGAACAGGAACTGAAATGCCCATGGCATTCACATTATGGAAGAAAGATGGGAAAACGACACTTGCTAGCACATGCAATGGCCAAGAGAACGTTTCTTTCCATTCTGTTCCATTCAAAACACACTTGTGGTACTAGGCTGGGTGCTGCCATGTATGGAAATGTGAGTCTCATACATAGATAATGGAATAAACACAGATTAAATGAGCTACAGTCTCCTTATAGATTCCCATAGCCCTAGAGAACTATGACAAACTATAGAATGGCCGGTAGGCACAATCCGCAGATAACCATTTGAAGACCTTTTCCCTAAAGGTAAATATGTGTGACCATCAGTTTGCCTTCAGAGTGAAGAAAATAAAATCTTTTCTGTAAAATTTTGAGGAAGTTATTATTGCTCATTTGTATCTCATTTTATGCTGTCTTTAGGAATGAAGCGGATATTGTTTACTCCAGGCAATGGTCAATATCTGGGAGGTTGGGTGGCCAGAGTTTGCCTTGATGGACTCTAAACAATCTCTGCTTGTGTTCTCCCACTCAAACACTCCCCAGTCTGAAAGTTTGTAAAGATGGCTGGATGTTTGCATTTGCCCATAGAAACAATGGTATACATAGTTGTTTTTTGGTCCCCAGGTCAGCTGATATGGTCTCATTTAATCCATAACACACTAGAAATGCAGAGTGGGAAATATAAGTGGGAAGACCATTCTTCTCAGATTCTGGAAAAGAGAGAAGATTGTCTATCATGGTATGCATAAATGAGCACTGGGTAGGGTACAGCGGTCCCTGTATGTGCCCCTAGGTTACAGAACATCTCCTGTGAGTACTACTTCCTGGATCAATCTCAGCAGCCTGGACCACTGTAGAGACTCCAATCGTATTTTGCTGGATAAATAAAATAATGAGCACTATGCCATGTAATTCTGGGCTAGTCATTTTAGCATTTCTGAGATTCTCCTTCCCTGTAAATTAGATATTTGGAAAGAGTAGCCCAGGCACTATGCTTGTCTTGTTCTCCATTTATGGGTAACTCATTTGACCCTTGTTTTCTTTTTTTGATACTATGGGGATAACAATGGTTCCCAAAAGGGTCAGATGGGAAGATGTATCATGAAGATGGAGATGGAGTTAGAATAAGCCTTTTACCACTAGTAGAGAATGGAATATTATGGTTTTGGAAAGGAAACTGCTGAAAAAATAGATACCTGCCAGCTTCTTTCACTGAACCAATAATGCAATAACAAACACTCCTCAAATACATACTCACAGCAAAGTCCTTTTTAAATAACTCTTATCCCATCTTTCTAGTGTCTCCTTTCCTTGATTTTTTTCCTTTATGTCTTTTTTTTTTCTTCAACACTTAACCACCATCTCACTTACTTTATTTTCTGCTATTTATTGACTATCCCCTGGTAAATAGATGGGGAAAAAGATGGAAACAGTGACAGACTTTATTTTCTTGGGCTCCAAAACCACTGAAATCAATCATGAAATCAAAAGATGCTTGTTCCTTGGAAGCAAAGCTATGGCAAACCTAAACAGTGTATTAAAAAGCAGAGACATCACTTTGTCAAATAGTCAGAGCTATGATTTTTCCATTAGTCATGTACAGATGTGAGAGTTGGATCATAAAGAGGGCTGAGCACCAAAGAATTGATGCTTTTGAACTGCGGTGCTGGAGAAGACTCTTGAGAGTCCTTTGGACAGCAAGAAAATCAAACCAGTCCATCCTAAAAGAAATCAACCCTAAATATTCATTGGGAGGACTGATGCTGAAGCTCCAATACTTTGGCCACCTGATATGAAGAACTCACTCATTGGAAAAGACCCTGATATTGGGAAAGAATGAGGGTAGGAAGAGAAGAGGGCAACAGAGGATGAGATGGTTAGATGGCATTATCAACTCAATGGACATGAGTCTGAGCAAACTCCAGAAGATGGTAAAGGATAGGGAAATCTGGCATGCTGCAGTCCATGGGGTCACAAAGAGTTGGACACAACTGAATACTGAACAACATTAATTATGCAGTAACATTATGTCTAAAATTGTACATATCTTTATTTGAAAATATTGCTAAAAATACTAACCATCACCCTAGCCTTCAGCAGGTTATAGTATTAATAGTAACATCAAAGGTCTCTGATCACAGACCACCATCACAAATATAAAAATAATGAAAACATTGTAATTATTGTGAGAATTACCTAACTGTGACACAGGGACACAAAGTAAGCAAACGATGTTGAAAAAACAATGGTGCAGATAGACCTGCTTGTCACAGGGTTGCCACAACCTTCAATTTGTGAAAAAAGCATTATCTACGAAGTGTGATAAAGTGAAGCTCAAAAAGATGAGCAATGCCTGTAAACATGTAGAAAAACAGAATGCTGCTTGGATGTTAGGCAATAATATTAAAGCCAGGGAGCCACCCTGGTACAGTGGAAAACAGCTCAAGGCAGGAGACACCAGACCCTCAGAATCAGGGGGTGTGAGTTTGAATTTTTCCTCTGCCTCCTAATGCCTATTGACTTTGAGCAGTTAGAGAACCTCCCATGTTTTGGTTTTATCACTTTAAAAACCAGAATATGATCCATGCCTTGCAAAACTGTTGTGAAGGTTAAATGAAAAGATGGAAGTAAACCCAGGAAATTGAAGGCCTTTAACAGGTGACATTCTCACTGCTGTTCGCCGCACTCCTAGCTCTGCCCTCACTACAGCAGCCTTCCTCAAGTCGCTTCATCCCTCTGGCCTCCAGTTCCCGTTCCTACACAATAAACAACTGGGTTAGAATGATTCCAAATAGATCTGCCCCTCTGAAAACCCTGTACACTTCATTTCACTTCCCCAAGTATGTAATTATAGGACTGGGAGAAATAGACCTTTTAGAGATAATCTAGATTGATCTAGAGAGGCTTATTAAGTATGATGAATTGTCTGTGTTATAATTCTATACTCATAAAGTATAATTTTTACTTAAAAAATCCTTCTGGAAGAAGTTTTGCATGTCTCAGCAATTCTAACTTCAGATAGTTTTTCAATGCTTGGGAAGGGCTGAAGGGGCCCAATATTATAAGGATAAATGTCATTAAGGTGCTGAAATCTTCCTTTTGCATTTATGACTATGTCCCAAAACAGAATCCTAGAAAAGAGAAGTGTGGTTCATAAATAGTGAGAGATCTCGTAGGAATCCAGTAGGATTTCATATACATTTCAGTTGATTTACATTTAAATTTGTTATTCATTTATAAGTTCCCACAGGCTACAGTCCATGGGGTCTCAAAGAGTCAGACATGACTGAGCAACTAATACTACTACTACATTTATGATACCCCAAACAGGATAAGCTTGACAACTTTTGAATCATAAAAAAGGAAGAAAATCAAGTTACTAACAAATTGTTTTCCCTTTGAGTCATATGCACCCCATAAGATAACTCTGATGTAACACTTACATCACAGAGATATTTACTTACAATGAACAGAAAACAATTTCCTTGCTGCCATCTAGCCTTTAAAAATCCTTTAAAAATTTATATATTCAAAGAGTTTTCAGGGGAAAAAAGTCTTTCAGATTTGTAACTTCTGCAGAAAAAAAAATGGCCTGAAATATTTCCAAATGCACTACCGAGAAAGAGCTCTCTTGAGTACAAACACAATTTTTGATATCTTAAAGCATATCTTGGTTTGAACAACACACCTTTGGGTCATATTCAAAGTAGACAACTTTGGGTCAAATTCAAATTATGCACACGTGCACACACACACACACCACGGCACCACCCACTTCTCTTATTTCCTCCTACAACTAGAAAACGGAATGTTTTACTGCAACAGTACACACCCTTTCAATTTGCATAAATATAATGCCTTTAACCCATTAAAGAAGCACAAAAAACATCATCAGGGCTGAAATTAGTCAAAATGAATAGTACGTGTTTAAAATAAACCTGTAATTTTAATGTAAATTTTACATGGATAAATAGCTACTACGTTAAAATAAACATCTGCATCACACAATTAAATATAAGTGGCCTAGGAATGCCCAACTTACAA
Organism: Antilocapra americana; assembly: GCA_007570785.1. Classification (NCBI taxonomy): domain Eukaryota; kingdom Metazoa; phylum Chordata; class Mammalia; order Artiodactyla; family Antilocapridae; genus Antilocapra; species Antilocapra americana. The sequence continues at coordinate 1,469,798 of ML663462.1, forward strand.
ATATCCTGTACCTGGGAATAGTCAACCCAAGCGAGCGGACCAGGACCAGGGCAGGCTCTCCCCAGACTTGAAGTTGGGAGAAGAATTCCCCTAGGATTCACCTTAGTCTCTTCCTGCTGGATACTGACGATGGCAGTGATCAGAGAAGGGGGAAATGGGTAGCTATGATTCTCAAGCCACCACAGTACTCCCTTCCTACCATGCTCACCAAGGAATCCATTTCCTATAAATGCTACAAAGAGCGCCTGGGTTCCCAGGCCAGTCCATCCGAAGTCCGCTGAACCCAAAGTGCAGCTGGAACTGTGCTATTAATACCAGGCTGACTTCCCATTTGGAAGCCAACTCCAGTCCTGAAAGTGCTCGTCAGCTCTGTTATGGTTAAATGGATTTGGAGGCGGTCCTGGGAGCCTGCCAGTTAGAACATCCTTTCTGTGGGAAAATTCCTGTGAGGCCCAAACAACTCACTGACAAACACAGTTGTAGTAGACCACATGTTGGGAGACCCTTAGGCATTGACAGATCAATCCTCACCCTTTCCTTCTGGAAATACCTGGGTGAATATTATAGTAAACCCTTGCACAAATAAACATAAACATACGGCAGGACCAACAATCAGCCCATGACCTGCTCCATGGTAATCAGTGGGTATTTTTGCTGTCATCATTAATGTGACCACAGATTTACTCCTCCCCTGATGCACACATGTACATGCATATAGACACTTTACATACTTGCACACATACACACACACCACTATACAATGCTCCATGCAAATATGTTTCCATCTATACAGAAATATCTTTGTCTTCTCTTGAGGAAAAGATGAACCATAATCCAGGCCTGAGCTCTGTACTCTAAATGTTGTTCTCTTGCCTCCACTTGACTGTGAGGATTGATTTGCTTCTTGTTAATCCTCATTCTCAACTGACTCTCCCAAACCCAAAAGACAACTGTGGGACAACCAGGCAGAGTATGGGACAGGAAGTGAAAGAATCATAATCAAGATTAGTGCTTGCATGCGTGTGCTCTCAGTCGTGTCTGACTCTTTGCAATCCCATGGCCTGTAGTCCACCAGACTCTGCTGTCCATGGAATTTTCCAGGCAAGAATACTGGAGTGGATTGCCATTTCCTGCTCGAGAATCAAGTTTAGACTTGGGATCTAAATAACATCATGTTCGAATCAACTGAGAAATTCACTATTACATAATAGTCCTCTTAAATTAGTGAAATGTGTGCAAAAAAAAGATACTGCTCTCATCAATGACAGGAAGAATTTGGTACAAACTGATAAATTACAATTTCAAATAGTCCCTCCCCTCACACACACAGCTAATAAGGCAACAGAGGAGATGCTGGATAATTACACTAGGAGATGAAGGATATTTACCCACTTGAAAAATGCCTTCAAAGTGTATTAATGAGTACAACCATACTCAGTTCCACAGCCATCCATGGGTAGCTAATTAGAAATTAGTGCCTCACTAATTAACATGTTTCCAAACTGAAGGTAAGTAATAAGTATGTACATCTGCCTCAGCTGTGAAACGCACTATCCTTTGCACTATTGCACACGTTTCAACAAAATTCTGCCCTCCAGGGTAGACAGAGCTCCTTGAAATACTCAGTCTGATCAATACACAAAGGTAAGGCCCGCCCCTTCAAAGGGGTTCTCTTAAGACATTTGGAAAGACAGCAAGAAAGAATTTCCCTATCCAAATTAGGTTACCTTGCATGGTGGTGTGGAGTTGGAGAAGGTATTAATTTCACATAGTGCTTTCTCCCAGGGAAAAGTATTTTAAAATAAAAACAGTGGGGAACAAAGGTCTAATTTCAAGTCACCCTGAGAACTAAGCTCCTTCTTTTCAGGGAATTTACCCAGCTTGATTAGTGCTTAGAAGTCTTCAGTGTTGATGTATTTGCTGGAGTGTCCTCATTTGACCAGAAGCAAGCTGTCTCAGGCTACAGTAAAACTAATACTAAGAGATGCTCAGAATACCTTAAAGGACAGGGCATCTAACATTTCTATTGCTGTTGTCAAGCTAACAAAACAGGTTCAATATGTGATGCCAACTGGCTAATAAATGTCCATATATATGTGTATACACACACACACACACATGCACACACATATACATACAAGATGGCAAGAGTGAATGTCAACATTTTAGGAATCAGCAAACTAAGATGAAATGGAATGGATGAATTTAACTCAGATGACCATTATATCTACTACTGTGGGCAAGAATCCCTTAGAAGAAATGGAGTAGCCATCATAGTCAACAAAAGAGTCTGAATTGCAGTACTTGGGTGCAATCTCAAAAATGACAGAATGTTCTCTGTTCATTTCTCAGGGAAACCATTCAATTTCACAGTAATCTAAGTCTATGCTCCAACCTGTAATGCTGAAAAAGCTGAAGTTGAATGGTTCTACAAAGACCTACAAGACCTTATAGAACTAACACCAAAAAATTATATCCTTTTCATTATAGGGGATTGGAATGCAAAAATAGGAAGTCAAGAAGCACCTGGAATAACAGGCAAATTGGCCTTGGAATACAGAATGAAGCAGGGCAAAGGCTAACAGAGTTTTGCCAAGAGAAGGCACTGATCATAGAAAACACCCTCTTCCAACAACACAAGAAAAGACTCTACACATGCACATCACCAGATGGTCAACACCAAAATCAGATTGATTATATTCTGATGGAGAAGCTCTATACAGTCAGCAAAAAGAAGACCAGGAACTGACTGTGGCTCATATCATGAACTCCTTATTGTAAAAATCAGACTTAAATTAAAGAAAGTAGGGAAAACCACTAGACCATTCAGGTATGGCCTAAATCAAACCCTTTACAATTATACAGTGGAAGTGAGAAACAGATTCAAGGGATTAGATATGATAGACAGAGTGCCTGATGAATTATGGATGGAGGTTCGTGACACTGTACAGGAAACAGGGATTAAGACCATCCCTAAGAAAGAGAAATGCAAAAAAGCAACTTGGCTGTTGGAGGAGGCCTTACAAATAGCTGTGAAAAGAAGAGAAGTGAAAAGCAAAGGAGAAAAGGAAAGATATACCCATTTGAATGCAGAGGTCCAAAGAATAGCAAGGAGAGATAAGCAAGCCTTCTTCAGTGACCAGTGCAAAGAAATAGAGGAAAACAATAGAATGGGAAAGACTAGAGATCTCTTCAAGAAAATTAGATACAAGGGAACATTTCATGCAAAGATGGGCACAATAAAGGACAGAAATGGTATGGACCTAGGAGAAGAAGATATTAAGAAGAGGTGGCAAGAATATATAGAACTATACAAAAAAGGTCTTCACAACCCAGATAATCACTATGGTGTGATCACTCACCTAGAGCCAGACATCCTGGAATGTGAAGTCAAGTGGACCTTAGGAAGCATCACTATGAACAAAGCTAGTGGAGGGAATGAAATTCCAGTTGAGCTATTTCAGATCCTGAAAGATGATGCTGTGAAAGTGCTGCATTCAATATGCCAGCAAACTTGGAAAACTCAACAGTGGCCACAGGACTGGAAAAGGTCCATTTTCATTCCATTCCCAAAAAAAGGCAATGCTAAAGAATGCTTGAACTACCACACAATTGCACTCATCTCTACACATGCTAAGTAAAGTAATGCTCAAAATTCTACAAGCCAGGCCTCAAGAGTGAACCGTGAACTTCCAGATGTTCAAGCTGGTTTTAGAAAAGGCAGAGGAACCAGAGATCAAATTGCCAATACCTGTCGGATCATTGAAAAAGCAAGACAGTTCCAGAAAACCATCTATTTCTGCTTTCTTGACTATGCCAAAACCTTAGACTGTGTGGATCACAATAAACTGTGGAAAATTCGTAAAGAGATGGGAATACCAGACCATGTGACCTGTATCTTGAGAAATCTGTATGCAGGTCAAGAAGTGACAGTTAGAGCTAGGCATGGGACAACAGACTGGTCTCAAACAGGGAAAGGAGTACGTATATTGTCACCCTGTTTATTTAACTTACATGCAGAGTACATAATGAGAAACACTGTGTTGGATGAAGCACAAGGTGGAATCAAGATTGCCAGGAGAAATATCAATAACCTCAGATATGCAGATAACACCACCCTTATGGCAGAAAGTGAAGAAGAACTAAAGAGCCTCTTGATGAAAGTGAAAGAGCAGAGTGAAAAAGTTGGCTTAAAACTCAACATTCAGAAAACTAAGATCATGGCATCCAGTCCCATCACTTCATGGCAAATAGATGGGGGAACAGTGGAAACAGTGATAGACTTTATTTTTGGGGGCTCCAAAATCACTGCAGATGGTGATGGCAGCCATGAAATTAAAAGATGCTTACTCCTTGGAAGCAGGCTATGGCCAACCTAGACAGCATATTAAAAAGCAGAGACATTACTTTGCCAACAAACATCCATCTAGTCAAAGCTATGGTTTTTCCAGTAGTCATGTATAGATTTGAGAGTTGGACCATTTTGAACTGTGGTGTTGGAGAAGACTCTTTTTTTTTTTCATTACCAGAAGATGTGTATTTTATTTTATTTGGAAGTGATGAGTTTGAGTATTTATTACATTTGTTTTCAACATAAAATATCTAATTGTGAGTTTATATGATTTAGTTTTCTTTTCATTTTTATTTATTTTTATTGTGTTATAATTAACATACCAAATTATGTTAGTTTTATGTGTACAGTATAGCGAATGAATCCTTTGGACTCCAAGGAGATCCAGCCACTCAATCCTAAAGGAAATCAGTCCTGAATATTCATTGGAAGGACTGATGCTGAAGCTGAAACTCCAATACTTTGGCCACCTGATGCAAAGAACTGACTCATTTGAAAAGACCCTGATGCTGGGAAAGATTGAAGGTGGGAGGAGAAGGAGATGACAGAGGATGAGATGGTTGGATGGCATCACCGACACACTGGACATGAGTTTGAGTAAACTCTGGGAGTTGGTGATGGACAGGGAAGCCTGGCGTGCTGCAGTCCATGGGGTTGCAAAGAATCGGACATGACTGAGTGACTGAACTGAAATGGACATGTACTTACATACCTGGTGGAGGGCATGGCAACTCCCTCCAGTACTCTTGCCTGGAGAATCCCATAGACAGAGGAGCCTGGCAGGCTGCAGTCCAGTGGGTTGCAAAGAGTCAGACATGACTGAAGCAACTTAGCGCGCACACACACACACACACACACACACACACACACACATAGTGATATGGTGGAGTGGTAGGTAGCCTTTATAATCTCGCACTTCTTTAGTGGTTTCCATTATCTACCAAAAAGAATCTAGTAGTTGTGAATGCCCAAACTGGTGAGGGTCAGTGTATAACACCTAAGCCTACAAGACTGATGTGATGATTAAATGAGATAATAATTGCCAAGCATTTAAGACAGAACCTGGCATCTAGAAAGTGACACAACCACCATCACCACAATCACCATCATCATCATTACTATCATTATAATCATCGTTATTACCACCACTATTATCACCATCATCATCATTTTGACTATTAATTATAGGATTTCAGTTAAGAAATGAATGTGCTCTATGATACAGTCAACTCAGAGGTAAACACAGTAATATATTGTTATTGTATTTACAGGGGTGCCCCCAGTAGTGTCTCAGCCTCAATATATTTTCCCCACGGCTGACTCCAAAAGGTTTAGGTAAATGACCAATTTCAGTGAAGTATTGGACAAAGTTTTTTCTGGAAATTTACCAGATATAACATGTAGCAGAAATGGTTACACATTCAAATGGACGTAAATACTATGAATATCATGTACTAATTACTAGGAGGAATAGATAATAAGAGAGAGAATTAGACTTTTAAATTATAGTTTAAACATAATGATTTAATTAAATCAAAAGTTTAGAATGAGACTAAAACAAAAAGATTCAAAAAATTAAAGAGAAGTCTGCACTTAAATTGTAACAAAATTAATCTGGGATATAGTTTGAAGAAGGGGTAGAACGCTTAGATTGTCCACGAAGCTCAAATGAAGTCTAACAAAAGTGCTAAACCAGGTAATGGAAACTTGGGCAGCACGAAAAGAACTTTAGAATCCAACCTGATAAAAATCGTAATGCAATGTACTCGATTCAGGTCAGGGCACTCTTGGAGCATCAAACTCTGTTCTGGAGGCCACACCTTTGGAAGACACTGACCCATCCAGCAAGCCCTGAAGGGAGCAGTGTGGATGGGGGAGGGAAAGTTCTAGATATATCATCACTTAACAAATCTCTTAATTTCACAAATGGATTTGAGTCTGTTTAGTCTGGAGTGGTGGGATTTCCCAGGTGGCTCAGAAGGTAAACAATCTGCCTGCAATGCAGGAGGCCCGGGTTCAATCCGTGGGTTGGGAAGATCCTCTGGAGAAGGAAGTGGTGACCCACTCCAGTATTCTTGACTGAAGAAGTCCATGGACAGAGGAACCTGGCAGACTGCAGTTCCTAGGGTTGCAAAGAGTCAGACACAACTGAGAGACTTTCACACATTACAGTCTGGAGTGGCAGAGACTATGGGGTACGAGAAATGCTGGCTTAAAATATTTGAGTGGCCATCAAGGGAATTCAGTAGTACATTTGGCCTATCTTTCAAGAGAGCAGATTTCACATGACTGAATGGGAATTCCTGGGAGTAGGCTTGGACCCTTCCCAGGGAGATTCTTTCTAAAGAAAACATTTATTCCAGGATAAGTGGCTTGGGGGAAGAGAACTCTTTAAATTCAGAGGTTCATGTAGCTAACCATTTGATCATCTACTACCAATGTGGAGAAAAAGGATGCCTACTTTGGGAGAGAGGCCAAGTACCTGATCTCTGAGGTTGCACCACCAAGATTCAATTCTACACTGTTTTGATTAAATATATGAAGAAGAGACATAAAAAGACCCAGGGCTTCCCTTGTGGCTCAGCTGGTAAAGAATCTGCCTGCAATGTGGGAGACCTGGGTTTGATCCCTGGGTTGGGAAGATCCCTGGAAAAGGAAAAGGCTACTCATTCCAATATTCTGGCCTGGAGAATTCCATGGACTATATAGGCCATGGGGTCACATAGAGTCAGACACGACTGAGCGAGTTTCACTTTCCTTCATGAAGAAGAGGCAAGGGTTCATTAATGGAGAAGAGGATGCTTAGAAATGAGAGAGAAGAAATTTATTGATGGCTTTGGGTGGCTGAGTGTGTAGCAAGTGGTGTCGTCTCCATGATAAGTGGATTCATGCTAATTAATTAATAAAGCCCTGAACCAAACTTTAGAATTTTAAGGCTGGTCCTAGGAAAGATGCCTTATGTTTTTTCACGTTCCCTACAATATCTTAGGTAATAGGCATGTGGCAGGTGTCAACCAACCACTTGCTGCTTGGTTAACTTTCCATTTTTTCTTCAGGGGATTCAGGTTAAAGAATGAGGAATAATTAGCCAACAGTGGAAACTCTGGTTTGGTAAAGTGGCTATTTGCTTGACTGCTTTCACTAGGGTGTATGACTCTAACCTGACTGGAAGTATTTGGATGTCAGAATGATAAAAATTGCTTTGGTTGTTTTGTGGCAAATATCATAGTATCAATATGTTTGTTTGTTTATTTGTTTTGGCCATGCAAAGCATTCAGCATGTGGGATCTTAGTTCCCCAACCATTTCTCCTTCAGTGGAAGCATGGAATTCTATCCACTGGACTGATAGGGAATTCCCTGGGTTTTTTTTTTCCTTAAACACTTTCATCACTGCTAAATTTTTCGCCTTTTGAAAAACACTGTTATACATTTTTATATCTGGTGGGACATTAATGAATTCTGCTAGACTGTGATTCAATACTGTAGTGATTTAATATAATTACTTGATATAATATTCTAAGATACATGGCATATATTTTAAGTGCACATTTTAATACCTAATAAAACTTTTTAGAAAATTTACATCCATCTATTCACTATATAGTTAAGTTACACCAAAAGTAATTGAGAATGTATCACATAATTAAATAACATAAAATATCCACCTTGCCTTGACCCAGAAAGGAGGGAAATAATGTTACAGTGTTAAACAGGTTTAGAACATTATCACAGGGCATATTTGCTAGAAGGCATGATATCTTCAAATATTCCCTTTGCCTCTTTATTCCTATGTTGGTAATACACTTAGTACTAACTGAGACTGTGCATCTAATTAATTTGTTTTCACCTTTTGTTGCTGGGGAATTTCATCATAGCTATATTACCTGCGAGTGGATGATAGTTCAGGTCAACTGAGAATGCAACCACGTTCTCTCCTACAGTCTCTGAGTATTTCATTGTGGATTTTAATTGCAATAGCGTGCTTATAACCCAACCACAAACTGCACTGAATTGGGAAGTCATTTTCTTTTAGTCACCTTTTATAATTAATATCAAAATAAAAGATACATACACAATGCATCATTCTTCACATTTCATCATTTGACTTAATCACTGCCAGAGCATTGAGGATGGATGAAATCCAAGGGGCTCTGATTCACAGGATTCTTGACTTTTCTCTCATTCAGTTGGTGGGAAATTCTCTTCAAGTTAGATGAGGGATACAGTTAGAGAAATCTGCACCCTACACTGTCATGATTTGGCTCCTTTCTTTATTGGTCTTCAAATCTGATATGCATTTTGGTCAGTTGATCAGACTTCGAATTCCATCCTTTGCATTCAAATAGCTATAGTACTTTTTCTCCTGTCTTCCCCCAAGTCTGCAGTATTCTCAGGTATGGAGTCCCTAGGGCTAGTGACACAGGACTGTCTGAATGCCACAAAGCATCCCTCCTCTGTGCTAATTAGTCACTTAAAGCCCAAGTAGTGCCTTGGATATCTATAAGTCATGACCAGTAGTGTCCTAGGGACACAGCGATTTTCCAAATAAATATCTGCTATGTGAACAGATCAACTAGAAGTACCTACCAGGTATGCTTCTTCTCAAACTTGGGTCTTCACTATGATTTTTTTTAAAAATTGAGATATAATCCACATACCATAAAATTAACCAATTTGAAGTATGCAACACTTCATGGCAAATTAATGGGGAAACAATGGAAACAGTGACAGACTTTATTTTTGGAGGCTCCAAAATCACTGCAGATGGTGACTGCAGCCATGAAATTAAAAGACCCTTACTCCTTGGAAAGAAAGTTATGGCCAACCTAGATAGCATGTTTAAAAGCAAAGACATTACTTTGCCAACAAAGGTCCATCTAGTCAAGGCGATGGTTTTTCCAGTAGTCATGTATGGATCCATAAAGAAAGTAGAGCACTGAAGAATGTGCTTTTGAACTGTGGTGTTGGAGAAGACTCTTGAGAGTCCCTTGGACTGCAGGGAGATCCAACCAGTCCATCCTAAAGGAAATCAGTCCTGAATATTCAATGGAAGGACAGATGCTGAAGCTGAAACTCCAATACTTTGGCCACCTGATGCGAAGCACTGACTCATTGGAAAAGATCCTGATGCTGGGCAAGATTGAAGGCAGGAGAAGGGGATGACAGAGGATGGGATGGATGGATGGCATCAGTGACTCAATGGACATGAGTTTGAGCAAGCTCCAAGAGTTGGTGATGGACAGGGAAGTCTGGCGTGCTTCAGTCCATGGGGTCACAGAGTCGCACACGACTGAATGACTGAACTGAACTGAAAGTATGCAACTCAACGGGTTTTAGTATATTCATAGACTTGTGTAATCACCACCACAATCAATTTCAGAACATTTTCATCACCCCCAAAAGAAACCCATACTCAATAACACTTACTCCCCATTCCAATCACCCCCAGTCCCTGGCAACCATGAATTTCCTTTCATTTTCTGTGGATTTGCCTGTTGTGGGTATTGCATATAAATGCAATCAAACAGTATGAGTCTTTTCTGTTTAGATTATTTACTTAGTGTAATGTTTTCAAGTTTCATCCATGTTGTAATATTTATCATTCCTTTCTGTGACTGAATAGAATTCTATCACATGCATATATCACATTTGCTTATCCATTTATCACTTGACTGACATTTAGATTCTTTCAATTTTGTGGCTATTATAAATAATGCTGCCATGAACATTCATATACATGTTTCTGTATGGACACAGGTTTTCATTTCTCTTAGGAACACATTCAGAAGTGGAATTTCTAGGTCATATGATAATTCTTTTCTTAATTATATTTTGTTTTCCTCAGAGAGCCATAAATGATCTCAGTCCTTTTGTAAATTCTCCCATAATTTAGTAATTATATTTTTTAAGAGAAAAATCAGTTCTGGTTATTTCATTCTGTTTTATCATCATAAAGGTCATCCATTGATGTCTAGTAACAGTTTAATGGAAAGTCCTGCAGAAACTCAAAATTAAATCCTATGCATTTATCTTCCTAAAAATAAATTCATTTTAGTTTAGAAAAAATCTGTATGTAATAGAATGAGTAAATTCTCCATTGCTTAATAATACAAATGGACCAACCTGAATTAGTGATGTTTTAGAAAATATTCAGGAATACATATAATCACTCAGAATAAAAGAAGAAACTTAATTAGAAAATAAGAGGAACATTTATAATTAACAAATTCATTAATTATGTAAATATCTCTTAAAGGAACGTTAAAGGTAACCAGTCTTGTTCATAAATATTAAAATTATAACCTCCAAATCTCATTTAACATATACAAAAAAGTTTGTTCAAAACGTATATCAGCAGCAAACTTCCAAACACCATATTTCAATACATTCACTATTTCGAGCCACCTTAGTATAAGCATTGCTGCTGCTAAGTCGCTTCTGTCGTGTCTGACTCTGCGCAACCCCAGAGACGGCAGCCCACCAGGCTCCCCCATCCCTGGGATTCTCTAGACAAGAACACTGGAGTGGGTTGCCATTTCCTTCTCCAATGCATGAAAGCGAAAAGTGAAAGTGAAGTCACTCAGTCCTGCCTGAGTCTTCCAGACCCCATGGACTGCAGCCTACCAGGCTCCTCCGTATATGGGATTTTCGAGGCAAGAGGACTGGAGTGGGGTTCCATTGCCTTCTCCAGTATAAGCATTATTAAACACTAATTGTGCACTGCATTGCTTCACACTTTAAAACAATTTTCCTTCCCTTGTCTTCTAAGAAGATGCTTCAGTGAAATCATTTTGTAAAAATACACTGGGATTGAAGACCATTAGCAATTTATCAATCAGTCACACAGATAAAATGTGACTTTGAATCTTATACAAATACCATTCACAAACGCAAACTGTTTTTCTACACCTTTAGTTAACGAAGAGAATATACAAACGCATTCCCTCTGATACTTCACTTTGAAGGTCCTCTTAAAACAAAAAGAAAAAAAAATCATAGAAAATAAAGTTGAGGTACAAGATCTTTGAGCAGTGTCATCCCTACTGATTTTGCTTTTTGAGATGGCTACTGACCTCCACAAATCACTAACAAGGCCACTACCCTTAAAATCAAAGTTTCATGCCTTATCCCCGAATGGATGTTAAGCACGTTAAGGGAAATGAAATCTCTAGGGTCAGCATCAGGAGTGTTGACAAGGAAATCCACAAGCATGGTGCAATGTGGGTTGTTTTTCAAACTGGTTCCAAACTGTAAAAAGCCCACAAACACACGTTACAGCTGCCTTCCTTTCACAACTCAAAACAATCCCAGTTCACACCAATCCTCACTCTGCCCAGTTTCCGTGCTAGGAATACAGGCTATTTTAGCATTTACCTCAGGCAAACAACATTAGCAAGGCAAATTACTACTTGGCCAAGTACACAACTCTGAGGTGGTCTGCTCTGCCTGATATTTTTCTGTGTGCAAGTAACAATTACATGGTGGTGGTTTAGCTTATAAGTCGTGTCCGACTCTTGCAACCCCATGGACTGTAGCCTAACAGGCTCCTATGTCCATGGGATTCTCCAGACAAGAATACTGGAGTGGGTTGCCAATTCTCATCAATGCAGAGGTAACTGCAAACCATTTATATCTTAGTAAGAGGGAATGAAGTAATAGATGTTGGGGTGTCATCTCCAGATATGTATGAAGTTCCTTTGTAGTATCAATGACAAATTGTCAACTATTGGCAAAGTCCACTGAACTTGCTTCTAGACAACCTGAATTGGAAGTTTTCTTCTACCACTGTTTATCCATTACCTTGGGAAAGTTACTTAACTTGGTTAGCAGCCTCTGTTGCTGATCTAACAGTCATTTCCCCTCCCCCGCTTCTTCCACTGACACTGTTTGGCTATTTAATCTTCCCCCAAGTGACAAAGGAGAGGTGACCCATCTCATTGTCAGATGGGTCCATCTGACAGATCCTCATTGTTGTTAGTAAATTGCAATTATACCACTGCATTTGCCAGGAAGGAAAATGGATAGCAGATTAAGCTAAATCACATAACAATTAGAAAAAGAGCAACACATGGAAAGAACTGTGGTTCTCAATAAGATGCAAGTGTGATTCCCTCTAGGGGAGAAGAAGTAGCTGTTAGGCAACCTGGGACACTGCCACAGCACAGGGAGGAGGCTCACATGAGCTTACTTGACTACCAGGTCCGACATGGCTGCTTGAACTCTGGACGGTATATTTATTCTTTAGCCAACAGGAAGTCCTCATTAGTGCAGACTTAGTTACATGGGCACAGTTAGCTGTACGGGAGGCAGTGAAAGGTGGGTGGGGAGAAGGAGCAGCAACTGGCAGTCATTGCCACAGCATGTGACCGAATTTTGGACAATGAGATATGAAGAAGCTTCTAGGAAAGTCTCTAGCTAAGGAGGAGAAAGAAAGAAATGGCCTGTACTTCTTCTTCAAGTCACTGTTACTGTCAATGTGACGTCTGGGACTGAGGCAGCCATCTTGCTGCAAGCCCAAGAGTAAAGCCAACACATGGAGAAGGACAGAGCCTGTAGGGGGAAAGATCAGCCACTCTAATATTCTGTCCAAGGATCCCATGCCACTCTGAATTTCATATTATGTTAGACTGCAATCTCATTGCTGTTCCATTATGTTGGAGAGACAGTATTCTGGTACTTGTAGCTGAATCCCTTCTAATTCATTCAACCTAGCCCAGAGGCCTTCCTAATTCAAAGACAGTTATTTCTTCCTCTTGGTCTGTATCTTCACAAGCTAAAAATTCTAGGGATATGAACAACCAACCAATTATTGTTTAATCACTATTATCAAAATATACTTTGGTTACTCCTTGTTTTATTTAAAAATAAATACAGGAAATCATACTGCATTCATTTACTCAGGTATTCAAATTTGCCCTAGAAAACATAACCGTTTTGAAATCTTGGCTTCACCATTTCTGGCACAATGAACTGGAGCAAGTAATTTAGTCTCTAAGAGCCACGGTTTCCTTATATGTTTAAAAAGAAAGGAAAATACCATCTTTTATTAGGAGTGTGTGAATGTCAGAAATACACCTAAATGACATAATGTCAGATATACAGTAGGTGCTCAATAACTGGCAACAGCCTGGGTTGGGAACCTGGGAGTCCCCAAGCAGCAGGAGGAAATAAAACTGCAAGTGACAAATTTTTTTTCTTTTCTCGTATAACCCTGTGTTGTCATGGTGACACCTATTTCCACCTGAACTTACTTTATCTCAAACCTTGAGCTAACCGATGCGTTTTCCTAATGGAAATGTCTTTCTTAAGCTATGTTAATGAACTATGCATTTGCTTGGAGGTCTGCCTTTTTTTTCAAGATTCATGTCAATTGTTTTATGGCCCAGAATGACTCACTTTGTGCCAATGGTATTTCAAAATGCATGTTGTGGGTGAGGGGCCTGGTGCATCTCAGTTCTGAGGCCTTTCCCTTCTCTAATTAGCAACTTGCTAACAGGTATATGACTCCTTGCTAAAGACTAGCAAGGGGGCACTCTTTCGGTCCCCTTCTGATGACTATGTCAGAAGCTTTCGCTATCTCTTCTATACTTTGAAAGTGAAAGTTGCTCAGTTGTATCCAACTCTTTGTGACCCCATGGATATATAGTCCATCGAATTCTCCAGGCCAGAATATGGGAGTGGGTAGCCATTCCCTTCCCCAAGGTATCTTCCCAACCCAGGGACTGAACACAGATCTCCCGCATTACAGGTGGATTCTTTACCAGCTGAGCCACCAGGTAAGCCCCTTTTATACTTTAATAAACTTTATTACACAAAAAGCTCTGAGAGATCAAGCCTCATCACTGGCCCTGGGTTGAATTTCTCTCCTCCGGAGGCCACAAATCCCGGTATTATTCATGGCTCCTAACAGCAACCTTTCAATACCATGGGCATACACTGAGGACACAAAGATGAAATGGGTCGATCTCATTCAGGGTTGCATTCCTTCCTTCTTTCCCTCCTTCTTTCATTTCTTTATATACATGTACATACATATATATGCCACCAAGTTTCAGAAGGCACTGAAAGCAGGCAGAAGGCAAATATAAAAATGACAGCAATGTTTTACCTTAGAGAATAAAGAACTCGGAGAACTATGAGTTGTCAAAAACAGCAGGAAGCAGGAAACAGCAGATGACACAAATGAAGAGAAACCTTGAGGCAAAGAGGAGAGTCAAGCTATTGGAGACTAGAGAGAAGAAATGGTTAACAAAGAGAGACAGGGGTTGATGGGGGAGAGGCAAAGGGAGGGAGAGAAAGCAAGAGACTGAAATAGTAAGTGGGTAGGTGAAGTTGAGTCAACAGCCTGGTAAATGCCCACCATCATTAAAGACCAAGTTTTGCACAGTGATGAGTTCCTTCTGGGTCCTGCCTGGAGTGGTGTTCCAGTGCTCCCAAGTACTAAGAGGTTTTTCTCCTTTTCAATTCCTTCTCTTGTAACTTTATGATGAATTTTTATTATCTGAAATTGCCAAGCATGTCTCTATTCTCTGCAACACAAGTGATCCTGAAACAAAGTAAATGGTAGCAGAAGCCATGGAATTACCAACACAGTGAAGGGAATGTGAGTACAGTGTTAAGTGAAGAGGGCTGAAATGGAAAGGTGTTTAAGAGTAAATGAAGGAAAAGATGCCTGCAAAGGAGATTAAGATGTATTGCCTTGGAATGTAGGGAGAGAAATAAAGGAGCTATGGAAAAAAGAAGGAAAGGAGGTTGCCAGGGAGAAACAGAGCTGAATTCAAAGGCCACAGGGATTAAATGCAATAAGGACTCATCTTCCTGAACTGGCAATGAGGTCGATCATAACCTTGGAAAAAGCAGAATCAAGAGAGTGACAGGGTGAAAGCCAGTTGGCAGAGGATTGAGAAGTGAAAAGAGATGAGTATGTGAAGTAGTTTTGAGTATAAACTACCTTTATGCAAGGTGTAGCTATAAAGAAAACACAGATAAGATGGCTTTCAGAAGAGGCTTGCTCAAGGAAAGGTTTTGATATGAGGAGATAATTAAGTGTGTAGAAGAGAAGCTGAAGCTAGAGGAAGGTGAGATGATACTATTGACCCTGAGGAAGCATGACTGCATGGAATTTGGGTAAGAAGACAAATTCTTTACCTCTGAGATTGAAATAAATGGGGCCTGGCAGCTTATATGAACTTCATTTCTCATAGATCTTTTGCCACAAGACAAATTGACACAGTGCTTTCAAATGGAACTGTCTATAACAAAGGAATATTTCAAGCTTTAAATTAGCTTGGTTTAAGCTCATGAAGTATTATGCATAGACAATATGGCTGTCCATAATTTGCCAATTATTGTCTCTTGCTCTGGATCATAAGCCCATTTCATAAGAGCACTGCTGGGGCTGGGATTTTGGAAGTGATGAATCTCACAGTTGTGGCTGGCCAATGAATCACCCAGGAAGTTTGAGAGACGAGGATGTCGTTACCTCCAGATCTTGAAGCTTTCAGGCTTCCACCCTATCAGGCAGGCACATCTGCTTCTCCAAATGAAGGAAACAAGACAAGAATAGAAGAGACAGTTGGCAAAGCCTCAAGGTCAGTCTTTGCCCTCTCCTTTCTTGTTTCCTGTACTGACCCGGAACTATCTATGTGAGCTGTCTTGGAGCAATTCTGTACTCTGAAAGAAGAACTAAAATAGGAATGATGGATAGTGCTGTTTTTTCTTCAGCAGCTCTGAAAAGCCAATTGATTCATTTAATCACCCCACAAATTTTAATTGATTCCCTACTATGTACTAGAGGTATTCCAGGCACTGGAAAGGAGTGCTGGTAATAAAATGAATTTTTTATGTAGTATACAAGGCCATGGGTCTCACACATGGACCGATTATTAATAAAGATTCTTGTATATCACAGGGAACTGTACTCAATATCTTGCAATAATCTATCATACAATGGAACAGAATCTGAAAAAGGATAAATATATATATATATATATATATATATATATATATATATATGAATCACTTTGCTGTACACTTGAAACTAACATGACACTGTAAATTAGCGATACTTCAACTTAAAAAAAATAAGTTTAAAAAATGTGGTGCTTCTAGAGGAGAGAAAAAAAGGATTCTTATGTTTTATCTAAACAGATGCATCTGTAAATCTCACCAAGCATATTGCATTACTGTTTACAAAAAAATGAGGTTGTTGTTTATTTTTCAACATGGAGGATGCACACATTGTGTTTTTCATTTATGAGGTACAGATCAGGGTGGACAAATCCTTAAGATAAATACTCCATTCTGAAACCCACAAAAGATAATGAACTCTCAAAAGCTTACATGCATTCAAAGTTTCATCATGGCCCATTTGGCTAATGGTTCCATATCTGTCAGAAGATCTAGGTGACACATTAGAGAGGGCAAGTTTATTTTCTTATCATCTAAAACAGCATTCTTATCCCTCCTCCAATACTAACTTCTAACTTGCCTTAATTATCACATTTGGATTCAGCCTCCAGTTTGAAATTGTTTTAAGATTTTTAACTTAAAAAAGGTTAGCTATATCACTTCTTAAGATATAGGACTGAAAAAAGAACAATATGCTTTCAATTTATGACTCCAATAAGTTTAACTCTTATTCTAAAATCATGCTTCCTAATATTGCTGCTGTCAAGCTTAACCTATTCTGTTATGTTCTGCAGTATTACATCTACCTCTATCTCCATAGACTACAAAAATACCTGACAAAAGATGAAAAGGTTTAATAAAATAATTTAATAAACAAGTATTTGTCACCTTTTTAAAATTTGTAGCCTTGAAACTTCCCATCTCTTTGCTTCCACTTTTTAGAGAATAGAGAAACTTAGGTGCTATAACTGAGGTGCCCATATGTCCCAGTTTGCTCAGTCATTCCAGTTTAAGCCTAATGTGCCAATGTATTTATTGCTAGTGGTGCTTTCCAAAGTGTCCTGGTTTAAATGAAACTGTATCCACTATTCCCCTGGGTTCTCTTGAGCCCCTCTGTAATGGTCTCCACTTGACTTGAAAGGGTGAACCCTTTCTTTTCCATTGCAGTAGTTTGTGTTCGTTTTGTTTCTCAGTCCTCTTTCTGATGTTTCTATGGATCTTCAGACTATTCAGTAGGGATTGTTTATGAAAAGTCTAAGCAAGCCGTTTTCAAATTTTGAAGTGTAATGTATCACCTGGAGCTGTTGTGAAAATTTGGATTCTATTCAGCAAGTTTGGGATGGGGACAGAAATTTTGCATTTTCAACTGGCTCCCAGGTGATACTGATACTGCTGGCCTGACAGTCACACTTTGAGTGGTGAGGGTCTGCAAGTATTCCTTAATTAGCCACAATGTAGAGACCAGCCACTGTGATACAGTATCACTTAGAGCTTATGAGTGTGTGCTCTGGATGTCACAGCATTGAAGTCAAATCTTGACTCTATCGCTTATTACCTGTGTGATCTTGATCTCTCTAAGCCTCAGTTTTCTTACAGGTAAGATAGAAAGAATAAGGTCTATCTTAGGGGAATGGTGTGAGGATGCTATAAGATAATAAATGTTAAACAATCCTATTCTCATCCCTTGAAAATGTTAAAAAATGGTGGCGGTTGAAACTGTTGTCATCATAATAATTAAAATGCAGTTTGCCTTCTTCCCCATTCCACTCTATCCAGCACTTCCCTGCCATTTCTTCCATTTTACTCAAAGCTTAACATTAGAAGGTACTCAAGACAAACATCAGAAAGTAATGAAGACTATGAATTGTTCCTTAAAAATGGACATTTGGGTATACTAAATTATCAAGTTGCCAGTACAGGCAGAAGTTACAATCAGAGTTTGAACAGATTCACAGGCAAGCCGGAACAAACATTTAGCTGAAAGTAGGTGATAAACTCCAGTTCATGCCCAGAGTTCAACTGGCTCTGGGCAGATTCAATTCTCTGTACCATGGCTGCCTTCCCCAGTTGTCCAGAGTCAGTAGTGGCAGCCATGAGCAATCTGACTAATAGTCTTCTAAAACCCAGTATTACCAGCAGAAGAAACAGTGAATATCAGAAGAATAGAGGGGGTTGAACAAACAGACTCTTCAAATGAGATCTTGGTTTAAACTTTGTCTCCTTTTTTTCCTAACTGGATATCAGGAGGCAAAATTCCAAATATTTCAGTTTCACTTTCTTTCCTTTAGTCTTTCAAAAGTCACATAACCGGAATCTTTGTTTCAACTATCATAAAGTGATAGGATTGAAATAGATTTTTGTAGACAATAACTTGCTATTTAAATCAATGGGGTCACAATCATTCTTGCAGCCATCAAAATGATTATCCTCTTCCTCATCTTTAAGGTCATCTCCAGCTATAAACATTTCTCTTTCCTCTGATGTCAATCCTAATGTAGGACTAATGTTCTTTCTCTGGGTAGAGTCAACAATGGAAGGGAAAAAGCAAGATCAGAAACTCGGATAATTCTCTCACTAGAAAGGTTATCTCTGACTGTTTGGTCATTGTAAAGCTGGATGTTGAATTCAAAGTCACAATGTGTTGTGCTTTTACCTCCTACAATTCAAAGCTCACTGGAGACTATACTTTCAATTGATTCATCCATTGACTTATTCATTTAACACCGGACTTTACCACAGTACCTGTGGCATGAAGAACATAGGAAAATGGATCTCCCACTGAGAGTTCAAAGAGCTACCTGGGAATGTTTCCTGAAGTCTACCACTATCTACAGGCTAATCATGCTCCACCCTAAGATAACTATCTTGGCACCTGGATGCCAGGTCATTTTCAAAGGACATCTACAATAGAAAATATGTTCATAATAAAGACTGGCCCAACTATCAGGAAGATTGAAATAGGAAATGCATTTATTAAGATAAGCAAAATTAACATATGTTTTCCCACCAGGGTTGCACTTGGCACTGACATCTTACTTGGTGCATAAATCTCAAAAAAATTTTAAGGTCTCTGTGTAGACAGGGAGAAAAATCTCCAGCACATTTCTATTATCTATTGGAGGGATGGCTGTTTCCTAAAGAATGGACAGCAAGGACATGGGCAGTATCGAAATAAAGATGTTCACTCAAGTGTTTCTCTCAGTAAATTGGTTCAACAGGCATACACCTGTGTATCCTCTAAGCTAGCAGCTGGCAAACTATGACCCATCAACCAAACTCAGTCCCTCTTATAATTGTAAAGTTTAATTGGAACCCACAATGCCCATTCATTTATGTATTTTTAGGGCTGTTTTTTGTGCTAAAATGGCAGAGTTGTAACAGAGGCCATAAGGCCAGAAAAACCTAAAATATTTACTATCTGGTCCTAACTAACTAAAATATTATTTTGTTGTTGTTGTTCAGTTGCTAAGTCACATCCAGTTCTTTGCAACCCCACGGACTGCAGCATGCCAGGCTTCTCTGTCCTCCACTAAAAAAATTCAACTTGCCCTGACAAATAACTGACTTAATTGAAGCATTCATAAACATCTTCAATAATTTAAAATAATTATAATCCTTAACAGAGACATTAAAAGCTAATACAAAGAAGTTTTTATTAAAAATTTCTCTATCAATATCCCTTTGGTATGTAGTTAATCACTGACAAATGAATCAAATATTATTTGTGAGAAAGATAATGCCTAGTTTTACATACTGAGTGGGAAACAATAGGTAGTAACATAGATATTCAGTATCTTTGATTTCTGCAAGTATATCATAAATACTAGTACTTGAGTTTATGCTCATATCCTAAGTATCAATATAATAATTTGGAATAGACAAATACATCCAAAAGACTTCTCTGTAACATAAAAAAATGTCCCTGTATCTACTCAATTTAGATTTAACGTATCTCATTATATATTTTTAAACAATGCAAATGTATAATTATTTGAGGACCAATAGTCAATAAGAAAAAACTAAATTTAAATGAAACAAAAACACTTGGTGTATTGCTTTTAATTTTAAGACATGGAAACTAACATTTGACAAAACGAAAAAGGAAACAAGACCATCTGCCATAAATAATTTGCAACTTAACATTTAAACTGCTTTTGAAATGTTCCTTCTCTCCCTTTCCAAAGGCCTTCAAGTATCTGCTACAGCTTTATTTTCATGATATCTAGATGCGTCATTAAAATCAGATGGGAAATTCAATAAAAGTACATTTTTCTAGGTAAATGAAGTACATAATTAACATCTATATTTATTTATTACCACTTTATCTCTTGCCAATATGTACAACTAGATATTATTTTTCTTACTACAAATACTTTCTGATTAATGAATCAGTGATTAACTATACACTATCTATAACTATATAAGTGGGTAGTAATAAAGAGTGATTTTATTTTTTAAAATCTCCATGTTTAGAGTATTAATCACATATTCCTCATTTCGTCTGCATCTTAAGAGTTAAGACATTATTGATAACTTAATTAGAGCAATGATTTACAATTCTAGTTGTACTGAAAAGCTAAGGAATGACTTTGGAAATACAAAAGCCAAGACAACTATTGTTGCTTTATTCCTTTCTCTTTTATCAGGTGCAAAAAATGACTCAAATGCCTACCATATGGAGATATTGAAATAAAAATTATTCATAAAAATTCCTAAACATGAAACTAAATGTTCTAATATTCTGAATTTTTATATGAATGAGTTCTAGTTTTTTTTTTACTTCTATATATTTTTTTTAGTTAGAATGCTAAATCTCTGCCTGTCAGTAGTAACCCTGTAAAGAGCTTGTGGTAGCCAATCCTCAATCCCAGAATACGTGAATGTTAGTAGAAGAGAAATCAGCCCAACAAATACATGTAAAACAAGAGATCATATTTTTTCCACTTTTGGGGAAAAATGCCATATCACTAGCCTTTTCAAGTTCATAATAATGACACCAAAAAAAAGAAGAAGAAAAGACTAAAGCAAGAAAGAAAATGGTAGCAACGTTTGCCCAGATTTCTAGAGCACAAGGTTTAACATTTGACCAGAGAGAACTTTCTAACTTTTGAAAATTAAATCCTTCTCTCTGGATTTAGATAATAGGAGGTTTGCATTTCAAGCACATAAATAACATAAAGGAATTCTGCCTTCACTATGAAAAGCAATTTACCACCACTCCCCAAGATGTGACATTCTGAAGGACATACTTTGAGGATGAAATTTAAATGAAAGGCATAGACATAGCTTAACCAGTTTTTCCCAGTTGAGCTTCATTGGAATGGGATGACTGAACATCTGTGAACACCATAGTAACACGTGCACAGGTAGTGTTGGTGAGGTAAATTTGATTTGTGATTTATTTCCTTTGCAGTGGGACTGTGAATGATGAAAAATAAGACACGGTGTTTGTAACCAAACTTCTCTTTCCTCTAGGAAATACAACTGGGACTAAGTTAATCAGCATTTGGCTAAAAGAGCAGCACCCACCCTTTTGATTAATATTCCAATGTCCAAGCAATTTCTTGTTATTAATTGAGACCAAGCAATTATCTGCCTTTCAGCTGTGTAACATAAAATACCAGAACCAAGGCCAATGACCCATGGAAACTATCCAAAGGTACAACCACAGGGCCCAGGAGATATCTCTACAGCTTGGCCTGCTGAGTCAAAGGGCTGGGGTTTCAAGAGGAGCCCTCTTCTCAGAGTCACCACAGTCCAGACATGCTCACCGTGGTACTAGACACAGAGTGAGTCAACCCAGGGCAGCTTTAAAATCCAAAACTGGATTCAAGAGGACTGCTGCTTACTTGACAAAGAACTTGGAAGCCACCACTGAGATATTAAGAAAGCCTGTCTCTAGGTTAGAGATTTGGTCTTTCTAGCCCTTGGGGTGTTTCAAACAACAGGAGCTTGGAAAACCTCTAAGGAAGATTATTCACTAGGACAGAGCAAATATAAAACACTTCCAGCATCACAAACAATGCTGTAAAAATTTAAGGTGTCAGCTTTTAAAAATTTCCTTTTTAAAACTCATCTGCAATGATTTTTCTGTCAATTCCCCAGAAGTGGGCAATCTAATACCATCTTTGGAGCCATGGTTTTAATGTCTAATCACATGTTTGTTTAGTCAAATTGGAAAACCAAATAACTTTGAAAGAGTATGTCTTCCCTGGAATGTGCTAATTTCTACTTACTCACGACTGTGTGTAAGAATTTAAACTAAAACCTGATCTTCACATTAACAGACAAAAAGGGCTTTGTCTATCTATCTAAAATGACTTCCTACGCAGGAACCTAAGTGATAGCAAGATGTTACAATAGTTGACTCATTCTTTAAAAATCAGCTCTTCCATTATGTCACATCTTTGATGAAATATCACCTTCTGAGAAAGCTTTCCTTAGCATCCTACCAACTCTGGTACATCATTTTGTCTGATTATTTATAACCATTTGGCACATTATGTATTTAGTGATTTGTTGATTTGTTGTCAATCTTCCTATTCTGTGTAATCTCTAAAAAAGATGTAACCTTTTTATTCACTGACATAGATATCATGTCTAGAACAGTAATTCTGTCTTGTTTTTGTTTTTGTATATGCTCAGTAAATAATTACAGAATGAGTTTATGAATGGAATCTCCTGAAAATGAATATAGAATTTTGTGCATGAGCATTTCTAGGGAGAGAAAAATGTATAACTTAGATCTTATTCTGTACGGATTAGGTCTGTGGTCTAAAAAGACTAAAGACCTCAGTTACACATGTGTAATTCCATTTCATTATCAGTAACATTATTATCAGCAATATCCATAAATAAAAAAATTTTGAAGTTGACCAAATGCTCACTTTATTAGAATTCTACAAAATAAACAAAGATAAATTGAGGAAGCAATGATATAGAATGTTTATTTATTTTTTATTTTTTAATTAGTTTATTTATTTATTTATTTTCTTTACATTATCATGTTGGTTTTGCCATACGTTGACTAAAAGCTTGTCATTGTTGTTGTAAAAGTAGTAAAATTTACACTGAAAAGAATTTAATCCATACTAAATATTTTAGGTCACTCCAAATTCTATGCTGATCCTTCTAACGGAACACATAGATATATTTACATATGAGTAATCAATAACTATGTACTTTTTGTCTGTCAAGGTCTCCCTAAGAAATTTTAGCAGGAGCTCCATAGCATCGAGTTTGGGTGTAGAACTTGGGGCCTTCTAAGGCAAACCGCGGAGAATGCACTGGCAACCCACTCCAGTCCTCTTGCCTGGAAAATCCCATGGACGGAGAAGCCTTGTAGGCTGCAGTCCCCCTTTTCACTTTCCTGCATTGGAGAAGGAAATGGCAACCCACTCCAGTGTTCTTGCCTGGAGAATCCCAGGGACCGGGGAGCCTGGTAGGCTGCTGTCTATGGGGTCACACAGAGTCAGACACAACTGAGCAAGTGAACTGAAGACAAACTGATAGAAGCCTAGGCTGTGAGTCTCAGCACCAGTGACTTCTCCCTGCTATGTCTCCTTCTCCACCTATCTTATCTGCTGAAATTTAAACTGCAGGGTCAGAGCTGAAGGAGCTACCAAAGTGAAACAATGTGTGTGCATGGAGATAAGAATTGTGGATTAGAGCGAGAGTTAGGAGGGGAAGTTGAAGAAAGATAGAAAAAAATTGGGTCAAGGATGTACAAAAATAGAGACCAAAGGGGCTTGAAGAAAAGTGATAAGAAAATTAAATTAGAGAGAAAAAAATAGGAACATAAAACAAATTCAAACCAGCCATAAACAGCCAAATATATAAGAAATGCAAGCAAAATGGTAAAGAGGAGGGGAAAAGAATTATAATAATAAAGGAAAAAAGAAATATATGGCAAAGGCAAAAAGGGGGCTAAATAGAGATACACCATGAAAACAGAAAACAAAACATACATGTATGTATGTATAGACACACACACACACACACACACATATATATATATATAAAATCAAACTGATCACATGGACCACAGCCTTGTCTAACTCAAAGAAACTATGAGCCATGCCATGTAGGGCCACCCAAGACAGATGGGTCATGGAGAGTTCTAAAAAAAAATGTGGTCCACTGGAGAAGGGAATGGCAAACCACTTCAGTATTCTTGCCTTGAGAACCCCATGAACAGTATGAAAAAGCAAAAAGATAGGACACTGATAGGTGAACCCCCCAGGTTGGTAGGTGCCCAATATGCTACCAGAGAAGAGCAGAGAAACAATTCCAGAAAGAATGGAGAGACAGAGCCAAAGTGAAAACAACGCCCAGCTGTGGATGTGACTGGTGATGGAAGTAAAGTCCGATGCTGTAAAGAGCAGTATTGCATAGGAACCTGGAATGTTAGGTCCATGCTGCTGCTGCTGCTAAGTTGCATCAGTCGTGTCGGACTCTGTGCGACCCCATAGACAGCAGCCCACCAGGCTCCCCCGTCCCTGGGATTCTCCAGGCAAGAACACTGGAGTGGGCTGCCATTTCCTTCTCCAGTGCATGAAAGTGAAAAGGCAAAGTGAAGTCGCTCAGTCGTGTCCAACTCCTAGTGACCACATGGACTGCAGCCCACCAGGCTCCTCCGTCCATGGGATTTTCCAGGCAAGAGGACTGGAGTGGGGTGCCATTGCCTTTTCCTTAGGCCCATGAATCAGGGCAAACTGGAAGTGGTCAAACAGGAGGTGGCAAGAGTGAACATCGACATTTTAAGAATCAGTGAACTAAAATGGACTGGAATGGGTGACTTTAACTCAGATGACCATTATATCTACTACTGTGGGCAAGAATCCCTTAGAATAAATGGAGTAGCCATCCCAGTCAACAAAAGAGTCTGAAATGTAGTACTTGGGTGCAATCTCAAAAATGACAGAATGTTCTCTGTTTGTTTCCAAGGCAAACATACACAGAGAAGGGAGGAAAAAGAGATGGTCATGTGCACACACTCCCAAACCTGGCGGAGGGTGATGGGGAACACAGTACCAGAAACACATCCATTGACTAAGATGGTGTGGTGTGCACTATAACAGCCCCTTAAAGAGGCCCACACACTAACCCCTGGAGCCTTGAAAAGGGGACTTCACAGCTGTGATTAAGTGTATGGACCATAAGATGGTGATATTACCCTGGATTATCCAGGTGGACCTAATATAATCCCATGAGTCTTGAAAAGCCCCAGCCTGATTCTATCAGAGACAGATATGATGATGGAATAAAGGCACAAAGGCACAAAGAGATGCCACGCTGCTACTTTGCTAACTGTGAATCCCCAATTCACGGTACCTACTTCCACTCCCTGCCTGGCCTTCAACCTTGATCCTTGCCTTAGTTGAAGCTCCAACCCTCAGCAGTAAAATCACAAGAAGACTATCTTCATTCAAGAGTGAAATGTGGGAAACAAGTATTATGAGTACCAAAAATATTTTTTTAAAAAAAACACAATGAGGTACCACTTTACACCAGTCAGAATGGCTGCCATCCAAAAGTCTACAAGCAATAAATGCTGGAGAGGATGTGGAGAAAAGGGAACCCTCTTACACTGTTGGTGGGAATGCAAACTAGTACAGCCACTATGGAGAACAGTGTGCAGATTCCTTAAAAAACTGGAAATAGAACTGCCATATGATCCAGAAATCCCACTGCTGGGCATATACACCAAGGAAACCAGAATTGAAAGAGACACATGTACCTCAATGTTCATCACCGCATTGTTTACAATAGCCAGGACATGGAAGCAACCTAGATGTCCATCAACAGACGACTGGATAAGAAAGCTGTGGTACATATACACAATGGAATATTACTCAGCCATTAAAAAGAATACATTTGAATCAGTTCTAATGAGGTGGACGAAACTGGAGCCTATTATACAGAGTGAAGTAAGCCAGAAGGAAAAACAACAATACAGTATACTAACACATATATATGGAATTTAGAAAGATGGTAACAATAACCTTGTATGTGAGATAGCAAAAGAGACACAGAACTATGGGAGAGGGCAAGGTGGGATGATATGGGAGAATGGCATTGAAACATGTAAATTATCATATGTGAAATGAATCTCCAGCCCAGGTTTGATGCATGATACAGGGTGCTCAGGGCTGGTGCACCAGGATGACCTAAAGGGATGGAATCAGGAAGGAGGTGGGAGGGGGTTCTGGAAGGGGAACACATGTATACCCATGGCAGATTCATGTCAACATATGGCAAAACCAGCACGATAATGTAAATAAAAATAAACAAATAAATAAAATAAAATAAAGACACAAGAGGTGATCAGAAGATTAAAGTATGCCAAAGCATGTTTTTTATTGTTTTTAAGCTTCCTAAAAACGTGCATAAAGGTAATCAAAGGCCTCCCTTCTTACCTAGGCTCTGGCATTTATTAGATGGTATGATCTTGGTTAAATCTTCGACTCTGTTCCATAAACCAGTACTAATAATGCTTGCTTATTTTCCCCACCCTACAAAAGCAGGAACAGTCAATATGGCCATTACATAATAGAGTCTATATACTCTACACCCCTGTACAAAAAGTAAAATCTTTCTACCAATCATTGGTTCTAGATTATTCACTGTCCTCTGGCCTTAAATTACAATATTCTAAGACACTGTACCTTTCCTAGAGATCAATGGACATTAATAACATTTTAGCATTCCTTTTTCCTGACTGCCAAACTACACAAATGAGCTGCTGATCTCTAGTGACTTACTTGAGAATTGAGGGGAAAATGTGTCCTTGAGAAAAAGTGAGTGATTCCTGTTAGTGAACAACAAAACATCCATCAATTTTTCTCATAAATTTCCCACAGATTATATTTCTTAAAATATGTGCCACCTAAGTACAAGTAACCTCTGACCCAGTGTTTATGAAAAGTTCCATGTTATGTGTTGTAGAGCCTTTGAGCGTATGACACAGAAAAGCTCGTGGCCATGATACCCCCAACTCAATGTGCTGTCTTCACACTGGAAAGACCTAGACAGACAAGAGGTCTTAGGAATATTCCCTGTTTTTCTCATGCTGTCATTAGGGTTCCCCTCTATTGTCTCTTGGTCACTGCTCAGTCAGGCATTGGTGTTGTTTTAGTCGCTCAGTCATGTCCAACTCATTGTGTCCCCATGGACTGTAGCCCATGAGGCTGCTCTGGCCATGGGATTTCCTAGTCAGGAATACTGGAGTGGGTTGCCATTTCCTTCTCCAGGGAATCTTCCTGACCCAGGGATCAAATCTGCATCTCCTGCATTGAAGGCAGATTCTTTCCTGCTGAGCCACAGTGGAAGCCCCGGTTTGGCACAGGGAAAGACAAAGTAACCCAGACTCTGGCGTCTACAAGAATTCTTCAGAAATTACAAGGAATCAGCAAACAAGTTAGCCGAGCATACAATTCTATGAATTCTCACCAGAAATAAAAATCTGTGCCATGAGATTTAACAAATAAAGTCCTTTAACAACAAATAGCCATATTTATTCCTTTGGGCCCTTGAAAAAAATGATGACTGACATGCCTCCACTTATTTGCTCATCTGTTATACAGGGGCTTGAACTATTCGGATGATCTTAAATGTGGAAGGAAATCCAAAGCTTTCCAGTGAACTTTCCTCTCAAGATAGGGAAGCTCTGAGACTCCCTCTGGCAAGAGTTGATGAGCTTCATATCATGTTTCTAACTAAGGTTATTTAATGAGCATAGTTCTCTGGTTTCCTGTGGCAGCCTTAAACTCTGCCCTCAGAGCCTGTGAGAGGAGGCTGGGAGGACAGTGATGGATGAGGGAAGAGAGGAAAACCAGGGAGAGGAGCTCTACCGTCCCGACCTCTGGGACTCTGCAGACATTCCTGCACACCTCGGGGCTCTCTGAAGACCTCCCAATTACAGCAGAGTTCGCTCAGTCACAGCCACAGTGGAGAAGCAGATACATGGGGAAAAGAGACACATCTTCAGAGGCCCCTGTGTTCAGAAACAAACTGTTGGCAGTTCCCTGTTCTCTGTGCTCACATGGAGCAAACTATCCCTCAGTCTGCAGCTCGGTGGAGCGCTTCATGTCCCAGCCTCATGCTCTGAACACCAGCCCCTCAAAGGCCGGAGGTGAGCGGCTTAGTCAGGTCTTTGTCTAGCTCTGGCGGTAGGGTAGATGCACAATGCTATTTCTCAAAATGACACTTGGCGCACTTTTTGGTGGTTATGCGAATAATGTTGAGGTAAATGGAAGTCAATGTATACACGGTAAAACTTCACTTATTTGGGCAACTCCCCCATCTATTTCCCAACCTCCTTTAGCAGTGTCTGATCAATGATCATTCTAGAGTGCGTTCATCAGTGATGCTGCTGTCCCCAAATCCTCAGGTTGCCACGTGGTTTGGCCATTCTTTTTCTATTTAGCAAAGTCACAGCAACTTTGTATGGATATCATATAAATGCCTTAGTGAATTAGTTGTTTTATCCTTTATAAATATATTCCTTTCTTGCCAAATCCTCTACTCAATAAGCATTCATCCTTATTGAACTTTTTGAACTTCTTGGCTTCCCTGGTGGCTCAGACATTAAAGAGCCCACCTTCAATGCAGGAGACCATGGTTTGATCCTGGGTCGGGAAGATACCCCTGGAGAAGGAAATGGCAGCCCACTCCACTATTCTTGCCTGGAGAATCCCATGCACAGAGGAGCCTGGTGGGCTACAGTCCACGGGGTTGCAAGGAGTTGGACATGACTGAGTGACTAACACACTTTTTAATGAACTTCTATATATATGTTAGCCTATAGGTTTAATGATTTTTACTTTTGACCATTTAACAACAGAATAAAATATTTACAGTAAATATTCTGCCAACAAAATAATATAATCATAACTAAGATGCCTCAGTTGGATTCCTTCACATTAGCAAACAATTGATGCTGAAGAGTCATACTCTAGTGTTGGCTCCTAAACTTGGCTGTTTTAAAAAATATAGCTTCACTCAATATACTGTAATGACCTATATGGGAAAAGACTCTAAAAAAGAGTGAATATATGTATATGCATAACTGATTCACTTTGCTATACACCTGAAACTAACACAATATTGTAAATCAACTACACTTCAAAAACATTTTTTAAAATATATAGTTTCTGAGCATCCCAGCTACTCAATCCTGGACCCAAGAGAAGCAGGTCAGGGAATCTGTCTACCACCCTGAGTGATCTGAATGCAGCCAACCTTCACAGACTACTTTAGAAGAATACTCATTTCTTCTAAATTTAATATAGATGGTGAAGGAAAAAATAGATGAGTTAGAAAACCTTCTCTAGGCTTTACAAAAATTTTAACCTTCTGAAATCAAAGGAGTCCATCAATACAATGACTAAATTAGAGGTGGTGTTTTTTTTCAAATTTCAAATAAATGCTATTTTTTAAGTTCCAGCAGTGTTGTTTAAGAAATGAGGCAGAGAAATCAAGGAGGACACAAA
>ML663462.1:1524552-1557454 GCA_007570785.1 Antilocapra americana
AGGACTTTTTTCATTCTTGACATCGTTTCGGGATTCCAAATATCTTAATTTCTCTTCACTGGTACTTGAAGAAAGAAAAATATGAAACCAGACTGACTGCAGGTGAAAGCAACATATGTACAATTTATTTTTGAGTGCAGAGGACTTAAACTTTTAGAAGGTTCCTTGTCTCTCTTTAGCCTAGAGTCTCAAGCAGCTTTTATACTGACAAGTCAACAGATTAACATTCTTGATGATTCACTGTTTCAAAATAACTCACATTGTACTTCCAAAGTTACTGCTAGAAATATTGCTGGCATTTATTTTCTTAAGCATATTTGCTAAGTGGTACTGAAACACAAAAGCCCAAGAGAAAAATCAGACCTTCTACATTTGGACAAAAGGAGGACACACACAGAGTTCTGTTCTTTCTCTAAAATAGGATGGATTAAATAATAGGCTTGAATGGTGTTTTTAAGTATGACATTGTGGGAGGGAGACAATCAATATGAATTCTGAGAAGCAAAGGCTGTTCCTTGAATAGGCGGTCATTACCACACCTGTCGCTCAGAAATGGGCTATTGTGATTGTATGTGCCTCCTCCACAAAACAGAGCTTTTTCATATCCATAGCCTTAGAATTTAGTAGTTCTTGGCACACAGTAGGAAATTAAGAAACATTTCCTAAGATAATGACTGAACAAATGGACCGCTGTCTTAAGAAGCTTGTAGTCGAATTTGGGAAGTGAGACTAACATGTGTGAGGGAGTTCATCCTGAAGACAAAAAGTGACATCAACATTTAAGAAATTGCAGCTCAAAATGTCTAAGAGGATGTGGACAAATCAGAACCTTTATATGCCACTGGTGGGAATGAAAAATTGTGCAGCCACTTTGGAAAACAGTCTGGCAATTTCTTAAATGGATAAACAAAGAGTATGACCCAGCAATTCCACTGCTAGGTATATTTCATTTCAAGAGAAATGAAAACATATGTCTATACAAAATTTCGAATGTGAATCCTCTTAGCAATATTATACATAATAGTAAAAGAGTGGAAAAACCCAAATGTCCATCAACTGATGAATGGATAAATAAATGTGGTATATCCATACAATGAAAGATTATTCAGCCATACAAAGAAATGAAGTTCTGACATATGTTACACCATGGATCAGCCTTGGATCAACCTTATGCTAAGTGAAAAAAAGGCAAATACATATTGCATATTTCCATTTATATGAAGTATCTAGAGGCAGAAAGTAGGTTAGTGGTTCTCAGGGGTGGGAGTGGGTGTGTTGAAGGGAAATGGCAGGGAGCTGACTGCAAATGGAAGCAGCATTGCTTTTTCAGGTGATGAGAAAATGTTCTCAAATATGTGGTTATGGATGCACAGCTCTGTGAATGTACTAAAACCCACTTTATTGCCCACTTTGAAATTGTGTATGTAATGGTATGTGAATTCCATTTTCTTTCTTTCTTTCTTTCTTTTCTTTATATTATTATGTTGGTTTTGCCATACATTGACATGAATCCGCCATGGGTATACATGTGTTCCCCTTCCAGAACCCCCCTCCCACCTCCCTCCCGATTCCATCTCTCTGGGTCATCATGGTGCACCAGCCCTGAGCACCCTGTATCAAGCATCAAACCTGGGCTGGCGATTGATTTCACATATGATAATTTACATGTTTCAGATGCCAAAGAGACATGGGTACAGGAATTCAGTAGAGAGAGAAATCAAGTTTAGAAGACCTGCAAAGACTTCCAGGAGAATTAGAAAGCTGAACTAGGTCTCAGGAATGCATTGGATTTAGGTGGGAGGTGGGAGGGCCTTTTGGATGAAAGGAAGAAGATGGCAAAGTGAGGCTAGTCATTGCTCCAATCATGAAAAGAAAGGCCAACACACGTGACACGATTGTCAGTGAAGTTGTGCTTTCCCTCACTAAAAAGTATATCTGCCTCTACTTCAGGTGGAACTCATAGTTGAAGAATAGGTGGCCAAAATGCAAACCATGGAAGCCTCTATTTTTGCTCCTATGGGTTAGTATTTTTAAGACACTAACTTTTATGTTTCGACATTAGACTCAATGTTTAACACTAACCTGGCTTGACCTTTCACTGTATAATGATACTTGTCTTATGATTGCACAGTATTCTATTTCTTTCCCAATATGTGAGGGTCTGAATTTCAAAAAGGGGGATGTCTATGTATATGGGAGGGACGGCAATTGCAGCTCCTAGTCATGTTAGGAGATTTTGAAATCCCTTGTGCTGTTTGTTTAGATAAGTTTTCAATAGTTTACTATTCGACATTAGAGGTCATGCCTCCACTTGGAATCAGCTCCACTCAGAAGACTGTATCATGGTGTTGCAGAGCAGAATGCTATTTAAAAATAACAATCTCAGCACATTCATCAACATTCCAAAAATACTCTGCTTGGCTCTAATGGCAGGATCTGAGGACACACTGGTCATGATGACCACAAACTTTGGGAGGGATTCTTCCTGAAACACAGCTCGGTTGGGCAAAAGGGGAAAAGTATGATATTTCTGGGATCAGAAAGACATCTAAGGGAAGCTAATCCAGCCTCGCATCCAATACACAAATCCCTTTTGACAATTTTTATAGGTAGGAATCACCTTGACTTTAATACTCACAGTTTTATGTCCAGCCAGCACAAAACAACTCGACAGTTTTTACCTAGATTATCCTAATAGCCTAGCCAAAACCTTGAGTGAAAAGAGACTATATAAATTCTAGAATAATACATGTCTAGAGTAGGTTTCTCAATCTCACACCCTTGTCATTTAGGGCTGGAGAATTCTTTGTGGTGGAAGCTGTCCTGCATGTCATAGATATTTAGCCAGCATCACTGATCTTGAATCAATATGCCCCAGTAACACACTACCCCTACCCAACTAGTGAAAATCAAAAATGTCCCCAGACATTTCCAAATGTCCCCTGGTGGGGTGGGGGGCAAAGATGATTTTGAGTGAGAACCAACTGTCTAGTATGTAAATGACACTGGGTGAGCAGATTTACCAGGGTACATCTATTAGGCATGTATTACTAATATTCAATGAATTCTTTTGACACTTTACATGTTTAAGTGATCTTTAAGGCTATTTCTCTATAAGCTGGCTTACTATGGAATGCTGATACCCTCTCAGACCACAACCAGCAACTGTTTCCAAAAAACAAAAACTGCCCTGGCTGCAAAAAGGCAAAGTAATCAACATTTACCTGCATGTGGTGGAAGTATCATCACGGGTTTTGTTTCATCTGTACACACGAACATTGACACTATGGATAGTCATTATGAGTAGGATGACAATAAACAGGCAACCCTGTCTATTTCAAAAATTAGCAAAAAAATCAATCGGTTCTTGAGAAACTCAATCAACCATTTATCTTAAAACTATATGGTAAAAGATTACCATCCACTTTGATTTCAACATCTCTGATTGTTTCCCAAACATTAAAGACTGTGAGTCATGTTTCAAGCCCATGTCTAATTTAAGCAAAACTTTATATAGCAAATGAATTAACAAAATAGATGAGCTCTCTCTCCATTTTACAGGAGGAAACACATCATACAACTTGGGCTTTATGACACAGGAGTTGCCTCTCCCTTAGGATGACTTTGTCTGAAATTGTGTTTGTATCAAGAGGTCTAGCAACTGCTGGCTCACTCTGTGAGTATCAACTCCAAGATGCTGCCCTGGCAACCAAGCCACATTTGCAATGTAACAAACCCTGAAACTGGAAGCAAACAGAGTCTTGCATCTAAGCGCTGGATCTAAATGTTTCACACATGAGCGCTGTTTGAACTATCTATTCCTCTTTCGCCTGCCACTTTCCTTCTTCCCAGGGCCCTATTACATAAAGGCTTAGGTGTTCTGGGGAATAAGTGGGCGTCAATTGTGGCAGGGTGTGGGAGGATGCCTAGGTTACCTCCTGTATTACACACTCTATTTAGGAGGTGGGCAATTCCTATTTATATAACCCCTGATGAAGATACACCCCAGCAATTTGGGAGGGGGGATGGCCAAAACAAGTACGTAATGTCACTTGAACATTCACTTGAACACCTTGTGCTAAGTACGAATCTGATTACTGCCTTCATCTACTTAGAAAGGAACAGGTATCACTGCCAACAATAGTTTGCGGTGGCTGCCCAGTGTAGGAAAGCCTGGGGGCTGAAATTCAAAGCCAAGTGGGACACCAGCAGAGAAAAGTAGCTAGGCTTTACCATGTAACATGAAAACATGATTCCACCCGCACGGTACCTACTGAGACTGGATCCTGAGTGCTTCAGTAGGAGAAGAGAAATGCAGCCCTGGGGTGCCCAGAGCTGGTCTGTAGGATGGGAGAGAGTGGAGAAGCCCAATAATTGATATGAAAACTTCCACAGCACAGAACTGAGTCAAAGCTGTTGCCTTTTGGGATCTAATTCAGTCCTCTAAAGCCTTAGTGTCAAATACAGTAGCCACTGGCCTTTGTGGCTATTCAGTGTTTGAAATGTGGCTAGTCGCAGTTAAAACATGCTAGGAGTGCAAAATACATGCCATTATTTCAAATATTGAAATGAAATACACATGTCTCCTTACTAATTTTACTACTGACTGCATATTAAAATGGTAACAGTTCAGATGTCTTAGGCGCAACAAAATATATTACTGTTTCTTTTTACCTTTTCTTAGTAAACTTATTTAAAGGTGACAATTTTAAATTACCTATGTGGTTTTACTTACATTTCTACTGGATAGTGCTGGTCTGAAAGCTGAACGTTACTTTAAGGCATGATTTATGTTGAGCTCGGAGATGCTTTCATAAACAAGTGTTGCTTGACTGAGCTTGGCTGTCTACTGCAAAATGTTAACTTCAAACATCCTTGAAAACTAAAATTTCATTCACTGCCTCCTTGGTAAAATATCGGGTAAACAAATCTGCTGTTTTGAGACATGAAAGTGATGGTTAACAATGTAAGTAAATTTTCTTCCTTTGCAGACATACTTAAACCATGTTAAAGTAGAGATGAAATAGGCTTTAGCATTGAAACGGACCTATAATTAGGTGCTAATGTTAAATACCCTGCAATGTTTCAAAAAGACACATAGATGGAGAAAGGCCAGGCCTATACAAGGCAGGAGAGGAGAAAATGTTGAATATATGAATGCAAATATGTTACAGATATCTGAGTTCAAATACTCTATGCTTTCCAGGTACTACTTGCTTTTTGGCATCTCCTCTCCATCTTCACCGCCACCACCTGGCCGATTCACTGGGTCAGAGGCAAAGCCATTCTCTTCATCTCTCAGATGAGCCTCTCTACCCTTGGCATCTCCCATTGCTCAGCTATATTGCATGCCACCAATGGAAACCACCCTAACTTTTGGCTCCAGCACTTATGGCTCCTGCCATAGTCACAAGGAGTCTTCAGGTTGGCAACAAGGTCACCCTTGCATCAAAGCCTTAAAGTTTAATTCCACATATCCCACCCAAGCAAGAGTCCAAAGATGAACGTGAGGCTCATTAAGCGTCAAGACTTTCAATCTAGTCAAGTCAATCTTCAGTCCTTTTAGTGGAATGTATAGATTAAAATATAAAATAATCGTTTTCATTTGCATTGTTCAATTTGTCTAAAAACCATTCCATGTAGTTAGAACTCAATGAAAGTAGCAGTGCCTGCCAACAGGAACCAAATTTTCTTTTCAGTTTGTAAGTTTTATGCCCTTGAAAACCTCTTAAGAAATTTTGTATTTGTGGGTGGTTATAGATTTTTTTTCTAATCTAGACCTCAAAGAAAATGTGGTCAAAGGATACTGCTATGGGTAACTTCAGGAAGGAAAAATGTCTCCAAAAATATTTTTTAAAAAGAGTAGGTCACAGCTCTTAAGGCCCAGTACAGCAAATCCTCAGCGACCCTGGATCATCTGGGAATGAGTCATTCCCGATAAGCACACATCCTGGATGGCCCAAAGTTTACGCTCTAACCATTTTCTTGGAAGAGCTTTCGTTTTTCTGCTGGAGACATTTTCTTGCCTTCTGAGGCCACTGAACCAGTTAGTCTTATAGGCATAATTAGAGGTGAAAATGCAGATCCTATGCAGAGCTGAGTGGGTCTGTCACAGTATAACCACATGAACTGAGGGTGTCTCCAGCCATCCACAGTGACAATTATTGTGACTGATGTCCTTTCAATGTGATGATCAGTGTCCTTAGGCCATATGGGGCTGCTGGCTGCCTCTCCTGTGAATGCTAGAGCAGCTCTTGGTTCTACCTCCTTACTGACTTGTCTCTTATCCTCTGTCAATAGTATGGGAAAATTGCTATCCCACTGTCGAGAGTCACCTCCACCACTAAGGGGCCATGATGCCCACTCTGAAGTCAAAGGTGACCATAACATTGTCAGCGCATAATCTCTACCATCCTTCTCCTCTTCACTGCCCCTTCTTTGTCTAAAATTGCTTTTTCACATTTACTATTCCTCAAGATGAGTTTCTCATGCATTTATCACCAATTGGGTAGCATGTATCTTTCCTTCTTTAAGCCAAAATTCATAAAGGATGACACCACTGGCTAAAAGCTAAACTTTCCAGGAGAATTTCTTTTCCCTTTTCTTCCTCCTTTCCTCCCTCCCCTCCTTCCTTTCCTTTCTTTCTTTATCATTAGTCATTTCTGCAGGCTTGTATCCTAAAAAATAAGGACTTACTATATGATTTGATATAATCACAGGGAAAACCCCAACTAATTTTAGAATTTGAATGGATATGGTCTGGCAAGGATACTGGAAATCCTTGGTTCCTACACTAAATGCTGAATTGCTGTACAATTAATTTCTAGTCAAATAATCAATTTCTGTTCCAGTTTTATTAATAATTATAATTAAGTCAATAGCAAAAGAGTAAAAGGTATCATTTCCCCTTAGGAAGATGAAAAACAATTTAACATGAAGGAGTCTGAATCTGGTCTTTGGAGTCGGCTAACAGAAATTCAAAACCTGTGCCATCAGTTAATACCTTTGTGATTCTGGGAAGGCTACTTAGCCTCCTAAAACCTCAGTTTCCTCATCTATAGAATAGGATAAAGAACCCCCACTAGAAAGGTTTCTTATGATTAGAAAGTACACATAAAGGCACAGAGTAAAATGTTCAATACAGAAGAGGTATGTGGAGAAACATCTTTTTCTCACTTTGATCCTCTGGCAATAGAAAACTAAACTGGAACTCAGCAGAAGAGGGCAATCTTTGAACAACTGAGAGCAAGCAAGAATGCATTTTCCAAGATATTAGTCTTTCTTCCTTTAGAGGTTCATGGTACTGTTTGGCCAAGGGCATTCTGACTGCGCTTGCTATACACACACACACACACACACACACACACACACACACACACACACACACACACACACACACACACACCATCACCACAACTACCACACCACTTAAACAGATTATGCTACATTTGCCTACAAATGTCCACATAAAACGCAGCCGAGTTTCCTGTGGTCGGCAGTCATGGTTGCTCCCAGCATGTCGGCCCTGATGACTGTGTGGGATATGTGGGTTTGGGGCACTAAAATATACCCAAGTTGGCAGTGAGAGGCCACACTATGGTCTCGTCAACAGCCCTTGCTCACTCTGTTTCTGTTTCTCACAACATAAACTGCCTGTCATGTATATTTTGAGTAAACTGAGAAGTTTCTTAAGCACATATATGGCAAACTAACTCATAAATACTGGGCTAGCAAAAAATTCATTTAAGTTTTTCCATAATGCAAACAAAATTTTTGGTCAATCCAATAGATAACCGAGGAGCTTTTGTTCCATAGGTAAATGTGCTTAGACAATTACCTTACCGTGGAATATATCATTCAAGTCTGGCATTGGTTGGCTTTATTATTTTTATAACTACCATATAAAGATAAAATTCACATACTATAGAATTCATGCATTTAAAATGTTCAATTTAATAGTTTTTAGTATGTTCATGGAGTTTTGTAACCATCACTACAACCATTTTGGAGCATTTTTGTCACCTCCAAAAGAAACCTCATAAATATTAGAAGTCACTCCCCATTATCTCCCACACAGTCCTAGGGAAGCATCAGTTTACTTTCTGTCTCTGTGGATTTGCCTATTCTGGACATTTCAAAATAAATGAAATCATACAACGTGACTTTTTGTGTCTGGCTTCTCTCACTTAGTATGATGTTTTCAAGGTTCACCCATGCTGTAGCATGGAACAGTGCTTCATTCTTTTTATTGTAGACTAATATTTCATTATGTGGGTCTATCAACTTTTATTTACTTATTCATTAGTTAATGGACATTTGGATTGTTTCTACTTTTTGACCACTATGAATAATGTTGCTATGAACAGTCACATACAAATTTGTATGTGGATACACATTTCACTGCTCTTGGGTATACATCTAGATGTGGAATTGATGAGTCATGTGGTAATTTTATATTTAACTTTTTGAGGAACTGCCAGACTGTTTTCCAAAGTAGCAGTACCATTTTACATTCCCACCAGCAGGCTATGAGGGTTCCAATTTTCCCATCTTCTTACCAACACTTGTTATTATCTGTCATTTTGACTATTATCATCCTAGAAGATATAAGATGGTTCATCCCTGTGGTTTTGATTTGCACCTCTGTGATGGCTAATGATTTTGAGCATGTCTTCATGTCCTTACTGGCCAACTGTATGCATGTTACACATGCTTACTGACCATTTGGAGGTAAATGGGGTAGAGGTAAATGATGAAATTCAACAGAATTGTGAAGGAATCACATATACAAATGTATCCTATAGTTCTTTTCTTTTTTTTAATTTCTGCTAACACAGAGAATGTCCTAAGGAATTTGTGAGTAACTGTACTCCTGAGACTGGAATTTGTGAGCTAACCATGAACGACTTAACCAAAACATGATGAAATGCTTTTCAACAAAATGTGGAGGAAGCAATGAGATTAATAACTAAAGAAAACAAATGACTTCAATAACATAACTTTAAAAAAAAAAACTATGAAAATAGAGCTATACGTCATTCATCCATTGGGCAAAGGTATTATCACTGGTTCTTGTGTCAAAGATTAAGACCCCAACCTGGTAACCTGTCAAGCAGAATCTACTGAAGTGACATAGTGTGTGGGGGTGGGAGGAGTGGGATGATTAATAGCAAAAATAACAACCAACTTCTCAGTGCACACTAACTGACAAGCATTGTTGTAAACAGTGAGGCAAGCACTGTATCAGTTTCACCTACAATATCTGTTGTCCTTGCCACAATTCTGTAAGAATTTTTTAATTGCTGTTCTTTGCAGTGGTTTGCTTATCTGTTACTGAGAAGAGCAACACAATTCTTTCCATGCCCGCATTCATTTCTGTTGAGGTTAGCAGCCCCTGGAGGCTCCTAGAGCACAAACTTTCCTCCAGGTAATAAAAACCCACCCTTACCCATATCTGATTGGTCCAGGGGTCGTGACCAATAGGCCCCTGAATCAATAGGGGCCTATGAAGAGGCATGCTGAGATCATTCTCCTCACACAGATGCCACTGCTCAAACTGAACTAACTAATGGGATTCTCTCTGTTCCTAGTTACATGAGAGATGTAGTAATTGCTGTTCAGTGGGTGACACAGCAGAAGGAGCCAGGAACAGTCAGAAGTAGACATTAAAGTAGTAGAATCCCAAAGTGAGTGACTGAGTAAAAGTTGCTCAGTCGTGCCCAACTCTTTGTGACCCCATGGACTATATGTAACTTGCTAGGCTCCTCTGTTCATGGAATTCCCCAGGTCAGAATAATGGAGTGGGTAGTTGTTCCCTTCTCCAGAGATCTTCCCAACCCAAGGATAGAATCCAGGCCTCCTGCATTGCAGGTGGATTTTTTACCATCTGAGCCACCAGGGAAGCCCAGAATCCCACAGTAGTTATCCATGACTTCTTCCCACTGGGGTTGACAAGATATCCTGGGATGGAGATTCTGTGGGTATCCTGGCAATAAAGAACTTCCTATCTTGAGTATCCAAAGGTTCTAACACAACGTCATTGTGTCTTTTTTTATGAATGAGGAAATTGATCACAACACACACACACACACACACACACACACACACACACACACACCATCACATTGTTTAAAAAATTTCAATAGCTTCTTCTTGGTCCTAGGCTATAATCCAATATTCTTATTCTGTGGCCTACAAGACCCTTTAATTCTTTTTGCCCACGCCCACCCACTTCTCCAAATGTTTCTTATGTTCTCTCCCCTTACTCACTCTGAACTTTCTTCATTCAGCTATTTGAATCTGCTATTCCTCTTTGTTCAGGGTCTTTGCACAAACTGTTCCTTCTTTCTGTAGGGCTTTCTCCCTCTCCTGGCCAACCTAATACCTCTTTAGCCTGCATATCTTGCCAATATCACTTCTCCAGGCATAAACGATACATGTGCCACAGCCAGGTCAATCTTGTTCCACAGCCCTCAGAAAAGAGGAAGGGTAGGCGTCTCTAAATTGCACCTGATGATTCACTGGAAGGGCTTCCCTGGTGGCTCAGATGGTAAGGAATCTGCTTGCAATGCAGGAGACCCAGATTTGATCCCTGGGTGGGGAAGATCCTCTGGAGGAGGAAATGGTAACCCACTCCAGTACTCTTGCCTGGAGAATTCCATGGACAGAGCAGCCTGGCAGGCTACAGTCCATGGGGTCAAAAAAGAGTCTTACATAACTGAGTGACTACAACTTTCACTTTCACATTCACTGGAAACCTAAGTCAAGTGTTCACTCAGGAGCATGAGCAGGGACCTGGGGCCACACACCTTCTGGCCTTCTCAGGGTCTTGCTGCCCAGAGCTAGGGCTAGAGAGCTGTTGAGCTTGAGGGTCCCTGTCACATCCTCCCATGAAGCTGCAAATGTAGCACGGGGCCTTTGTACTCACAAAGACACACAGACCTAGGCAAAGAGAGGAGGAGGGACCCTTGGGCATGCACTTTGCTTTCTATAATGGATATTGCTGGGATGCAGTGGAATTTTATTTTTTTAAGTATACTGCTTTAAATACATAATGATTTTGTGATTGCTAAAAGTGCACTACAGAAAATAGTGTTGTGAAACAAATGATCACCTTCTAATGTGCCTTTGTTTAAAAAGGAAATTGCAACAAAACTAAGATAGCACTTGGCTTAGAAAGTTGAATTTCTTAAAAGTCTAGAGTGTCTAGTTCAGTAGGATGTTTCTGTGTTAACCACAAATGTATGCTTGGTTAGATTTCTGTGAACCCCAAATAGGGAATAAAAATTGGGGCTTTGTCTCATTTCTTACATTTTTATTTTTCTAAGTGGGTGGTCTAGAAGGGAAAAAGATATACTATAATTTTACTAATGTATTTCAAGTTTTGCCGTGTAAGATTGATTTCAGTCCTTCATTTGCAAGTATATACTTTCTGATTCTCTTATTCAGGCCTACTCTTTACAAACAACTTTACTGAGCTATACTTTGCCTAATATAAAATTCACTTATAAATTTACCAAAATCTGCAACTATCACCACAGTCCAGATTGAGCACATCTCAGTCACCCTAATAACATTCCTGGTGACCATGAGGAGTCATCTCCTTTTCCATTCCTAGCCTCAGGCAACCACTACTCTACTTTCTATCTCTAGAGATTTGTAGAAAGTATTATATCTTCACACACACATACAGAATATAAATCAAAAATACATCTTTTCTTTAACAAAATCCTACTTATACACCAAGATTTTGCTGTTTGCAATGTTTAAAGTTTTTTTAGTAACAAATAAATGAAAGGTTGCAAAGAAACCTCTGAAAAACAGTCCTACAAACAATATGTTTTTCCACTGTAAAATACTACTTTAAAGCTTATGACAACCAACCAACAGACAGCATTTTTCCATCATGCAATGTTTTCCTCATTAAAGTCAAAAGTGTCCATTTTACTCTCTTCCAGTATTCCCATCCCCTCAACCCCAATCAAACTCCTCTCAGGTTTAAAAGAGTATATAGCACATATTCTTAACTTCATTTGCAGACAAAACCCTGGAGAAGTTTAGTCTCCACCAAATTTGGATCACAAGCTGAAGCAAGCAAATTAAACTTCCCCAAATGACATCCTGCTCCATAGCTTTTAAGAGCTATGATAAAGTTTCTAGACTCTCTTTAAAGGTATCCTGGAAATTCATCAGACTAGTCATAAAGCCACTAACTTCCTTAGTAACCCGGTAATATTGTGAGCTTTCCACATTAATTATAGGTCTTGTTATTTTAAGGAACAATCATTAATTGAGATCTTTTAATTAAATTAACAAGAGGGTATTAAATAGGTTCTACAAAATAACTCTTTGTCCCTTAACAACCAATGAAAAAAATTCTTATCACGATAAGTTAAAGAATTGACCATTGGTCAACATGACAAATGTATGAAATTAAGTCATTTCCCCATAACTCTCCAGCCCAGCACAACTGTGAAAGTAGATAAATCACGGGTCATTTGAGTTTGTACCACCCAACACAACAGCCTGGTTCAGGCGGATTCACAGACTTCGGGCAGCAGTCTTCACAGACCCCAGGTCGCCGGTTTCTGAGTGTAGTACACTGGCTCTCACAAGGGTGCCGGCCTGGTTTCTATTTTCTACTGGAATTTCCTCCTCTCGGGTGACAGGATCCCCACCCTCAGGGCATTCGCCTGGTGTTCTGTTCAGTGCCCCTGTTCTATAGCTTGCCCCTCGCTCTGGAACTGAAGGGAATTCCAGGCTTGCCTCCTGCAGAGTCCAATGACAAGAACACTCATGGACAGTATGCTTCACGTATGGTGGGAATCAGTTTTGTGAGCGTCCCAAGTTCCTCTTAGGAGACACCAAGGTGATATTTACTCAGGAAGTTGCTGAGATCTAAGACAAGACCTGCAGGAAATGATAGCAGGGAGGCCAGGTTGTAGGGCTAAAGCTGTAAAGACATCTCCGTTCAAAGGGTCACAAGAATGTGGAAGAGTCAGCCAAAAGAAACATCACAAAGCATAAGATGGGGCCACATCCCTTGGCAAAACACAGGCTGCACTGAAGGACCAACAGCTCTCTCACTGCCCAGCTCTTGTGGCTGCAGTCAGCAAGCTATATAGATTTTAAAGAGTTTAAAGAAAAGGGCATTGGTGTTTTTAGGGTCAGCCCTTGGAGGCCCTTTACATTCTTTGCTCTGAGGGAGTTCTGGACACACTAATGTAAAAATCGCAAATGCAAAACAAGAGCCAGCACTTTAAACCAAGGAGTAAATGACATTTTTCTGAGTTAAACTCTCCATTTTGAAGGGGTAAGAATAGCAAAGTTCATGATAATTTTTCTGCCTAGAATGTTTACAAAATAAGCTATGTGCTTAGTCTCTCAGTTGTGTCCAACTCTTTGTGACCCTATGGACTGTAGCCCGTCAGGCTCCACTGTCCATGGGAGTCTCCAGGCAAGAATACTGGAGTGGGTTGCCATGCCCTCCTCCAGGGGATCTTCCCGACTGAGAAACTTTACTGGGGGTCTCCTGCATTGCAGGTGGATTCTTTACCAGCTGAGCTATGAGGGAAGATATGAGAAAACACAATTTTTAACTTAAAACTTGCAGAGGGTATTCTGGTGACTTAGAGAAGGAGCTGAAGAGGATAGGTTTTAGATACTATAAGCTATATGTGACTGTATCTTACTTTTTAATTAAGAGGAAGTCTAAGAGTAGAAACTAGATATTATCCTTTTTTGAAATTTTCCTTTAGCACTGGACGCACCTCTGGTTCTCCACACATTCTAGTGAATAAATGAATGTTCAGTGCTATTTTGCCATTATCTGAACATACTCAACTTTCTTCTCCACAGGGACCATATGTGTCCCCTTTCTTTTGTCCTCACTCTTATCTAACAGTGGGCTTCCCTAGTGGCTTTAGACAGTAAAGAATCTGCCTGCAATGCAGGAGACTGGAGTTCAATCCCTGGGTCAGGAAGATCCCCTGGAGAAGGGAAGGGCTATCCACTCCAGTATTTTTGCCTGAAGAATCCATGGACAGAGGAACCTGGCAGGCTATATATAGTCCATGGGGTCACCAAGAGTTGGACACGACTGAGTCACTAACACTAACACACTTATATAACAGTAGGTCTAGCTACAGCAGCTGTGGTCATTTGAGACAGAGCTTCAGACGAGAAATCCGCAAACTTTTTGGGTAAAGAGCCAGATAGAAAATATTTTAGAGTTTGCAT
This sequence comes from Antilocapra americana, assembly GCA_007570785.1. Classification (NCBI taxonomy): domain Eukaryota; kingdom Metazoa; phylum Chordata; class Mammalia; order Artiodactyla; family Antilocapridae; genus Antilocapra; species Antilocapra americana. The sequence continues at coordinate 1,538,791 of ML663462.1, forward strand.
GCTATAGTCTGTCACAACTACTCAACTCTGCTGGTGTAACCTGAAAGCAGTCATAGTTGATATGTAAATGAAAAGGCATGGCTATTTTCATGAACACTAAAATTTCTATTGCATATAATGTTCACATGTGATGAACTAGCATTCTTTGGATTTTTTTCCCACTATTTCAAAATGCAATACTTATCTATTATTACCTTGCAGGCTGTTAAAAAAAAGCAGGCAGCAGCCCAGATTTGGCCCATGGGCCATAGTTTGCTGGCCTCCAATTTAGACAACTGAGTGACTATGATATGGTAGGTGCTCTACTAGGCATGACCACCTATTGAGCAAACTGAAAACAAAATGAGATTTGGCAACTCTTCAGCCAGTTGATTTGCTAGAGGAAGACAGGGCAAAGGTTTTAAACTTCAGAGAGGTAATTCTATGTGTGTACATAATTTTTAATTTAGTTTATCCATGTACATGGCAAAGTTGATCAAACTCATCAGCTAATATTTCCAAATGTTGGCTCTGATTTGTTTGAACTACAGTATTTGTTTCTTCTGATTGTAAATGACCTCATCCACAGTCTCAGAAGATGGTTTTAAAAATGGAACCCAAATTTATAAATCCTTGTAAAGTAACACTAGTAAATTAAAACAAATTAAAAAATCTCATGGGAGGCGAATGTTTTCCTTTTAATATATTGAGGAACCAGTGTTGCTAAGCTCAAGGAAACAGGGGAAGACTGTGATGATTCTGTTTAAATGTTAATAAATTCAGTCTATTTCTATAATATTCCCTCAACATCTATTCAGTATATATCCAATCAATGTGGATTTGTGGAGACTGGTATCAGAAGGATCGTCCCATTATCCTGCCTCTCGTGCTTAATTAGGTCATAAGGAAATACATATTGATATACATAACAGAAGGGAATCATTGAGTAAATAGGAAAAAATTGAGATAGATTTGCATCTTCTTAAAAATGTCAGTATTTTCAAAATTTGATTATATACTGTGGGAAAGTGAATGAGTTGCCCTATTTCTTCATCACTTAATGTGCTCACATCCCTGCTATGGCCCCATCATGGAGGAAGTATATTTCCTTACTCAATGGCATTAGGCTTGGTCATGACTTGCCTTGGTCAATGGTAGATGGGTAGAGATGAGAGTGTGCCTGAGTTCAGCCTGTGCATTAAGAATCCTTAGTCAATTCCACTTGTCATATTGTACATCTGCACTTCTCCAAATAAATGCTGCCCCACCAACCTAGGCCCTAGAATAAACACATGTAGAATGGAATCGTCAAGAAATCAAGCCCTGTAGGACTGGCAGCTTGACCTCGGGCCCATCATTTGAGTTCTACCCAGATAAAGCCACACATCTGTGAAAATAAGTGATGGTTGTTTTAAGCCACTGATTTTCAAAGTAGCTTTTTTATGCAGCAATTTAGTGTGGCAATAGCTAACTGAAAGAAACACAATTCTACATTTTAGATAACAGCACAAAGCATCATTTTGTGTGTCTGTGTGCACATGTGTATGCGTGGCAGGAGTTCTCTATTTCATTCCTTTTTAATGATATCCAAAATAAAATAGTGTCTCCCAGTGCAGAAATGTCCTGGAAGGCCCATAGCTCCTCACACCCAGGTTCTTCCTACAGTCCCTACAAGGGGATACGAAGGACCCAGAGGGTAATGAGGGCCTTCCCTGCCTGGACTGAACTGAAAGCAATAGGTTGGTCTAAGAATGTCGAGGTTTTAAAGAATATTTTCCGTTTCTAATAAAGATCAAGGCAAATCATATAGTAAACTGAAAATTGGTAAAAACTAACAATTCAAGTATCCAATAAGAGTGGGCCTATGTTAGAAGAATCAGACAGCATCAGCTCTTTTTACAACGTTTTTTAAAATAGTGGGAACCAAATAAATGCAGGAAGTCTTTAGAACTGTGTCCCGAATGATAAGGTTTCACTCTGCAGCCATCCTGAATAAAAACAGCTATTAAGTTTTTTTTTTTTGAACCAGCTAATCTTGATAAGGTTCAAACGTTTCCCCAAGAGAGGTCTATGAGCTGCCACTCCCTTCAAATTGAATGAATAAAAATTCATGTGTACCATTAACATCAGCATTTATATAACACTTGTGCTGCCCAACTGGGTCGTGGCTACTGCCAGTGATGTGGGACTCGTGTTTATCCTTGTTCATAAATACCTTTGGACGGTACAGTGCTTGCTCTCATGTACCTTTTCCAGGTGGCTGCAAGTTCAACCATGCAGTTGTCATTCCTGAAATGGGTGTTCCATTAGAATAGCCATGCAGAGAAGGAGCATGGAGCATTCATGCAGGAGGTAAATTCTGTGCTGCTTCAATCAAAAGCACTTTGCTAAAGAAAATACAACAGTTGGAATTACAAAATAACCACAATGCTCAGCTAAAAATACCAAACAGGATGTTCTTTATTTGTGGTTGTATATGTTACTAACAACAAGAACACCAAAATCCTCTCTGATCTCATTGTCAATTCACCTTAACTTTCTTCTGTTAGGTCTCTGGACCTTTCTGACATAAATGATCGATGGAGACAGGAATGTTCCCGCTGTGCCAGAAGGACAGAGGAAGCAATTTAAAAGGTGGCATTTTATGAAGAATGGGTCAGTGGCTGCCCGGATTAGAGGAGGAGGTAGGAGGTAGTGTGGGTGTGACTACAAAGGAGTAGCATGAGAGAGCTCTTCTGTGGTGATGGAACAGTCTCATATCTTCAATGTGGTGGCAGATACGCTAATCTAAACACATGATAAAATTGCCTGGACATCTCTCTGTCTCTCTCTCCCTCCCTCTGACTGTCCCTCCCTTCCTCACAAAATACGAATGAATGCACTTAAAAAACTGGTGAATCATGAACAAGGCCTATAGTCAAGTTGACAGCATTATACCAATGTGAATTTCCTGATTTTGAAATTGTACTGCAATTATGGAAGATGCTATCATTGAGGGAAGCTGGATAAAGGGTACATGGACTCTCTTGGTTTTACTGTACTTTTGCAACTTCCTATGACTCTAGAATATTTACAAAATGAAAAGATTTTAAAACTGTCATTTCAAAGGTAACATCTCAACCCAGTGCCATTTTGCAATCAGCCACCATGCAGTGGTTCAAGCACTGAGACTTGGCTGTCCCAGTTCCACTGCTTCCTAGCTGTTGTGACCTTGGAAGAGATCTAAACTTAGTGCCTTGGTCTCCTCATCCTATAAGTGGGAATGATAATAGGACCTACCTAACAGGGGTCTTTAAAGGATTAAATGAGATACTAGATACCACAGGTAATATGTCCAGAGTTCCTGGAAAGCATTCAGTAAGTATTGGCTGTTATTATTAAGACAGCAAATCAGTCTAAGTACTTCTAAGAGCATTAAGCCCTTGATTAATCTGGCTGACAGTCAAGCACACACTAGGTGCCAGGCACATGCTTCATGTGACCAAGGAGGCGAAGTCTAGACGTGGGTCCTGGTTCTGGTCTCTGTCCCTTTGGATGTTTCAGTTCTATAAAGAATACAATCTTTACAGATGCAATTTATATGCAAGATGGATGTTATGAAAGTGGAAACGCAGGGGCCTTGAGGAGGAAGTAACTTAAGAACCAGAGGCCCTTTCGGCGGTCAAGGTTGAAATGGGAGCTTTCTGTCTGCCAAGTTACTGGAGTACAGAATGGTTCAGCTGCAGTCTTTAGCTGCAAGCACTCCTTTACCAACAGACAGAAATGAGAATGAAGCACAGGTTAACCCATCGGTGTTGATGTATAACTTTAAGCGTTAAAATTATTTACCTATCAATCAGAAAAGGACTAAATCCATTCTTCCTTTATCATTCTTTAGAAGACATTAAACTATCCCCAGGGGTATAGAGGAAAAGGAATTTATTATAGTTTGAATTTGTATTAATAAATTTAGATCAAAATATTTCTGAATTAAGTATGGAGTTTCTTGATTTTAAATTAAGTACAATACCTATGTAAATATACCACTGTATTATTATACATGATAAGTAAGTGCTTTAACAAGCTTTGAATATTAAAGGCATGCACATCATATACAGATGGAGTTGGCATGACACATTACTAGCTTAAATATGGTAATATAGATGACTCATGGGGAGAGGAAAGAGCCATTGTAAGCAGTTTGGGAGTCCTCTATACACTCAGGAATTTAGGGTCTTTCTTCATGCAATTAAACTTCAAACAAGGCTGACATGCATATGATGAATTTTCTGTTTGCCAATTCTCCCCCATGTCTGCCAAAACAAAGCAAAAAATGTCCTCCCTTCTCTGTGTTGGCCTTTGCCCTTTGAAACTGATCTCAGTGGGTTTTGTTGGGTTTAGTACTAGAAGGAGATGAGTGAGCAGAAGACCGAGAGGCCAGAGCATTCATCTCTCACCCCGCTCCATCCCTGCTTCTCTGTATTTGGCCCTTGCTGCAGTCCTCACTGGGCACCTTTCCAGGGTCCCTTCCTGCGAGGTGGGCCATCAATGGGTTTTGGTAATGCTGGGCCCGCTCTGTCTCCCTGTGGTCACAGCTTCCTCCTGCTGATTTCTATGTACCTTTACACCCCTTGTTGATTCTGGTTAATAGTCCTTTCCTTAAGTTTGGCATTTTTGAGTGTCCCATCTGTTTCCTGTCACATTCTTATGGATACAATGCCCTTCTATGTGAGGCAGTAGCTAAGGTGGGAGAACATCTTATCTTTTGAGATCGAAGATAGGACTGTGGTTTTCATTTTGCTCAGACCACCAAACTGACATCATAATGGGGCTGTTACAGGTCATGTGCATAAATACTTACATAAATAATACTACGTGTGACAATTTTCAAATTCCCTCAGCAAACCTGACATCCCATTTTCTTGCTAAACAATTATTACTCAGTGGATTGAATTAAAACGGCACTGCTAAGTAGGGACTTCAGAGTGATGTCCAAGAGTCCTGTCCACGATGGGCAGAGCTCATGCCCTGTGTTCCCTGGCACAGGGGAACTCAGCAAAAACACAACTGAAGTGCTCTGCACACTGGTGACATACTTTTAACCTCTTTATTTCACTTGGATGGACACCTTTCTTTACCAAGATCTCAGTCAGCTATGGAAAGGGGTCATTCAAAAAATATTTTTAAAATCAATTCATCTGAACACCTATTGCTTGTTTCCATGGCAACTTTCCCTCAAAGCCATAACTCTAAATTCCTCTGAAAACTTCATCTCAGAAATCTAATGTATTTGGCACTCTAAACACTCAAATTTTACTATGAAAATTTAACTTGGAAGAATTCTAAGAATGTGTCAAACAATCAAAAAAATGGCGAGAAATCCTGACCAGTTTTTATTTTCATTTCAAATGATCATGACATCTTAAGGAAAGAGCCTTCATCAACACTGTTCATATTTGAGTAAAGTAGTCTCGTACTTTGTGTATAATTTACCCAAATGGAGATGTATCCCACAGCTACATCCAAGCAGTCACCATAAAGACAGAGAAAGCAGTATCATATAAGGATGGATGGTAGTTCTTATTGTTTCATTTGATCTATCTTTAAGTTTTTAAGTATTCAGAAAATACTTAAGAATAAAACAAATCAGAATAGTTGGTCTTTTGAAAGTAAGACTAGAGCCAGAAAATCTGAGAAGGTACATTAAAAGATATTAAATTAACTGTATTCATTTGTAAACCTTGTCACTCTTAGTTCAAAATTTTGCAAGCTCCTAAGACTTTTAAAACTATTTACTCCCCCATTACTTCAAAACTTACAATCTAAGACAGGCCATGCTAATTAACATTCACTGATGTGGCCAGGACTTGAGAAGGGGCCCCACAATCCTTGTCAGTGGCAGATAGAATGCCAATACACCTGCCACCCTGGGCTGATTGGGAGTTTTGTGGGGGGGGGGGTTGCAGTTGACATTATTCCTTTATTAACCCTTCATTATGCAAACTGCTATTCCAAGGCAATATATTATTATATAGAATTATTGGCCAATAGTCCTTATCTCCGACTATGAAATTCCTAATGGGAGACCTTCCCTCTCCCCTTTAAAATTAACATGAAATCATACGACCTGTTTCAGCCAATCAGATGCTCCCATGTAAGACTTTGCCATTCCAAGAAATAATATAGAGAAACAAGGATAGTTAGAAACCATTTAAGTCTGAGTACAAATTATAGGATGATGAAGATCATAGCAAATTATATAATTTTTAAAATTTGAAAAGGAATTAAACACTTATGTTAAATCCAATGCCTTTGAATCAGTTTGCCTCCTTAGCAACAGCAGTGGGCAATGACTCAAATCTGACTGATTTTGTCACTCTGTCCTCCTGGGTTGGCGAGGGGCCCACATTGGACCAATGAGGTGTGTCTTGACTGGGAGATTCTTAACCAGGATGGAATTGAGAGAGAAGAGCTGGGAGAAGCTAACTTTCTCTTTCTCACTTTTGTTTTTCTTTCAGTACCTTTGCATTTTCTCCAGAGCAGGCCAGGCTGCATCATATCCTCAACAAGTGATTGTTGGAGAGTGGTGGACCCTAGCTCCCCACTCACCTACAATCATCGACCCAACATCCAAGCACACAGACTTTAGGAGAATCCCTCACATCCTAGTTGGGAGATGATGATCACCAATTCTAGAGCATCACCGACTAGATGGACATGAGTTTGAGTAGGCTCCAGCAGTTGGTGATGAACAGGGAAGCCTGGCGTGCTGCAGTCCATGGAGTCACAAAGAGTTGGACACGTGTGAGTGACTGAACTGAACTGAACTGAATTCTAGAGCCAGGATTATCATGTTTAATAAAGTGCTATTCCAGCTATCTCAGAAAAGAGGTAGTGAACTGAGACAAGATCATTAGACACTGATGCATCAAGTCAGCTGAAGTCTGACACAAGACAGAAGACAGGAAACATTTAAAAACAAGATCCAAGATGACAAAGGGCATCAGGAGTTAAGGAGTGAAGAAGCAAAGCGCCCAAGGCAGTGAGGCAGTGAAGGTCCACCATCACCCTTCCCCCATGGAGTGAGACATGATGCCCATAGCATCTCACTCACATCTGGAAGAGGTAACTAACCTATTGTCTCACTCTTAAACAGTAGGGAAAGACAAACAATTCATTTGAGAGAGCACAACACAAAATGAACCTCACAAACAGCAAAGATGTTGATGTCTACAGAGATAAATCTAAGGCAAAGTTTCTTAATTTCAGCACTACTGACTTTGGGAATGGACAATCCTGTTAGGTTGTGCTGTGCACGATGCTGAGCAGCAACTCAGGCCTCTACCTACTAGATGCCAGTAGCATCCCTTGCCAGTTGTGACAACCAACAGTGCCTCCAGACATTGCTCAGTGTCCCCTGGTTGAGAACCACTGGCTTAGATTACTTAGAAAACAGATGCTGAAGAACATTTTTGTCCTCACACTATGGGAGAGGAAGCATTCCTGTGCCTCTTGTACTCTTAGTGTGTTCAGCTGAAATGGAAATGCCAGGTTACAAAACAAAAGACCTCTCTGAAAACTGGCACTCCATTACCTCAGAGTCACCTCAAGAGAAGCCCTATGTTGAACTCTCTGGATCCCCTTTACCACTGAATCTAGACTTTGTAGAAGCTTCTTGAACAGTACGTGGTCCACCATGTCTTTCAATCAATTGGTGGTTTCCAAACATGGCTTCTGTCAGAATCACTGATGCCAAGCCTAGGCCTTGAAGATTCTCATTTAGTGGAAATTGGGTGAAACCCTCAAGCCAGTATGTTCTACAATCATCAGCTGATGATGAGTGAAGTTTTGAATCCACTGTAGATTGTGGTGTGTATAGGTGAAACCACTCAAGTAGCCAGATTTATTTCCTTATAGATGTTTATTGTGTGTGCATCCTATACCAGGACCCATGCTAGGCAGTGGGAATATCATGGGAAAAGAATGATGAGGTCCTTGCCCTGAACATAGGGAGTCCAACACGTGTAGTATAATACCAAGTAGTGGAGCAGACAAGGAATGCAGCATCTAGTGTGCTATGATCAGTGGTAATTGATGGAATCAGAAGCACTTTGGAGAGCAGTCAAGGAAGTGAGTTTTTTTTTTTTTGCTCTGCAAATTATAGGTCTATATATAATCCAAGGCAGAAGAGATAACAGGAACAAGGTCCAGGGCAGGAAAGAGCTGGTCATATTTGAGGAACAGAAAGTACACTGATGTGGCTGAGCAGTGTTAAGCTGAGGGAGGGTGTTAGGAAGCAGAGAGATTTATGTAGGAGGACTTGGAAGGCCAAGGTCATAGATGAAGGTATTAGTCTAAGTGTAATGGAAACCAATCAGAGAGCTTTAAGCACTGAAATGTCACAATCTCATTTTTTTTAAAAGACCTCAACTGGTCCCACGACTGGACTATAGGGTTACCATGTTGCCTTAGTGAGGATGACGAATTCTGTGTGTTCGGGTTTAGATGACAGCAGAACAAGTAGAAAGAAGAGGATGAATTTGGAGAGTGCTGTGAAAACAGACCTGGCAGGGCCAGATTCAAGGTGGGGGATGCAGGAAAGAGAGGGCTTCAGGATGACCCCTAGGTGTCTGGCTTGGGCAGCTCACCAAGTCACTGACCATTTACTGAGGCAAGAAAGGCCAAGAGTGATACAGGAGAGGGACAGGTGAGAAACCAAAATCCCAGTGAAGAATACATATAGTTCAGTTCAGTCGCTTAGTCATCTCTGACTCTTTGCGACCCCATGAACCGCAGCATGCCAGGCCTCCCTGTCCATCACCAACTCCTGAAGTTTACCCAAACTCATGTCCATTGAGTCAGTGATGCCATCCAACCATCTCATCCTCTGTCGTCCCCTTCTCCTCCTGCCCCCAATCCTTCCCAGCATTAGGGTCTTTTCCAATGAGTCAACACTTTGCATGAGGTGGCCAAAGTATTGGTGTTTCAGCTTCAGCATCAGTCCTTCCAATGAACACCCAGGACTGATCTCCTTTAGGATGGACTTGTTGGATCTCCATGCAGTCCAAGGGACTCTCAAGAGTCTTCTCCAACACCACAGTTCAAAAGCATCAATTCTTCTATGCTCAGCTTTCTTTATAGTCCAGCTCTCACAGCCATACATGACCACTGGAAAAGCCATAGCTTTGACTAGACGGACCTTTGTTGACAAACAAAATTACATATAACTGGACAATAATATCACAACCAAGTTGAGACTCAAGTGTTTTTGGTTCAAAGTTATCACCAGGTGGGGAACAGAAAAAGTAAATAATACAACTTTATGATCAGAAAGGACTGAGACAAAGAGTAGTATCTGTTTTCTTATGATTAACAGATATCTCTGCTACACAACATGCAACAGGAATCTGATTGTTTATCAAGTAGCAGTGGTGCCTAACAGGTGTTTTCAGGGACTTTCCTGGTGGGCCAATGGATAAGAGTCTATCTGCCAATGAGGGGAACATGGGTTCGATCCTTGGTCTGGGGACTAGGATCCCACATGCTGCGGGGCAACTGAGACCATGCCTGACAACTATTGACCTACGTGCCCTAGAGCCTGTGCTCCACAACAAGAGAAGCCACTGCAATGAGAAGACCACACACAACAACTAGGGAATAGTCCCTGCTCACCACAACTAGAGAAAGCCCACATGCAGCAACAAAGAGTCTGTACACTGCAACGAAGACCCAGCACAGCCATAAATAATTAAATAAATAACATTAAAAAAAAGAAGTGTTTTGAAGGATGGGAGATGAGGCTTCCTAAGATGATGAGAGTTCCAGACCAAAGAGGTTATATTCAGGAGAAACTCAGGGCAGCAGAAAAGAAAGTGTGTTGGGAAGTGGGGGTGGGGAATGGAAAAGGTATCCACGATTAGTAGAGGTGTTAATTAAGGTGATTCAATAATCTCCCACTGATTCGTAACTTGCAAAATTTGGGCTTTTGTGAGGAGACAAACGAGTAGCAAGCAGAGTATTATAAAAGTGAATTCTGAGCCATGCAGCAGGCCAGTACAAATTCCACTGAACTTCCTAAGATGTCTACACTGACAGAACTGATGGATGATAATTGATCCATATCAGCTCAGCACTGCAAAGATGCTCAGTTCCGGGTGTCTTTGGAATTACCAAAGAATAGCCTGTAATCAGGGGCTTCCCCAGCAGCTCAGCAGTAAAGAATCTGTCAAGAATGCAGAGACACGGGTTCAATCCCTGGGTCAGAAAGATCCCCTGGAGGAAGGCATGGCAAACCCACTGCAGTACTCTTGCCTGGAGAATCCCATGGACAGAGGAGCCTAGTGGGCTGCAGTTCACAGGGTCACAAAGAGTCAGACATGACTGAAGCAACTGAGCATGCACACACCCATCCTGTAACCACCACCACTGAATTATTAAGTAGACTTAATGGCTTTAAAGTCTTTGAAAATCAAATGTTCATAGAAAGCAAACTTGGAAACTTTCATAATAAGACCTCAACAGATTTGGGTGAGGAAAGGCTGCCTGCCAGGGTAAGCAGCTTAGCCCTTCCAGTGGGTTCCTTAGGGAGGAGGAACCATAAGTAGAGCAAGGAAAGAGTCAGCATTTAGTAACGAGGCTGTGGTCAAGAGAAGAGGATGGGGGACTCCACCAAACAGGAAGTGATGTCAGCAACAGAGAAGCTCAGAAGTGGACCAGTCCAAGGGACAAGAATGGCTGCATCTTGACAGCTGGACTCCATGGGGGGATGTCCTAAATCAGAGCCTAAGTCCCTTCCTTTTTGCCACACCTCAGTGAACAGAACACACATAACCCATCCATAGACTTATCTTTACAGGCAGCAACATGAAACCTTATTGTTTCTCTTTTACAAAAAGAGGTTGAAAATAAGTGGGTGCTTCCAGGGAGATGCTGGGGATAATAGTATTCCATAAGTCGTTCCAAAGTGCCTCCGATAATTTGTTCTAAAACTAATACTCAGTGTAGTGATTCTACTGAAGTCACCATACTTAACTGCACAGGTTGTCATGAAATTAGGTATTTGTCACAAGATCTTGGTAGATGATCAAGGTTTGCAATATTTTCTTTGGAGTTAATGGAAGAAAGCATATGAGGACTGTTGGGAAAGGCAGATTAAGGTAATTGTTAACTTAAGCAAAGCGACCTGACTTTTGGGGGCTCAACAAAAGTGGGAGAACATTGCTAAGGCTGCGATCAGTGAAACTAGGCAGACTCATACCCCCAGCACCTGGACTGCATTTGAGGCTCTCTCTGAATCTCTGTGTTGGTCTTTCTCTGAAGTTCTGCATGTTCTTTGAATAGAATATATATAATATTCAGAATATTTACTCTGTCTTCTCTTTCTCAGTCTCGCTACACAGTAAATGTTAGATCTTCTTAAAAATATACATGAAAATTAGATAGACCAGGGGGTCTCAAGTGGGAGCAATCTTGCCCTCCATGGGACATTTGGCCCTGTCTGGAGATACATTTGGTTATCACAGCTGGGGGTCGGTGGGGCTATGGTACTGTATCTAGTAGGTAGATATCAAGGATGCTGCAAAACACTGTACAGAGTACAGGATGGCCCCACAACAAAGAACAATCCTGCTCAAAACATTCACTTTGCTGAAGCTGAGAAACACATGACGAAATGGTATTCAACTTAATTGATGTGCAAATTTGGGGTTTTGTCTATAGCAGTCTAGTTAAAGAGCTATCTGGCTGTGTAATTCAACCATGAATTATGGTTGGGTCACAACCCTTATGAAGGGTCACATTAAGTCACTGAAAGTAGGATATTTGATTGTTGCTTTATTATGGTGACAAAAGAGGAAGAAAGGAGGAGAATTTGGTCCTTCTAACTCAGTTTTCTGAGTCAAATGAGCTCTGTGGAATCAGGGCACGTGCATGAAACTCTCTTTTCTGTCACCAACTCCACCAGTGCCACCCTGAACTCCACTGCTCTAAACTTAGATTTCTTCAACCACAAAATAGAAAACCTAACCCACCAGCTGGATTTGAGGCTGAAATTGACACAGTGTCCAAACACTCTGCAATGTGTATAAGACAATTACAGTGAGAAGCTGCAGTTTCTCTAGGAGTGCTGCCAGGCGAGCACTGATTTGCCATCCTTGGCCCTCTATAGCCCCTCCAAATGCAGTCTGGCTGGTTCAGTGTCCTAAGCATCTCTAAAATATGCTGACTGCACTCAACCTCCAGCTCAGTTCAGGTTGAGAGCATCTCCTCTCATCTCTCCCTGGTCCAAATGCCAGGAAGCATGCACTTTGACACCTCCTCACCCTCGACCCCATCCTGGGACCAAAGCAGGATTTTCAAAATGCGAAGCTGACCAAGCCACCAAAAGGCATCAAAGGATGACACCCAGCTGGGAGGATGGAGTCACCATAAACTCCATGTGGGAAAACCGTGGGAGGAAAGGTTGGGAGGAAAATGTTGGCTGCATTTTTGTTTTGATGATAAAACAAGACAGTTGTGCTATACTTCAGGAAAGTGCCAACTGATTTTATAAATGCAGGATGCTCTTCTCTGCTTAAGTGTTTTATATTTCTCTCTTTGTCACTATTAGGACTTTTTGAAAAGATGAGTGAAGAACTCATGTCAATTCTTAAGATTTTCACTATTTCATCATCTTTGGAAAAATGGCCGAATACCTGGCCCACAATAGACACTCAACAAATGTTTGATGAACATTTGAGTAAAATGTGAGCCACTGATTTCTTAAATGCAGTCTCCCCTTGGCCAAACGAAAAAAATCACTGAAGAAAGAGTATTACTTGCCCCTGGATTAGATTTCAGAGGAGGCAAGAGGTACTGAGGACACCTGAGGATAATTCTTTTCTAGAAGATGCAGACAAAAAAAAAACAGCCCCCAGGACTTCAGGATAATACATAATGGGGCAAAACCAAGTTGGACAAAATAAGTGGAATATTTATGCAAAAAGGCAAAAGAAGCTCTTGGAATTACCTAAATCACTGGGGGAGAGCAGACAAAGAGTGCAGCGTTACAATAGATCTAAAGCCATAGAGGGTTATGTTAATATGAAAAACAATGGGTCACACTTAATAAAGTACATTCTTTTGACTTGTGACTGACACAGTGCTGCTGAGCACTGCTGCTTTGCCATTCTAAAGTATGCTTCAGAGGACCCGGGTGACTTCTTCCGACCAGAGAGCTAACATATTCTCTCTGGAATCTTCCTTCTGAGTCTTAAATCAGAAAATAGGTATGTAGTGATCTGTGCTAGAATATGGGGCAATTTCATCAGCATATCTTCAGAGAGCAAGAGGAGGCATTAACATCTGCTTGACTCTTAAGTTTTTGCTTTTAGGAAAATGAGACGTCTGATTGAAAATAATTTTTAATTTGTTTCATGATGCATTGGGTGTATTTACATAATTAAAGCAATAATCATTCATACAAAGAAGAGATTTTTTTTAAGGAGTCAGCTCTCACCTTTACTCCCTCACCTTGTAAATGATATTGACACCTCAGATTACAATTCAAAGGGCACCAGCACACAGTTCAAAATCAGAAGGTAGTGGGATGAGATGCTGATTAGACATAATGAGCACAGACCATAGATCTTTCTGTGCAAAGAAACCTCTGCTGAAAACGGGTTGCCCTTAATACCGCTTTAAAAGGCAAATCGCTGAGCCGCTAGTGTCTCAAAAGAAAAAAAAAAGGGCATTAGTAACTTACTAGTGTCTCCCTGGGCATTTCAATGCAAGTAACGCTGGCAAAACTAGAGAAAGAGCTGTCATAGGTTCCTAGAATGGGTGCCTGAGAAGGAACCTTAACGATTTCGTAATTCAGGCTCTCATTTTTTTTTCCAGCGCAGCAAAGTGAAACCACAGAAGGTCGCGGTGAGCCCAACCTGTCGTGCCCCCCTCGCCCCTCCCCTCCTGCAACCAGCCACTCGACTATGCCTAGGCAACCAGTTGGAGCAGCTCCCCGGGCCCTCTGCATCTATCACCCCTGTTCACCTCGACTCCTTCCTTGAAAGCTTTCCCTTTTTTAAATGTTGGAGAGTGCATTGTGGAGGACACCAATTCCCGGCAGATTAACTGCCTCTGCCTTACTATAAATATTGATGATTCCTAACTTTCCTTCTTAATTCTCCCCAATTTTGAAAGTTGGCCCCCAGAATGTCCCATCTCAATAGTGAAAATCATGTCTGGGAGAACTCAGTAAAGTAGCAGATGCTAGAACAACTGCAATGCCCCAGTCAAAGCCTCACATCTACCACAGAGACGTGTCCAAAGACTGGGGTAAACTAAGACAGATGCCTGTCAGCTTCCTGGGGGCGGTGCTCAGAATCTTCACAAGTAGTACCCATTCCTCACAAACATCTCTATGTTCATTTGACTTTTCTTTCTTAAGTCTTCTCTCTTTCTCAAAAAGAAACTCAGTCTACAATCTGGATCCTGTCGGTCCCATCATTCACCTAGAAATCTTGACTCCTTTAAAGGAGGCAAACTCCACGAATTCTATGTCTGGTATATCCTATGGTCCCCAGCTCCGCGCAGTGCCTGGCATATAGTAGGATGGCAAGAAATGTGGATATTTGAGTCAACAGGAAGAGAGGCCACCGACACACCACACCCTACCACCTTGTTATATTAAATCAGAAAATGTGCAATCTTGTGTCCCGCTACAAACTCCTAGGGAAATGCATGCCCCCTTTCCTAGGAGCAAACCAGCGGCACCCTAACGCGCCCTGCAGGGTTTCTCCGGAGGGTCCACTGATCACACGCTGGGATCGCCAAGTCGCCGTGCCTCCCGTCCAGTTCTCCGTGGGTTCTTGCTGTGTATCTCACCGAAGGTTGGGTGGGCAAACCTGGGCTCAGCCCCGGGAGTCCCATTTCTCAGCCTTGGCCAGAGAGGCGGCGGCAGGGTCCAGCCCCCGACCCCAAACGCAGCGACCACTGCGCGGGGCAGAGGACAGCGAGGATGAGGACCACAGGGTCTGGGAGTGGGGGCTCCCCTTCTAAGGGGCACCTGAGTTTCTGAACAAGTGACACTCGGGATGATGCACGCAGCACTCTCCAACCGCCCCCCCCCCCCCAATCACACACCGAGGACCTCTGCGGAGCCACGGGTCCTTTCAACTCCGCGCCGTCCCCCCAGGTCGGCCGTGTGGCGCCCCCTGTCGCCTCTGCGCGCGCCGGGACACTCACCGCATAGTGCAGCTGCGGTTTCTCGCGGTTCACCGGGTCCCCCATGTCGCCACCGGGGGAGGAGTGGCGGGCTCTGGAGCTCAGGCTGGGGTCGTGGCGCCTCTCTGGGGTCCCCCTATTTTACTGCCATCCTCGGGCAGTCCCCGGACTCGAGCCCTGCTCCCTGCGCCCAGAGCGTGTGCAAAGCGTCCGGGGCACCAGCGTCCCGCCGCGGAGCCGGTGGGGACAGGGAGGAGGCGACGGCGAAGGGGAAGGAGGAGGAGGAGGAGGAGGAGGAGGGAGAGGCCGAGTCAGATTCGATGGGCGGGCGTTTAATTCCTTCCGCTCCTGGCCGGCCCCAGTCTCGACCGCCGCCGCCAGCTGTTTGGGGGCTACAGCGACCGAGCGCGCCCACGACAGGTGTCAGGGCGGCCGGCGCTCCGAACTCCCACCACCTCGCCTCTCCCTGAGCCCACGGGCCCCGGGATGCCAGGGCCGGGGCTGCTAACGCCTTCAACACGGGAGAGAGGGAGAGAGCTTGGGTTTCCAAGAAAGAGACTTTGACTAACTTTGAAGGAGGTGTGGGCCTGACGCCGAAAGCCAATTCGGAACCGGCCCCCGGCGAGGGTGGAGTTTCAGTCTTTGGAAAGCCTTCCTCTGAGAGGATCTCAGTGGCGGGAACCTCGGGAGGGGGGCAGGCCGAAGAGGGGCAGCCAAGTCAGCTGCCTCGGGGAACTGTTGAGGAGAGGGAGGCCGGCTGGAGCCTCGCTGGGCCACGCCACTTCGGGCCAACTGAGTCCCAGAGGGCGTGCGGGACCTGGGCATGTCTAGGGACCCCGGCGGCAAGGGGGAGTCACGGAAAATCTGCAGGAACTCAGCTGGCACTGAGGACTAGCGTGGGTGCCAGGATGGAGCTGAGTTGGGAGTGGGGGGAGTGCTCGGAACCCTCCTTTCTTTGTCTTAGCAAATCAGAAAACAACACAGCGAGGATTTGGAAAAAGAAGAAACGCACACTCTTTGCAAATGCTGCCAGATTAACTGAATGATTTTAGCACGCACTGCAGATTCACAACGCCACCTAAAGCTGACTTCTACGTAGCAATCCCCTAGTGGAAGCCTACACTTTGAGCGCCAAGGTCCCTCCCGGGCCTAATATTCTGTGATTTGCCAGCAGCCTCTCACAAGCTACACCTAGACAAAGGTAGGGACTGGGACCAGAGCAGAGAAACTCCAGACTGTGAAATCATTCATTCCAAGCCCAAGGGGTGGCTATCAAGTAGATGATGGATTTGTGGGTGGCTTGTATCAATTCCGGGCTTCCCACGTGGCTCAGTGGTAAAGAATCTGCCTCCCAATGCAGGGGACACATTTTCGATCTCTGGATAGGGAAGATCCTCTGGAGAAGGAAATGGCAACCCACTCCAGTATTCTTGCCTGGACAGTCCCATGGACAGAGGAGCCTGGTGGGCTACAGTCCACGGGGTCGCAAAGAGTCAGACCCAACTGAGCATGCATGCACAGGTGTCAATTCTTCAAAGCTATGAGAATGTGAAGCCAGGTGCAGGTATCCTAAAGAATCTACTGCTAGATACCATGACAGTTCATCTGCCTGGAAAACTGTAAGATTACATCTTCTAGAGCTGACCATATGCCTACTCTCTGATCCCACTCATAAAAATATAGAGAAATGGGTGCCAGTGTCCTTTTCATGTACAAGAATGTTCATAATATCTTTAAAGAGAATCACCAACATGGAAACTATCCAAATGTCCATCAACTGGTGCGTGAGGAACCAACCTTGGTCCCTCCATACAAGAGAATACATACTGCTCAGCAATGACAGGAAAATGCTACTGTTGGACATGACAACATGGATTATTCTCACAAACGCTGTGTCCAGAGAGAGATATCATACTGAAAAAGAGAATGTACTGTAAGATTCCATTTATTTCAGAAGTTGAAATTCACATGTTGAACTTAAATATGGAAATGTGATCTCTGGCAATAACAACCAGAATCATGATTTCCCAGATAGGGAGGTGGTACTCACTGGGAAGGGAATGCAAGGGAACCTTTTAGGGTTCTGAAAATGTTCTGTATCCTATTCTGTATGACAGCTACCCAAGGACACCCATGTGTAAAAATTCACTGAGTGGTACAGTTCAGATTTGGGCAATTTACACCCTTCACCATGTGTATTTTATACTGTAATAGCAAAGAAACAAAAATAAATTTAAACTCAACCCCCTGCCCAAACCAGGAACTTCCAGCCAGAGTGCTACCAGTCTTGAGAGAAAGTCAGTTTCACCATTTGTCCAGGTCTCCTCCCTCCAGCCTGCTTTGCTCAGATCACCTTTGCCTCTGCAGACTGGGTGAAGAGAGTGAACCCAGTCACCTTGGAGGCCCTCCTTACTCTCAGATACGTCCAGGCAGAGCTGGAAAAACAACACATTAAAGCTGGAAAAACAACACATTTCACTCTGCTCTGCTGCTGAAAGCAACCCTGAGAGCTACATCATCAAAGACCCTCAGAACAAGGACAAGAAGCAGTATAAGCTTCACTACACAGCACCCTTATAGAATGCTGCTGGAGTGGCCCTGGGAGGGCATTCATATGCAAATACTCCATGTTGGGACCTCTGCTTCCTGGTGCTCTATTTAGAAAGAAGAACTCTCCTGCCTGAGGACTTCTTCCTCTGTTACACCTGCCATTAAGCCCTCAAAGCTAAAAATCCGTTTCCCTAAAGAAAAACTGTTTCATTATCTATCTATCTATCTACATACACACAATAATAATCGGGTCCCTGGATTAAAAAAAAAAAAAACTTAAACACAGTGCTTTGATCATTACTCTTGAATATGTCACCTCCAGGTCAAAATTGGGTTATCTTAGATCTTGGTTTGTTTGTCCTCTGTCTTTGAAAAATTTATTAAGTCACTAAACAGCATTGCTGTAAGCCAAAAATAATTCATCATTCCCCAAATGGTGTACTTACGCTTTAGGAATGACTTCAGTCTGCTAGCAAATTGTCATTGCTAAGTTGGACTTAAATTTTCAAGGGCAACAGGGTTGTTTTCTTTTTCTGTGTTTGAAAGGTTTGAGGAGATAGGACGAAGCATCTAAGAAAAGAAATCATCAGTCCATGCTGCAAGACTCTTCAATTCATCTCTGAGTGAGTTATGCACCTCTTCAGTTCTCAATCCATTTCCTCAAGACTTGACAAGGGATCTAGAAGATTGTGCAGAACTCTAAGAGGTCTGCTATATCTTGAACAATTTAATCATATGATATCCCTTATATTCCAGTTCAGTTCAGTTCAGTTCAGCCGCTCAGTCGTGTCCGACTCTTTGCGACCCCATGAACCGCAGCACGCCAGGCCTCCCTGTCCATCACCAAATTCCAGATATATGGAGTCTTAAAAAATGATAAAAAGGAACCTATTTACAAAACAGAAAAAGTAGAAAACAAACATGGTTACCAAAGGGGAAGGGGGAGGGATAAATTAGG
>ML663462.1:1572454-1611801 GCA_007570785.1 Antilocapra americana
AAAAAATTGTCATCAATTTTAAGTAACTTGAAAAAAAAAGAGTGGCATCAATTTTTTAATGGGCTGTGACTTCTAAGTCTTCTGAGTGCCTCACATATTAGCTCATTTAGTCTATATGACTTCTCTGGTGGTTCAGTTGGTAAAGAAGCTGCCTGCAATGCAGGAGACACAGGGTCAATCCCTGGGTCGGGAAGATCGTTGGAGGAGAGCATGGCAACCCACTCCAGTATTTTTGCCTGGAGAATCCCATTGATAGAGGAGCCTGGCTTGCTGCTGTCCATGGGGTCACAAAGAGCGACTGAACTGAACTGAACTAATCAGCCAAAAGTTTGGGTAATTCTTTAAAAAGACCTGGCTATTTCTTCTGAACTTCTCCTTTAAAAGCTGCCTGAGTTTCTGGCATTGGAGGAATAATACTTTAATCCTTTTTAAAATCTAAAATTGATGTTTTGGAGAAGTGCACACATCTTAAGCAGATTCCCACACAAGACTGGGCAGCCAGCCAGAATTCAAGAGTGCAGGTTGAGGCAGACAACACAGAATACAAACAGCTCCCTCAGTCTCCAGCACCTCTTAACAACTTCATAATGTTAAGACTAAACAGAAGTGGGGGGAAACCCTCTTTCCAAAAGGTCTTAGGATCCATGAATTACACATTCAGCTGACCCTGCAGCCTTCACTTTCTCCTTTGGCCAGAAAGCCCAGGGGCACAGGGTCTGCTCAGGGGGTTAATCCAGTGCAGCTTAGATACAACCTTCTTATCCTGGGCAGGGCCTGCTTGGAGCTGAGACCACCTAGGTGGTCACACTGTCAGGGGGATGTAGTCTAACATGGAAAGCCAGAAACAGAAAATGTGTCCCATTTGTTACTGAGACTAAAATGCAAACATAGTCTCAAACAAAGGGCTGAACCTGTTGTGGAGACTCCTGAGATTGTATGAGGAAGAACACATCATCTAGGCAACATTTTTAATAGAAAACTGACTACTCACTGCAAGGTTTCTCTCATTTAAAGGATTATGGATTTTTTTCTGGGGGGTGGGTGATGCTCCTTATTGATTTATAATGCATATATAAACTGAACGGTACTGAATTCATAAGTGCATAACAGTGCATTGTGCAAAGTGAACATCCCTGTTTAATGACTACTTAGAACAAGAAAAACCCTCTCTCAACATTTACCCCATAAAAGGAACCACTTTCCTGACCAACATCATCATAGATTTTATTTGCCTTTCTTCTGAACTTTGGATCAATAGAATCCTGCAGTGGATAGTCTTTTTTTTCCCAACCTGGTGTCTTTCATCACTATTGCATGTTACCAGTCTAGGGTTATTAATGAATAGTGCTGATAAGAACATTCTAGAACATGGTTTTTGGTGAACATAGGTAGGCATTTCTGTTGAGTCTATACCTGAGAATAGAATGACTCCATTATAGGGAATACATATATTCTGCTTTAGCAGTACTGCCCAGTAGTTGCCCAAAGTATTGGTACCAACCTATACTGCTACCAGAAATGTATGAGAATTCCAGTTGTCCCATATTAATGCAATACTTGATATTATCAGTTCTGGCACTTCCTTAATTAGAGTCATTCTGATGGGCACTCAGTGGTACTGTACTGTGGTTTTAATTAACATGTCTCTGATGACTAATGAGTTAGAGCACTTTTCATATGTGTATTGGTCTTCAGAAATCCATTTTGCAGAGTCTGTTTCACTCTTTTGCCCATTTTTCCATTCAGTTATCTGTCTAGAATTGGGGTTGGCAATGTTTTCACATAAAGAGACAGATGGAAAATATTTTTGATCTAGCAGGCCAGACAGTCTCTGTCACAACTCAACTCAGCTGTGACAATGCAAAACCATTCATACACTATAAATTAATGGGTGTGGCTGAGTCCCGATGAAATTTTCTTTACCAAAATAGTTAGTGGGCTGAATTTAGCCCATAGGCATTTGTCCACCTCTGGCTTAGAAGATCTATGTGGTTTTGATTTTTCAATATCAGCAAAAGTGGAATTGCATACCCAAACTTATTATCTGTCCAGTATTCACTCTTCTATTATTTATTGGTACCATGACAACAGAGGAAGTGCCAATTATGGCAGGTATTAACCTGGCTGAAAAAATTAAAGATATCAGAGATCAAGCATTGGGTGGAAGGCTTCTAAGAAATTATTAAAATGAAGCTCTCTCAGCAAGGATGGCCCTCTGAGCTCCCCTTTTCCTTATTCCTTCTGTCTAAGACATGGACATGATGGCTGGATATATAGTAGATATTTTGTGATCATGAGACAATCTTGAATAGGAAAGCGGGCACTAGGAATGACAAAACAGAGAAAACTCAAGACACTAAAGACATTGTAGAACTGCTATACTAGCCCAATCCTTTCATTTGTTTTATGTGTAGGAAAACTTACTACCTACCTTGTCTAAGACATTCTTATTTCAGTTCTGTTTCTTACAACCTGTTTCTAACAATGTAATTCTTAATGGATAAATGAAAACTCCTGTCTTTGATTGTATTTTTATTCTTACTAACTCATTACTGAAATGTTAACCTTCAGTTTTATTGTTTACTATTTCATCCATTGTCAGTGAACACTTAGTACATGCTCTTTTATCTTTTTGAGCTTTCTCACTGTTTCTGCCCTGTTTCCTCCCCTTGACCATGTCATGTTCAAGGATAAGAAATATTCCATAATTCTCTGTGCCCACAGTACTTATGTACATCATGTAGTTAATGTGCCAAGAAATAGTTCTTTGTGATGAGAATGGTTATGCTAAAGATGGTGAAGAACATTCTTCACTTGGCAAAATGATAACATATTTTTGGTGAGTAAGACAGTCAAAGAAAGGAGACTTTGGGGTCTGAAGACAAAGGGCAGGGCTCCATAGCCTCTTAATAGGCACTGAGGCCTATAATACTAATATTCTAAACTTATGCGACTCAAAGTTACACTCTTTTGGGCATTATTTAGTCTTCTGGTACACTACTGTGAACCTGACTTCTTATATTCTGAGTGCATTTAAGCTGAGGTTCAGGTGAATCTCATCTCATATAGGATGTTCCCTCATAAGGCAACAACCTGGTTGCTGTCACTTGCAGGTGTGTAGAGCCAGGCTCATACTCTCCTTAAACACGATATTCTAAGACAGTTTTCTATTAATATATAACTTGAAAGTATGAAATAGACTTTTCAAAACATAATCTTATTCAATGATTTGATAAACAACCACTTCTACTATGTTCTCTATAGTAAGTTTCCCTTAGTCGATAAGGGGTAATTATTCTGAGCTAAAGACCAGTTTTGGAGATGATTGTTTCAGCGGAAGGCTACTGACTGACAACCCCAGGCAAATACAGCACAGTTGCCAAGTTGTATTTCACAGTCAAGATGGAAATGCAACAAGACTCAGGAAATACCTGAAAAATCTACTGAAATCCAATTGAAGAGAAAAACACAACCTTCATTAAAGTGTTAAAGACAACACCCACTACAATGTTGATGTCAAGTGTACCAAGGGAGAAAAATCATCCCAGTGTGAAGTCAAGGAGATTGTTAGTAGGTGAAGCCACCTGACCTTATTTTGTTTCTAGTCAGGGAACTATAACTTTGGCTGTCCAGACCCAGAGGATTTGGTCCGGGTTAAAGGGAAGATGAAGGTTCCAGGAGGCTGAAAAGAGAAGAAAAGTATAGGGAGGAAGGGAGATTGTGCATTCAACATCTCACATAGATTCCATGAATTTGTATTACTTTAAAAATCAAATCTCAGCTGAGCTGACATTGAGTTACAGGTAACCAAATTAATGCTGACCTTTGAAATGGAGTGTTCTCACATAATTATCTTGCCTTCACTATGGATCGAAAATCTTGTCTTCATATTTTCAGGTAGGAGGCCAATTCTGATTACACGTTAGAGTGCATATAACTACCTGGAGACTTTCTGTGTGCTTTTTAAAGCAAAGGTACATGCCAGGAACCACACAATCCAAACGTCCACTCAAGCCTTTAAGAAGCAGTCTGTCCTATGTTTGACAGGATTTACTGAGGAATAAAAAAATGTTTTTCCTTATTCTTAAGACCAAAGGAATGACTGCTTTTCAAACCACCTCTGATTTCTTCAACTCCCTTCTATTGTAGCCCAGTCTGTTCTAAACTCACTCTCTTCTGTCTGAAGTATTGCAAAGCACTTTTCCAAGCAGGAAGCCTGATCCCAGTAATAGTGTGATTGTAAAAGTCAGTATAAAAGCCATTACAAAATCAGTCGCAACTCTTTCTTTACTTAAAACTTCAAACTGTCTCTGTTGAGAGAAGAAAATTCTTTTAAAAGCGCCATTCTTTTCCCTATTGTCTGAGTTCACATTGCCTAGCTGGTTAAAAATTGAAGTCGTTAGGAGTTAAGACTTGAGTATGCAGTCCATGCAGGCATGAAATAGGTAAATTTCCAGATTTCAAAACAGGACAAGAAGGAGTCAAAGGCTTCTGCAGAGGAAAATAGCCTCTTGAGATTGTAGGAGTCTTTAAAACTCATACCTATTCTCCAACGTCAAAGTGCCCCAGATGGCAAGGGGGCTGGATATTTTTCACCCCTATTTGGACATTCTTTCAGGTGATGCAATATAATTACATCCAGGCAAGAGACAAAAACAGCTATTCCAGACAAATCTAGATGTGTGCAGACCCTATACATGTACCCTCTTCCTTATACCACTCATTGCAAAGCAAAGATCAAACTTGCACAAAGAAGCCTAAGGTGGCACTGGCATGTAGCCAGTGCTTTTTAGAATATCAGTTAAATGATACCAAAACAAGGCTGTGCTATGTCAAGTTAAAGCAGTGTTATTCAATCAGGGTCATTCTGCCTCCCTGGGGATATTGGGTAATTGATGCATTTCGGTTGTGATAATGCGGAAGGGGTGGAGTGGAAGAGGTGAAAGGGTGCTCCCGGCATCTGGTAGGTAAAAGCCAGGGCTGCTACTAAACATCCTGCATTTCCTAGAACAGCACCCACTACAAAGAATCACCTGACCCCAAATATCAATGGTTGCTGAGGTTAAGAAACCCTGACTTACAGAAAGAGAAAAACAAATATTGTATATTAACACAGATATATGGAATCTAGAAAATGATACTGATGGATCTATTTGCAGGGCAGGAATGGAGATGCAGATGTAGAGAATGGACTGTGGGCACACTGGGGGAAGGGAAGGATGGGGTGAATTGAGTGAGTAGCACTGACATAAATACACTGCCATGTATAAAATCCATAGCTAGTGGGAAGCTGCTATGTAACACAGGGAGTTCAGCCTGGTGCTCTCTGATGACCTAGAAGGGTAGGATGAGGGAGGGGAGGGAGGCTTACAAAAGAGGGGAGATGTAAATATATATTAAAGGCAGGAGGAGAAGGGGACAACACAGGATGGCATCACTGATTCAATGGACGTGAGTTTGAGCAGCTCTAGGAGTTGGTGATGGACAGGGAAGCCTGGTGTGTTGCAGTCCATGGGGTCACAAAGAGTTGGACACGACTGAGAGACTGAACTGATATATTGTGTATGTGTATATATATATATACATATATACATATAAAATGATGGGTGATTCACGTTGTTATATAGCAGAAATCAACACAATTTGCCTTCAACTGAAAAATAAACAGCAAAAAAAAGAACAAGAAACTCTGACTTAGAATGAGCAGAAGCTAGAGCAATACCTAAGATGGGTCATACCCATTCCAAAGCACACTGGCATGAGATTTAAAACACATGCACTACTTGCTATGCCCAATGAATGTGCAGAAGGGAGATCCTGTCACAAATCCGCATCATCACAGCACGTTAAGGGTTTACCAGTTGCTTCATGCAGAAGGATTAATAAATTGAGTGTCAGACTCTTGTTACTGTATATGTTCAAGGAACATTTTGAGATCAACTGTAAATCTAATTTGTTCTTTCCAGAAGCTAACCATTCTTAGCGATTTCTTTTGGTTTTTACTCTACAATTTTGGATAAAAGGATCCCTTCAGATATTGTTCCCTGCAGTTGTCCTAACTGACCACTCTGATAAGAATTTCCATGTTCAGAGTGAGAAAAGCAAATCATGCTTTCTGCTATCTTCTTTCACAGTGAGTCCTGAATAAGGGCCATTTCATCTGGGCATGTACCAAATGAACAATTCATTAAGTTCAGTTTTGCTTTAAAAAGAAAAAGCAGTAGCCAAAAAAATGCTATTTGGTACCCATTTTCCAATAGGAATAGGATCAACATGGATGTAAGCAGGTTTTTTTTCTTCTTAATTGCTTTTCACTTCTTTTTTTGATCCTTTCCTAAGATAGATTCTCCATGTGACTCATACTGAAAAGAAAAAATTTCTTTCAGCCAGAAAAGTCGTTGGCAGAAAGTTGACATTCCATTCCTTTCCTGTCCTACCAACGTACACACATTTAACTCCAAAGAATGACTGATCAAAAACAGCCCTTCAGGGTCCTAAATGAAACATCAAACCACCTCAGAGAGTGGCAACCTCAGGAGGAAATATTTAATGAGCCTTAATACTAAGTATATAAATATATTCAAGGGACAAGGAAACCACAAAACTCTGATTGACATTCTAAGGAATATTTATTTGTGAGAAGTATCCTTCTACTTCATTATGTCTGTTAAATCACAAGAGGAACATTAAGTCTTGACATCTTGTCAGAGATATTTTTGGTCAAGCTACAGTTCACTAGAGGTTCCCTGGTGGCTCAGATGGTAAACAGTATGCCTGCAATACAGGAAACCTGAGTTTAATCCCTGGGTCTGGAAGATCCCCTGGAGAAGGAAATGGTAACCCACTTCAGAATTCTTACCTGGAGAACCCCATGGATGGAGGAGCCAGGCACACTACAGCCCATAGGGTCACAAAGAGTTGGACACAACTGAGTGACTTCACTCACTCGCTCATAGTTTACTATCAAGAAAAGGTGCTTATTAATGAAAAGTCTCTAAAAGCTGGGAACAGATTTTCAGTCCAAAATACTGAATTTCCATGAGGAAATATTTTAGGATACAGGCATCAGTACAGCATGAATTACACTGTTTTCCTTGTGTCTATAGATTGTATCGTTGAAGGGAATCGCACTACAATGTCAGATACCCACATTTCTTCAAGACTAGGGAGGACATGCTTGAGTGTTCAAGGAAGCAAGTTAAGATGACAAACCTGACCACTGTCTACAATAGACTATCATGATCTACTTATTGTTGTTATTTAGTCACTAAGTCATGTCTGACTCTTTGAGACCCTATGGACTGTAGCCAGGCTTGTCCATGAGATTTTCCTGGAAAAAATACTGGAGTGGATTGTCATGTCCTCCTAGAGGGGATGTATTCAACCCAGAGATGGAATCCACGTCTCCTGCATTGGCAGGCAAATTCTTTACCACTGAGCCATCGGGGAAGCCCATCATTCTCTGTTAGGTTTCCATAAATGAGCCATCCCTGGAGAAGGACAAGGCAACCTACTCCAGTATTCTTGCCTGGAGACTCCCCATGGACAGAGGAGCCTGGCAGGCTATCTACAGTCCACAGGGTCACAAAGAGTCAGACATGACTGAGCAACTGAGCACAGCAAGTGATCCATAGTTTGAACTTTCCATGTGTCTTCATTTACAAGTCATTTCCCTTCTATAGAGTCACAGCAAACTATAGTATACATGTAAAGAAAAAGGAAAAATTGAAAAGTCAAGCCAATTAAAATCTGAACTTGAGACTTTCTCACAAAATTCTACAACATACAGGAGTCTTTTCAGAGAAGGCAATGGCACCCCAGTCCAGTACTCTTGCCTGGAAAATCCCATGGATGGAGGAGCCTGGTGGGCTGCAGTCCATGGGGTCACTAAGAGTCGGATGCGACTGAGCGACTTCACTTTCACTTTTCACTTTCATGCACTGGAGAAGGAAATGGCAACCCACTCCAGTGCTCTTGCCTGGAGAATCCCAGGGACGGGGGAGCCTGGTGGGCTGCCGTCTATGGGGTCACAAGACTGACACAACTTAGCAGCAACAAACTACAGCCTGTGGGGCAAATTTGGTCCATAGCCTATTTCTTTAAATAAAGTTTTACTGCAACACAGCCACGATTTGTTCATATATTGTCTATATCTGTTTTTGGCCTAAAAAGGCAAGGTTAAGTTTTTGTGACCGAGATCTTATGGCCTGAAAAGCCAATAATAGTTATTCTCTGGCCCCTTACAGAAATAGTTTGCTTACTTCTGCCTTAGATCTCTGGCTTCTTTGAAGTGGATGCTTTCACATAGGGTATTTGTATATATAATTAATAATCTTTAAGAAAGGATGTTATTTACAGACTTAACCAAAAAAAGGAAAAAAAGACCATGCAAACAATCACAAGTCAAAAACACATGGTTCTAGCAAGAAAGATGTTTCTAAAGGATCCTGACTCTGCAAAGCATTCACTTGAAGCCATACAATTTGCATAAATGATTTGTGATTGACAAAAACAGAGTTTGGCTGATATATACATTTCCCAATATAGGAGTGAGGGGTTTTAATTTGTTATGGTGAGTGTCTTTAAATAATGGAGACCTATCTACTTTATAGAATATAACTGTCCTAAAATGCTCCAAGATCACTGTGAGATAGCTCTTATGTTAATGAAATTAGCAACAACCAAGACAGATTTCTAGAAGAAAGGAGTATAGAGGAGTGAACACATATTTCTCCACACAAATGCCTTCTTTTTTTAATTTTTTTATTTATTTATTTTTTTTACTTGTTTTTGCCATACAATGTCATGATATCACCATGGGTTTACATATGCTTCCCCTCCGGAACCTCCCTCCCTCCTCCCTTCCCCCCGGGAAATCTCGCTGCACCAGTCCCGAGCATCAATCCTGGGCTGGCAATTGATTAGACACATGACAATTAACATGCTTCAATGCCCTTCTCCCACATCATCCCACCCCTACCCTCATCCACAAAGTCCACGAGTCTATTCTATACATCTGCGTTCCTTTTGTTGTCTCCCATGTTGGGTTCTCATTACTGTCTTTCTAAATTCCATATATATGCGTTAATATACTGTATTGTTGTTTTTGCTTCTGGCGTACTTCACTCTGGATAATGGGCTCCAGTTTCGTCCATCTGAGTAGAATAATGCCTTCTTAATTGCAATGGCTTTCACTTCCAAGAAAATTCAGTCACTCTCTCGCCTGCCTCCACCCTAACTGTTGGAATCTTAAACTCAAATATTCCAGTCTTTAAGCACCACCTCCAATCCTTCCTCTTGTCTTGATTTTCTTCCAGATAATCAGTCCCCTGTCAACTTCAGATAAGGACTCTCCTTCCTTATCTAACCCGGATACCTAGGTCAGCTGCAGAAATTCTTCTTGCCCTTCCTTTGTCTTCTTGCTGTGATTCAACTAACTCCACTCCTGATCAAATGGACCACACCTCCTCCTTCCTGGTGAATACTAAGTTCATTGGGAAAAAATTGCACTAATGTGTAAACTGCATTATGCTAAGTAAGATAAGTCAGACAAATATTGTTAGATCTCACTTATACATGGAATCTGAAAAATAAAAACCAAGCTGATACAGAGAACAAACTGGTGATTGCCAGAGGCAGGCAGTAAGGGTCGGAGTGGGAGGAACAGGTGGTGGTGGTGATTTTAGTTGATAAGTCGTGTCTGACTCTTGCCACCTCATGGACTGTAACCCGCCAGGCTCCTCTGTTCATGGGATTCTCCAGGAAAGAATATTGGAGTGGGTTGCTATTTCATTCTCCAGGGGATCTTTTGGACCCAGGAATCAAACCTAGGTCTCCTGCATTGCAGGCAGATGATTTACTGACTGAGCTATGAGGGAAGCCCAGGGGTCAGTGATGCTTCCAGAATTATATACACAGAACTGTGTTTTAGGGTGGGAGACTGGGAGAAAGCTATTTTGACTTGATTTCTAGGCTAATCTTGAGTGGTTGGGAACAGGATGCTTTTGAAAATTCTGAGAAGCCAGATGTCCCACAAAGCTTTCCGTGCCACTGCCAGCTGAGGCACTACCCCCACTTCCCCAACCCAATAAGGCACCAAGGCCAATTCGCCCTACATCAGAGATCTCTCTCAAGCCCATTACTTTTTGTTATCACCACCAATGAAGGGTCTCTTCACTGGTCTCCCTGGCTTCAGCTTCCTTCTATCACCTTCCCAAGTCCCAATCCACATATGCCCTTCTCTGCTTCCAGAATGGTCTTTCTAAAATGCTGGATAGACCCATCACATCTCATAAGGAATGGGATCCAAACATCTGGACAGCCACTATATATTGCATGTGAGCCCTTGGAAGAGACCTCGCTCTTCTCTTTCCATGTCTGCATCTCGTTCTTCTCTCTACTGAAGTGCATACTCACTGGAAAGCCTGAGCTCCCAGGTGAGCCCTCCTCTGACATCCACATGCCGCATACCCATCCCTCCTTGGGCTACTCCTGGCCCTGTACTCCTATGCTTTCTCTGGGATGAAAGTCCTTTGGGTGTTCTCCATTTGCGCTTTCCTCCCCTGACCAAGTTCTCTGGAAAGCAGGGACCACACCTTCCAGATTCCCAGATCTGCATCCTGGGGCCTAGGGCCTGGCTCTGCAGGAGGTGTGGTCATTAAGGCTTAGTGAATTGACAAGAGAAAGTCCGAGGATTCAGAAGGATTCCAGGGCAATTTGTATCTGACTGACATCAGTGACCGCAAATGCCTTAGGCAGATATGCTAGTAGATGCTGGTAGATGGACATGTCTGGAAAGCCTTGGCTCAGAAAAAAGTGACAGATCGTGAACCCCCAGAGTGCCACTGGGAAACACTTAGAGACGCTTACACAGGGGTGTATTATTTCCCTGTGACAGGTGAGGTATTCACCCTGACAGCCATGGCGGATGAGTAAGCACATTCCAGAGCTATGTACACACACACACACACACACGTGTCATCAGAATGGTCCCCAGATACCAATAACAAGGCACTGTGCTGTTGCCCCTTTAAGGGAGGTTTTCCAGAATATTAAGAATTAGGCTGACATCTAGTTGATACTTACACAGAGCCTGATAAGAAATTTATGTTCAAAATCTCCACATGTACATGTTTTTATGTGCATGTGTATTCATGATTGTGTGTGAGTATGGTGTTTTTAATTGAGGTATAGCTGCTGAACAATATTATATAAGTTTCAGGTATACAATATAGTGATCACAATTTTTAAAGGTTGTTCTCCATTTCTAGTTATTATAAAATATTGGCCATACTCCCTGTGCTGTACAGTATATCCTTGTAGCTTATTTTACTCCTAAGAGTCTGTATCTCTTAATCCCCTACACCCTCCCCTCACCCCACTAAGAACCACTGGCTTGTTCTCTATGTCTGTGAGTCATCGTCACTAGCTGTGTTTTCTTTTGCTATCTCCTATGTGTTTAATCCCAGGTTGATGAGAAGGGTGATTAATGAATTCTCTGGAAAACAGCTTGCTGCTCTTGCAGCCATTTCAACACATGGTGTTCAAACAAAGTACAACCAACGTGTCATTTCCATGTGCTCTGCTACCTACGTGAAATTCTAAACAAGTAATACAGTGAGAAGTGAAAGTAATTTATCTCTAAAATTGAGCACCTGAGCCTCTTGGGCTTCTGAGTCATGCAAGCTTCCAGCTGAATGAGGCTCTCAAGAGGCTGTGGTTAGTAACTCACCTTCTTCCAAGGTGGGCCATCACTGACCATCCCATGAGGAGTCCAGAAACTTCACCCTGAAGATTCAAGTCCATTTCGTGGCCTCTTATTCATACTGACCATTCTTGCATCCTGAAAGCTAGCTGTTCCAAAACCATGTACTTTATGATCTAAAGTACAATTTCCCAGCCTCGGCACTATGGACACATGTGGTTGCACAAGTCTATGTGGTGGGAGCCTGTCCCATGCACTGTAGGATGTTTCACAGCACCTATGGCTTCTACCTACTAAGTGCCATTAGTATAATGCCTCTCCCAGTGTGATAACCAAAAATGTCTCTTGTGTGTGTGCTCAGTCGCTCAGTCATGTCTGACTCTTTGCGACTCCATGGACTATAGCCTTCCAGGCTCCTCTGCCCATGGGATTTTCCAGGCAAGAATACTGGAGTGGGTTGTCATGTCCTCCTTCAGGGGATCTTCCTGACCCAGGGATCAAACTCACATCTCTTGTGTCTCCTGAATTGGCCAGGCAGGTTCTTTACCACTATCACCACCTGGGAAGACCTAGACCTTGCCAAATGTGGGGAGGAGGGGATGGTGCAAAATCACCTGCCCACCCCACTCCCACACTGAGAACCACCAAAGGATGGTGTCTGGCTGGGGAATCATCAAGGAGGCTGTTAGTAGAGATCCCAGGTGAGAGACTCAAACACCCTCACTCACGGATCCAGCTGTGCAGCACAGCTCAGATCAGCTCTCCTGCACCTTACACACATTCAAAGTTTTCCTAAGGCCGGTGTCACATGAGCCCCAGGGAAGAGTTACCAACAATATGTGCACCTTCCAAAAGCTCATTCTGATCCCTTTAGTAGATGCGGGGATATAATTCAGCTCTTAAATGCAGAGACAAACACCAAGTCATTGCTTTTATTGCTTTTTCAAGTTTTTTTCTTAATCACTCCAAGAGAAAATGTTATCATTGTGGCCCATGCTGGAATCAGAAAGCAGGAGAACCACTTGTTGCCATAGCAGCAGAGCCAAGGCACATTTCCTGTAACCCTCAGAGTTCACAGCACAGTCTCCCAGTGCTATCTGACTTGATTGCTTTAATAGAGGAATCAGTATACTCAGGCATCACAATTAAAGAAATAAAGCTTCAGTTAAAAGTGATACGGACATTCGAATATGTGGTTCCTCACCCTTGTACTTTGTTGGTGTGAATGTAAATTAGTGCAGCCACTATGGAAAACAGTATGCAGTTCCCTAAAAAAACTAAAAATAGACCTATCATATGATCCAGCAATCCCATTCCTGGGCATAGAGCCAAAAAAAACCAAAATGCGAATTCAAAAAGATACATGCATCCCTATGTTCATAGAGTCAGTATTTACAATAGCCAAGACATGGAAGCAACTCAAGTGCTCATCAACAGGTATCTGAATTAAGATGTGAGATACACACATATGTGTGTGCATGTGTGTGTGTAAACATACATATATATTTATGAATGAATGCTATATATAAAAGAATGAAATAATGCCATTTGCACCAACATGGAAAGACCTAGAGAACATTATACTTGGTGAAACAAGTTAGAAAAGTTACACACTTCAGTCATGTCTGACTCTTTGTGACCCTGTGGACTGTAGCCCACCAGACTCCTCTGTCCATAGGTTTTTCCAAGCAAGAATATTGAACTGGGCTGTCATTCGTTTCTCCAGAGGATCTTCCTGACCCAGGGATTGAACCTGTGTCTCTTATGTCTCCTGCAAAGTTGGGTTCTTTACCACTAGCACTACCTGGGAAGCCTGCAAGTTAGACGAATGTTATATGTTATCACTTACCTGTGAAGTCTGAAACATAATATGAATGAGTGCATGTGCAAAACAGAAACAGACTCACAGACAGAAAATAAACTTATGATTACCAAAGGAGAGAGGGGGTGGGAGAGATGAATTAGGAGTTTGGGATAAACAGATACAAACTACTGTATATACAACAAATAAGGATATACTGTTTAGCACAAGGAACTATACCTATTATCTTGTAATAATCTATAATGAAATATGGGGCTTCCCAGGTGGCACTAGTGGTAAAGAACCCACCTGTCAATGGAGAAGACATGAGACATGAGTTTGATCTCTGGGTCAGGAGGATCCCCTGGAGGAGGAAACGGAAATCCACTCCTGTATTCTTGCCTGGAGAATCCCATGGACAGTGGAGTTTGGCAGGCTACAGAACACAGGGTTACAAACGAGTTGGACACAACTTAGTGACTCAACAACAAAATACTGTACATCTAAAACTGAAACAATAAAGTGTAAAGCAACTACACTTGGATTAAAAAAGTATGTGGTTCCTCTAGTGGAAGGGGGCTCTGTATATGGAGATCAGCTCGAGGGAAGCACCAAGGCTCTTTGTAGATGGACTTAAACTCTGAGTGAAGGCAGAATCTAGGAACCCAAGTGAATGTTCTGAAGAGCAAAATTCCAGCAACTAGCAATCCCTCTAGTTTGTCCTCTCAGCTCAGCTCTCCTTTGGTACCTCTGTCTACAATGCCTCCTTCATCCTGCACAGGGGTCACCTCCTTGAGTCCCCAGGAGAAGATGATGCCCCTTCTCCATGACCAAATAACACCTGTTCATAAATTGCCCCATTGCAGGGACATTCACCACTAGACTGGCAACTCCTCGAAGGCAGAGATGATATCTTCCCTGATATTTAATAAAGGTTTAATAAGTGTCTGCTGAAGTGAAGGCATTGCTTTGATTCACATTTAAGAAAAGATAAAAATCAAACAATAATAAAAGAAACTCACACAAGAATTTAGAAAAGCATGAAAAAGAACAATTATGAATCACACCTCCACTCCCCACCTCAGACTTCTGGCAGGAGGTTTTGGTTAGTTGAGATGTAAACTGAAATTCTAAATTTTCCATTGACTGATTTAGAGTACCTATTATTCATTCATCTATACATTCATTTGAGGGATATCTACTTGCATGTCTATGATGTCCTGGGCACCCAACAGGTGAGAATAATAATGTTTTATACTTACATAAGGTTTTACAGTGTATGCAACAGTTTCATCCACATAATCTAATCAAAGGCATATCCAGAAACTCCTTGAATGATTTTCTTTCCTAAGATCATACAAAGTGAGAGGTCCAATTCTCCTGACTAAGGCTATGCTTAGTGTTCTTTCTATAGCTATTTACATTCAGAATAATACTTCTGAAGAATTGTATGCTTCTCGGTAAGCAAATGGGCTTCCTTGATAGCTCAGTTGGTAAAGAATCATCTACAGTGCAGGAGACCACAGTTTGATTCCTGGGTTGGGAAGATCTGCTGGAGAAGGGATAGGCTACCCACTCCAGTATTCTTGGGCTCCCCTGTGGCTCCGCTGCAATGCCGGAGACCTGGGTTTGATCCCTGGGTTGGGAATTTACCCTGGAGAAGGGAAAGGCTACCCTCTCAAGTATACAGTCCATGGAGTGGCAAAGTCAGACATGACTGAGTGACTTAATAAGCAAATAATTAAAATTCCAAATCTTCAAAATTTCAACATTCAATTCACACAAGAATCATCTTAGTTAATAAGAATTTTACTCTAAGGAGATTTGTCACAGAAGCAGCAAATTGAACACAAGAAGTTCTCTCTGTGGCAAAGTCCCCTGAGCTTTGTCCAAAGGCAGGAAGTTCACTGAGTTTTTAAGACAAATAGCAAAGGAAGCTATGCAGAAGCTAAATGAAGTCTACATTTTTTCTTGGCCTTGCAAAGTTATCAAGGCCAAGTTTCCCAAAACTACTCCTCACTACTATACTCTGAAAGGTTGACTTACAAGCATCTTTATATGGGCACTTATAAAAGCCCCTATTCAAAGTAAGGTGATGCTACTGTGGGTTTGAAAAGCCAAGAAATAATTAGATACCCTTGGGTCACTAAGAACATGGAATCAGACAAGCTACTATTTCATTTGGGATGTATTAAATTTATTTGCTGCAATTTTATGTGAGATGGGCTAAGTATATTTTGTACAAGGTTTTAAGAGTGTTCTTAGATATTCCTTTCCCCAGCATGTTAAAGATCTTCTGACGTGTCCAGCTTCAGGATGTGCCTGCCCTGGCTTCCAAAGGGAATTGAGCCTCACAAAACTGGCTATTGAGGATCTGAGCACTTGAAAAGTGGCATGGATCTGGTTATAGTGCTTGAGGATGGTGGATGGAAAAGGAGAAAGACAATAAGTAGTATTTCTGGTTGAATATTTGTTTATTTCCAAGAAGTTTAAGTAAATTACTTGAGTTATCTCAAAATTACTTCTGGTTGTATCAACAGTATCTTTTTTAATCTTCCAAAACTGAGCCACATATGAGTTACGTGACATATCCCAGCCCTCTGAAGGTATGCTGTTGCTTACCAAGGCTCATAAAAGCCTGTCAATCCACATTTTTATTTTGTAACAGTATTTGCAAAAGAAGAGTAAGCACAGCAGCATGTAGAGCATATGTGTCAGCTCTCATTTTTGATAACTGTCCCATTTTCATGTGCTTTAATTAGACATCTTCCAGAGCCATCTCCTGTGATTTTGCACTTCAGGTGGGGTTCATTGTCCTCCCTTGGTTTTGTCTCATGCTGTCTCTGTCATGCCAGAGTCTATAAAAAGGGCCAGTCTCAGATGCAAACGGTTTACTGAAGGTTCGTACAATGAGTGGGCTCTCATGCAATCTTCAATGATGGACCTCCTTTATTATAAAATTACACTTCTGAAATACAATCTCTAAAATACTTTCCCTGAAGCATTCAGAGTACTGAGAAAGAGAAAGGAGGCCTAATTTGCAGCCCCTGAATTAAAACTAAGGGGATCTTTTTTCAAAAGGAAGTAACTGCCTGAATAAGAGGGATTTATTTTTCGGGAGAAGGCTTTCCAACAATCTGGCATTTGAATTCACTGGAGTATTTCCTATAGTAAGTTTCCATATGGGACTGCACTGGCAAGAATCAAGGAGTGTGGTTTTCAGGTCTTGGAGCTGATTAGGCTTATGCTGTGTTCTGTTTACTGATTGTACTGCGGATCCAGTCCCGCCTTATTGTGAGTCACAGCTGCAAGTCCTGCTTACAAACTCTCAATTTCTACTTCCATCTGAAACAGATGGTTCAACTGGGGAACTTAAGTCTTTGGTCCACACTGGGCACTTTAGATAGCATTTGGAATGGGGGGGGGACTTTATGATGCAGGCTGCATATTATGCAAAATATTTTGTATTTAGTACATACACCTCGGTCCAGTTTGGCCTCATGAGTGGAATTACTGCAGACTATGGACCAATACTGTACTACCTTGGAATAGGAGCTATTTGGCTTTATAACAAATAACATTTTTTTTCAAGCACAACTTGGGGATATGCCAGAACTTTATTGTAAACATGGAAACCAATACTTAATCTTTCATGAGTTTTCCTGGATTCAATTTCCTCATTATTCAATGGGCAGATTCTAATATATCTTCTTGACATTGGAGAGGAAACATATTCTCCAAGGTAGTGGAAGAAATTCCTATATTTACCAAATGGAAATTCCTCCATTTGCTTTCCAGGTCTCTTTTGAAAATAACCACAGGAAGAAATGGGATATACTCTTTCAGAACCCAAACTCTAAAGTACTTTTGCAGATTCAGCAGCATGAAGACAAAACAAGAAACTGTGACCTTCCACCTGGAATAATGGTTAGGATGATATAAACATGGCTAGACTCGCTGGTGACATCTTTGTCATTCTCCAAAGCATTATGAGTGGCAGAACAGTTAATGAAGCCCATCCCTACCACTTAAGAAGTGACCATCTGAAACTGGAGCAGCCCTATCTTGCCATGGTTGTATAAGTGCAGCCAAGGACTTCATTAGCCCAGGAACATTGAGGCAAAAGCAAAATGTTAAAGTTTTAAAATAAACATAGCAATAATATTAAACATTGCAAACTAGGGGGTAAAAAAGAAAAAGAGTTTTTAAGTCTCTATGGTCAATAAATCAAAACCTGGCCAATTCATTATATTTTGACATTCACATGGTAACTGAACTTATTTTCCTCTTTTTCACCTAACTTCACTATCTGTGACTTCTCTCTGATTGTAATTTTAATCATCTTTTCATGCTGAGTGATTTCAGGAGGCATCATATGATATTGAAAAAAGAGGACAGGAGACTAGATTATTCCACTTCAGTTACTTGATATCTATGGCATAGCACTTAAAATCTTTGGATACATTTTTTCATTTCCAGGATGGGATAAATATTTGCTCTGGGAGAATCAGATGGCATAATATATGTGAAAATGTTTAAAAATTCTAGCTTGTTGCATAATCTGCAGATGATATAACTGCCTAGATTGGTAACTCAAGAGATTCCACAGATAAATTATTAAAATTAACTGCCATATGTAAAACAAATCATATTTTGATAAACTTGAAGTTAGCAGTTATAAACTGCAATATTAAAAACTGTGTCATTTATAATTGCAAAATAATATATAATGCAATCAAGAAAAAAGCTATCAGATTATACAAGAGCTTTAAGAAAATTATACATTTTAATTATTGAAAGCCACTAAAGAAGTCCAAGTAAATGGAAAGAAATACCATATAAAAACAAAATGAGTAAATGTTTCAATATCCCCCAAATTTTAAGATAGAGTTCATAAAACTCCAAGCAGAATCTCAAATAATTTTTTAATGAAACTTGATAAGAAAAGGCTCAAGAATGGCTGAGATTTTCTTTAAGAAAAAAAAATCCATGTAGAGTGACCTGCCCTATCAAATGTCAGTAACAGAATGTGGCAAGGGTGACAGAATAGAGAAAGAAAAGTGAAACAGAACAGAATTTACCTACAGACTCACATATTTATGGAATTTTGATGTATGGCAGACCTGGTGTCTAGGAATAAAGAATTTCAGTTTCCTTGTCAATATGACTAGGGGCAGGGGGTGGGGGTGGGTTAAGCCCATTACTGTCCCCTAGGACCCAGGTGAAGATGAACCTTCTTTGCATATAACAGAACATGAAAGTACTCCTTGAAAAGGGGGGAGCAACATAAAACCTTGGTTACAAAAGACAATCAGGGTAATTTTCTAACATGTTCAACATAATTCATAAATTAAAGAATTACGACATTCACTAACTAGTGAATCTATTCTGTACAAAACTAGAAGAGGTGTCTGGCCTTGAAGAAATGAATATGTGATGAGTATTCAACAGGCAGTATGTTTTTACATGTTCAGAGAGTTTCTCCAATATTATTTTTGTTGCTGTTGTTTTCCTTAAAAGGGGAATAGTACTACTTAGAGGAACACAGTGCTTAGCTCTGAGGTTCAATAAAACAGAGAATAAAATAGAGATTTAGTATTAATACTATCAAGGCTAATACCACCATCAAGAGAGAGAAACATTGCATGTACTAGTCACAGTTTGAATACTCTCCATATCCCCTACATCCACCTTAGAAACCCTCCAGAACTGTGAAAGGTCTGAGATTCGACCCTACTAAGTGAACAAGTCTTCCTGCCACAGTTTCAAGGGTGCTGGCAGAAGCCATGAGACATGGAAGTCAGAGACTCACAGTGTGGAGATGTCATGGATAGTTTATTCCTCACAGCAGTAGCAGTAGCCAGAGTATCGGTTCTGGCCCCAGTTCCTCTTTCCACTGAGTCCCACAAGGCAGCCTGAAGAGATTCAGCTGACACCTGTGCACACAACGGATTGCACTGCAGGAGAGGAACCCTGAGCTTTAGGGAACACAAATTTTTATAATGGGCAGTAAGCCTGCCTGAACTTTGTCCCAGAGGGAGACACTATCTTTATTATGCTGGACCACAAACAGACCTGTCCTTCCCTCTAGGGAGAGACATGGCCTTCATCTCTCAAGGATGTTCACTATACAATTTTTTTTAATATTCTGAAACACAGGTGTTTTCCCCTATTCACAATCCGCATGAAATACAAGAGACACTGAGATTTGCCTTTCAACAGTGGTCACTTGCAGACAGTTTCCTACACTCAGATGGCTTCCTCTGTCTGCCTCAGGATAGTCTCTTGGCCATGGGAGTGCTGGATCACTTGCACAGGCAGACTGGAAATGCAGAGAGGCTGAGGGCCCAGAAAAGATTCCCAGTGCTGGCATGCATACCCCCACTTCATCACGCCCCAATGGGACATTTCCGAGGTGTGTTCTATAGTTTCTCACCAGAAAAGAGCTCCAAGTTCCCACAATAGTTATCAGCTCATTAATATATTAGTTATTGGCTTTCCATTTTTCTCTGTATCATGTTCCTACTCCCTCACTGTCCTCCTGGCATCACCTCCCAAATAAACTGCCTGCACTCAATTTCCAGTCTCAATACTTGGTTTGGGAAAACTCATACCAAGGCAGACAGAGCAAAGAAACTAAATGTGTGCTGAATTTTCAAGGCAGATAGAGCAAAGAAACTAAATGTGTGCTGAATTTTCAGGTCCATAACTGACATCTTTACTTTGTGATGTCTAGACTTTACATATCTCAGTATGAAAATAATTTTTTTCCTCTAATAGGATGGTCCTTGATTCACAGAGTTACTATGAAGACTTAAATTTTGATTCTCCTGAGGTCCCAGTTGTAGTAAAGCAAGATAATTCTAAACTTGATGGAGTCCAACCTTCTGCAATAGATTTACTGAAGACTTTGGCAAGGCTGCAGGCCAGGGAATGAGCTCATTCTTTAGAAATATGCCTCTGCCTCTCACCATTCCAGTATTTTGAAATGTGGCAAAGCAGGAATAAGGAATTAGCTTGGCATAAGCAAGTGTGTAAAACCCAACGTGTGTAAACATACAAATTGCTTGTGGGTTCCTAAAGCCGGACAATAATTCCTGACTCATCACCTCTTCCCTCAGGCTCCTCCATATTGCACACCACGGCTAAAAGAGTATGTTTTGGAGTTGTACCAACTAATTGTGTATCTTTTGGCAAGCTACTGCATCTCTCTAGTATTTGCTGTCTTAATTTATTAAATGGTAGTGATAACATCTCCATCTCATGGTTTTGTTGTGAGAAATACATGTGATAATATATACAAAACTCATGCTACAGGTGTCCATTTCATTCAGCAAGTATATATTGAGTGTTGTTTATGTGCTAAACATTATTCTAAGAGGCTGGGATAAATCAGCAAACAAAGTAGACAAACATTCCTGTCTTGGTGGAGCTTATATGCTAGCAAGCAGAGATAGACAATAAACAGGAAATAGAATATACAATTATTTAGAATATTAGATGGTGATAAATGGTAGGGACAAATTAAAAATATATCAGGCCAAGGTGGGAGGAGAAAAAGGAATCCTTTCACACTGTTGGTGGGAATGTAAATTGGTAAGGCCACTATGGAGGACAGTATGGACATTCCATCAAAAACTAGAAATAGAGTTAGCAAATGATTCAGAAATCCCACTCCTGGGCATATATCCAGAGAAAACTCTAATCCAGAAAGATACATGTTACAATAGCCAAGATATGGAAGCAACCTAGATGTCCATCAACAGAAGAATGGATTAACAAAAAGTGGTTTGTATATATATCTTGTGTATATATGTGTGTGTGTGTGCGTATTTATTTAGACATATATGTGTATATATACACATACAATGGAATATTACTCAGCCATAAAAACAATGAAATATTGTCATCAGCAGAAACATGAATGGACATTTACATTTGCCTAGAGAGTATTACACTGAGTAAAGTAAGTCAGATAAGTATTATATGATATCATTTACCTGTGGAATCTAAAAAGTAATACAAATGAACTTATTTACCAAACAGAAACAGACTCACAGACATAGAAAACAAATTTGTAGTTATCAAAGGGGAAAGATGGGGAGGGATGAATTAGGAGTTACTATAAACTGCTACATATAAAATACAAATGACTATGTGTAAAATAGATAAACAAGGTCCTATTGTACAGTACAGGGAGCTGAGCTATATTAAATATCTTGTAAGAACCTATAATGAAAACATGAAGAATACATATGTGTATATATAATTGAATCATTTTGCCATACACCTGAAACCAACACAACAGTATAAATCAACTATACTTCAACTTTTAAAAAGTACAGCAGGATAGGGAAGCATCAAGAGGGAGGAAGTGGGGTGGGGCAATTTGCAATATCAGATAAGGTGTTTATGATTCTCAATGAGAGATTGAGATTAGAGAAAATAGTAGAAGAAGAGGAAGTTAGAGAATTGATATTTGGGGAAAGAGTGCTCTAGGCAGAGGCATAAATAGACTTTAATGTACATGAAATATCTTCCATAAACCATCTTTATAAACAGTTCTTTAATTGAAGTAAGCAATGCTGACAATAACAATAAAAGAAACATGGCAAACATTTATTTAGTACTCATTATGTGCTAAACAGTATTTATGCTTCTCATACATTAATTAAATTGGTTCTCACAGCAGCTCTTTGATATAGCAACTATCTTTGAGAGAGATATTGTCCTATTTTGAGATAATAAAACTGATGCAGAGAGAAATTAGTAAATTGTTCAAGGTTACACAGCAAGGGAGGAATCAAAGTGAGGGAGGAACCAACTAGTAAGTGCTCAACTGCTACATCATAGTGCCTTTTTTAAACTAATAGCTAAAAGGATACTGGGGGCTTCCCTGGGGGCTCAGCAGTAGAGAACCTGCCTACAAGGAGATGTGAGTTCTATCCCTGGGTCAGGAAGATCCCCTGGAGAAGGAAATGACAACCCACTCCAGTATTTTGCCTAGAAACTCCCATGAACAGAGGAGCCTCATGGGCTATAGTCCTTGGGGTCGCAAAGAGTCGGACATGATTTAGCGCCTAAACAACAACAATATAGGGGTACTGGACAGGTTTCCTGGGGTAGGAATTGGGGGTGTGGATAGAAGTCTAGATGACAAAGGGATGTGAGTGGCCTTTTGGGAGTAACGGAAATGTTTTGCTGTGTTTCAGTGGCAGTTGTTTCACAATTATAAAAATTTATCAAAATGTACACCTGAAACAGATATAGGTTATTATATATAAAATTATTTCCCAGTGAAATTGATTAAAAATTTATTTCACATATCTTGAAATCACCATTCACCCCAGTCATTGTACAGAACATATCTCTTTATTTAACCATGTTTGGTGGTCTAAGAGTGATTTATGCGTTTTCTCTTAACTCTTATTTTTCCTTGAGGTAAAACTTGTATGGGTTTCTCAGGTAGCTCAGTGGCAAAGAATCCGCCTGCCAATGCAGGAGATATATGAGACTCAGGTTTGATCCCTGGGTAGGAAGATCCCCTGGAGAAGGAAATGGCAACCCACTCCAGTATTCTTGCCTGGAGAATCCCATGGACAGAGGAGCCTGGTGGTTTACAGTCCACAGGGTCACAAAATAGCTGGACAGGACTTAGCGACCTAACAACAACAAAAATGTGTATAGACTATGAAATTCGAGTTTCTGCACAGTAGCCGATGAATCTGACTAACCAAAAAATAGTATAACAGTTTCTGTTTGTTTACTGCTTGTGGTAGGCAGAACTCTAAAACGGCCTGCAACATTCCCTGCAATATGCCCTGTATACCTCGCTCCCATTGAGTGCGGGCAGGACCTGGGAATGAGATGAGAACTATAAGATAAGGTTATCTTATTAAGTTACCTTATATGGCAAAGGAGATGTTACTCCCATGATGACATGATGTTACATAAGCCCCATAGTAGTTGAGTGGAGAAATTCTCTCCCATGCTGTCTTTGAAGCAGTCAGCTGCCCTGTTAGGAAAAGGTCTATGAGAGGGCCATGTGGCAATGGACTTCTGGGGGCTCCTAGGAGCTGAGAGCAATCCTTGGCTATCTACGCGACCAGCAAGAGGGACCTTAGTTCTGTGATGATGAGGAACTAGATTCTTTCAACATGAGCGTGGAAGAGGATTCCGAGCTCAAGATGATACCCTCTTTGCAGTTTTATCTTATCCTAAGTAGAGGATCCAGTTAGGTATCTAAACTGCTGACAGAAACTGTGAGATAATCAATGGGTGATATTTTAAGCCATTACATTTGTGGTATTTTGTTACCCAGCCACAGAAACAGAACACACTGCTCCCTAAAAAGATGTACTCATTCACTTAACATTTATTGATCCCCTGCTATGTGTACTGCCCCAGAACAGCTCCCTCAGGCTGGAAATTTCCACTATTCTTTTCTTGGTTTAACCTACTAGTTAGATTTAACTGCATCTGTCTGTGTTCGTTGTGCAGCTAATGATGGGGCTTAGAGCACAGTCCTAGGAGCCAAACTACCTGGGTTTAAATCTCAGTCCTGCTTACTAGCTGTGTGATCTTAGGTAAATTATTTGCTAGTACCTCAGTTTCCTTGTTTGTAATGGGGATAATAGTTTCTGTTGCATTCAAATGGGCCATGTGAGTCAGAGTGGGCTAGGTTATTCCAAGGCAACAAATTAACCATGGAACCTCAGTGTTTTATGAAATGAAAATTTTTTTTACACATGATAGGTGTTCAGTTTGGGTTTTCAGGGGGCTCTGTTCCTCCTAGTTACTCACGGGACTCCAGCTGATGGCAGAGCCTTCAAATTGTGATATGACCGTCTTAAAATATGGCCTAGAGAGAGCTGGAGGGACATTTACCACCTTAGGCATTAAGTAACAACATTAGTTTTGCTCACAGCCCATGCTTTCAAATGAATCGTCCAGCCTCACCAAACTCGTTAGTCCGGAAGAAACTTGGACACAGGAGAAGCCCGCCATGTGGAAATCATCCCAGGTAGAGAGAAGAGGCAGTAGGGAGCTCTGAGGGAGGAAGGAATGATCTATTCAAGGAGGACTACGAAGCTGCTGTGACAGCTGTGTGGTGATTAAAGATGAGAAACCACTGAAGAGGCAAGGGGCAGGGAGGGTTTTATCATGATTTATACAGGGTTTTATCATGATTCAAAGTGTGTGTTAGTCACTCAGTCATGGCTGACTGTGTGTGACCCCATGGACTGTAGCCCCCAGGCTCCTGTGTCCATGGGACTTTCCAGGCAAGAATACTGGAGTGGGTTTCCATTTTCTACTCTAGAGATCTTCCCGACCCAGGGATCAAACCTACACCTCCAGTGGCTCCTGTATGGCTGGTGTATTCTTTACTACTGAGCCACCTGGGAAGCCCCATTCAAAGGGCAGTGGCTCATTTTTCAGAAACAAATTTCCATCTCCAAGAGGTTTTGTTGGTTTTCTCTAAAATAGCATCCCCATTTCTCTGATGACCCCCATTCCTTAGCCTGATTTAATTGCTGTAGGTACCTGTAATTCTATCATGTATTTCTTACTGCTTTCCTACAGACTCTCCTTACTAGAAAGCAAAATGAGGGTAGAGATCCTGTCTTGTTCATTCTCTCCTCAACATTTAGTACAGTACCTGAACCTAAAAGGCTTAATAAATGCTCATTGAATGACTAAATGGAGGAATGTTTAATTTCACTTTGCTTCTACACACCAAAGTTGATGAGTTCAGTGAAGGAGCACACTGTCTGCCAAAAAAGACCTTTCCAGGATAAATTTTCCATTCAGATTCTGTAGGAGTCAATCCTATAGGAGAATGTTAGTCCCTCCTAGGAGCTGATGGCAGGAAACACAGCTGCACCCTACGTCTGAGAACCACGGTGCTTCAGTCCAGTTAAAGGAGCAGGCCTGCACAGGAGTGAGTGTCACTTGGCTCTTTCAGTGGTAGCTAGTCATACCTAGTACATAGGGACTCTGAGGACATGAGTAGTGCTGGAAGCCACATCCATTCTCAGGCAGGCCTTCCATCAATAAAAAGTAGATGAAACATCCTTGAGTATTTGGAAATCCAAACTTTCTTTCTTTAGAGTCTTTCAAACAGAGTTGCCCAAATAAAGCCAGACTGCCTAAGATCAGCTTAAACTAACTTTCCTGAGTAATGTGTATGTATTTTTCATTATTAAATATATTTTAGAATAATTTCTGAAAGCCTTATGTACTTCTATTTATTTTTTCAAGTAAATTTTATTTTCATCCTTTTAACTGAGATATAATTGACATATGTCAATTGTAACACAATACTAACATGTAACAATACATATTAGTTTCCAGTACACATCATCATGTTTCAATACTTGCATATGTTGCCAAATAATCACCACGATAAGTCTAGCTAATGTAC
This sequence comes from Antilocapra americana, assembly GCA_007570785.1. NCBI lineage: Eukaryota > Metazoa > Chordata > Mammalia > Artiodactyla > Antilocapridae > Antilocapra > Antilocapra americana. The sequence goes on from ML663462.1 coordinate 1,598,384, forward strand.
ATTACCACACAGTTACACATTTTTTTTTCTTGCGATGAGAACTTCTAAACTCACTGTCTTGGCAACTTTTAAATATGTAATACAGTATTATTGACTGTAATCACCAAGCTTGTACATGATATCCTCAAATCTCATATATCAGCCAGGCAATCAACAAAATATTTAAATTTGCCCTCATGATAATATCCACTATAGGTATTAACATCACCATATATAGATAAGGCAACAGATCTAGAGAGGTTAAGCCATTTTCCCCAAGTTTACCCAGTCAGTAAGGTGAAAAGAATTTTAACGTGTATGTTCATCCTACATTCTATGACTAGAGGCAATAAACTGTGCTACGGCTTCCAAACTGAATCTTCCTGCCCTTAAATCACTCACTTTGTTATAAATACTTGTTTAAACATCTGTATTTCACCCAGAAATTCCATCTCTAGGTATCTCTGTGATAAATGAAGACATATGTCCTCCCAAATATTGGTACACAAATGTTCACAGCATAATTATTCACAACAGTCAAAAAAACCCAGAAACAAGCCAAACATCCATCAGCTAGGTCCTGGATAAACCAAACATGGCATATTCATAAAATAGAATTCTACTTGACAATAAAAGGGAATGAAGTATTGAATCATGCTACAACATAATAAACCTCAAAACATATAGGAAGTGAGAGAAGCCAGACAAAAAATATTATGTGTTGTATGATTCCATTTATACAGAATGTCCAGAATAGACAATTTTTTAGAGACAAAGTAGATTAGTGAATTCCAGAGACTGGGATGAGCAAAGGAGAGTGACTGCTAATGATGAGGGATGTTATGGGTGTGATGGAAATGTTCCACAATTGAATTATAGTGATAGCTGCACAATTCTGTAAGTTTACTCAAAATAACTGAATTGTAAACTTACAGTGAGTGAATTTTATAGCATATCTGCTATACTCTAGTAAAGCTGTTTTTAAAAAGAGTCAGAACCCTGCATGCAAGACAGCAAAAGGAATGCAGACGTATTGAACAGACTCGTGGACTCTATGGATGAGGGCAAGGGTGGGATGATATGGGAGAATGGCATTTGAGACATGTTAATTATCATATGTGAAATCAATCGCCAGCCCAGGATTGATGCCCGGGGCTGGTGCACCGAGATTTCCCAGGGGGAGGGAATCGGGAGGGAGGAGGGAGGGGGGTTCTGGAGGGGGAGCATATGTAAACCCATGGCGGTTTCATGTCATTGTATGGCAAAACCAATAAAAAATAAAATTAAATTTAAAAAAAGAGTCAGAGAAAGAGAAAATGCCTGTGTCTGTGTTACCTCTAGAGTATTAGCTATGAAGGTAGCAGGTACCTGTATTTTTCACTTCAACATGTCAAGTGCCAAGCACGTTTGCTGGACACAGAGAAGAAACTCAAAGACGCTTCACTTACCGAATAAACAAACGAGGTGTCAGTGTTGACAGAGGTGCCCCATTGAATTTTCGTCCCCAGATCTCACCAAGTTATAGATTTCCCCAAGGTATAGATTTCTTTGTAACCATCACAACCAGGCTCAGGGATGATGAAACAAAGTTTCTTGCATGCATGACAGCTCAGCAGGATGTTATCAAGGAAGCCTCATTCCTATCTTGGAGGCTAAGGATGGAGTTGAAAGTGGTGACTGGAGTTTAGACTTCCTGCAGGCAGAAAATCTTCCCTGCCACAGGCTCTAGTGGCTGAAAACCAGGGACCAATGTCAAGGAGAAAAAGATCAGACCTGACCAGAAACCGATCAGAGAGGATGCCCCTCAGACTGCTCATACCCTAGGTCTTTAGGAGGAAGCCTGGAGGAGAGACAATAGCATTTCTGGAAGTCAAAATATTTTCTTTTACCCAGTTGCCAACTTGCAGGGAAGGAAATTAAAGCAAAGCTGTTTTCCCAATTTAGAGCAAGGATATTTTCCATATTTTTGCAGAAATATTTTATTTATGAGACACAAAATGAACCAGGGGCAATCAGAAAGCAACAGTGTCTGCTGGCCGTTTAGCACAAGATGGGCTGCACATTTCCTTCTAGTGCTTTTTAAAGTGGTTTTAAAAAAGAAAGTCCAACTTGTAAAATCACACACATCTAATTCTCTCTGAGAATGAAAGCCAAGAGATGTGACCTGAGCTGAGTCACAGCTGAGTCAAAGGGAACTGCCTCATTTCTGCTCCACCCACAGAAGTGTCCTCTCCATAAAAAAAATATTAAGCTGTGTTTGTCCCAGATTAAGATTAAACCTTGAGAAGATGTGGGAAAATGACCTTTTACTTTATTTGTATGGTGTACAATGGTGTCCTTGTGTTTCCTCCTTCCCAACCCTCTGAAAACATGTTCCAACTTTACTGTAGTCCTGGTCAAGGAAGAACACAATAGGAATCTAGCAATTTTTGTCGTTTTAATGACTCAATCAAGAAAGAAAACATCACCACCATGCCGTGTTTGAAAATTTACTCCAAACTGATTCACTGAATTTTTATGAGATTTAGAATGACATTCGGATCCCCCAAATCTTAGGAATCAGCTATTTCTTTCCCCAAATCAACCACAACAGCTGTGCCATGGTGAGATTGGAATTCACAGTTGTCTGTGGCAAAGACTCTACAATATATTTTCTCCCAACTTTCTGACCTAAATCCTATGGTGATGCAACAGGAGATCAAACAAACAACAGCAGCAAGTGTTGGACCCATGTGGCACCTTGCTGAACTCATGTAGGTGTTTCTACTAGCTGCATGGTTGATTGAAATGTTTTTTTTAATGGAGTGGTAAGACCCTTGGAAGGATGTGAGAAAATGGTCCCATCTCTCCTCTGCTGTCTTCTCAGTGGTTGGGAAATTCACCACAGTCTGTCCCAGGCTGAAATCTGGGCAGCCAGCTCACTACCACATGATGGCAGCAGTTTACATGTCTCTTGTCAGTGGCATGGTAGATTTCTCTCTTCCTGCTCAGTTCAGGACTGCAGTGCCCACAAGAACCTGAACAGAGTGGCAGGTGGTGTTGGGTGAGTGGAGAAACAGGTACAAGTCACATAGTATGCAGAAGAATTTGCCTTGCATTCAACATGGGTACTCCAGAGAAGACATGGAAAGGGCATATGGAGAAAGATGAGGGAGAGAAAGAGGTGACAGAGGCCATGAGCAATCATACTCTTCACTTAAATACTGATTCCAGACTACTTTTCATTCAATGAGTGTGTCCCTCCAGGATGGACACAACTTAGAACAAAGTCAGAATGGCTAACTTTGTTCTGTCTATGTCTGTCTTCACCTGGCTCCCAAGGAGGCAGTGGCTTGCCAAGCTGAGATGGACTTAATGTTCAAAGTCACTCACTTTAAAATATAACATAGCCCCCAATTGGAAGCCAGCTAATTCAGACAGTGCTAACCCAGAGAATCAGTGATGAGCTCCACTGGCAGAAAATAAACTAGCAGAGGAGACAGAAAGAGAAGAGACAGAAAATTCCATGTAAGTCAGGAAGAATAGGACTGGTTGTAAATAGATCAGACTTTGGGCATCAAACTGCTGACCAGTCATTGATCAGAGAAAGGACATGACCTATTGGGTAGATTGTGCTCTCAGGGGGTTCAGTTGTAAGAGGCTGTTATTAGTTTATAGAGAAGTGACTGCTATTTGTTCAGTCTTGCCTGCTTCCTTGGTTAGAGAGCCCCTCTGTCCTTTGGGGAGGACAGTGTGTTCAGCCAAAATATTTTTATTTTCCAGCTTCTCTCAACCTTGAGCACTGCAAAGTCAACAGGTGCAGGCCAGTGAAATATGAGCAACAGTATGAGATGGATGATTCATGGGAAGGCTCCTGACTAGGCCATTCATTCATTCATCCTTGATTCATTTCTTTTTTTTTAAATTTTCTTTACTTTTAAAATCAGGTTGTTTTTGTTCAGTTTTAGTTCTCCATGTTGTCGATTTTTTTTCCCATTTCTATTGATCACTTACTGTGATCCAGTCACTGAGCAAGGAGCTGGGAAAGAAGGCTAAAACATGGCCCTTACCCCACAGTCTAATGGGAAAGGCAAACAAAGTAAACAGGCAGTCAAGGTACAATATGATGGGGCTTACCTACTATGGGGGTGAGTACTTGGTGCTGTGCAGAAGAAGTAGAAGAACATGGACCCAGGCAGGAGTCAGAGCAGGTTCACTTGAGTTGGTGACAGAAGGTGAGGAAGCAATAACCAGTTGAAGGAGAGGGACACTTTGAGCAGGAGGAGTGGCATATCTAATGGCCTTTGGTGTACTCCAGGGAGCTCAGTGGGTCCTTAATTTTCAGTGGGTCCTTAATTCTTCAGTCCACAAGATCAGCATAGGAATTAAAAATTTTGCAATTGAGAGACTCTCTGAAGGAATAAACTTTTGGAACAAATGGTCAACTTCAATTAATGATGAATAGAAGAGAACGGAGGTTCAACCCCTTTAAAAAGTCATCTACTCATGCTGCTACATATATATTCAGCCTGACACTTCGAACTGCTGCATCATGTTTCCTGGTGTGTGTCTCACCTATCTGTTCCTCCAGGGATGAACAATTAGCTGCCTGCAACTCCCACTGTCAAAAAATGCTCTGATGAACATCTCTGTGTTGTTGCTGATGGACCTGTTTAAGAGTTTCTCTGGGATATATACTCAGGAGCAGAAGTACTGGGTCATGGGGTAAGGTACTTGAATTTGACAAAGTATAAAAATATTCCTTTCCTGAATGGCTGTACCAGTCTACACCCTGACAGTGCATGAAGAGTCTTAGATCCCCAGGTCCTCACCAATGCTTGGCATTTCCAGCTTTCTAACTTTTTCCAATATGTTGGATTTAAAGTGATGTCTCACTATTATGTTAATTTGCATTTCTCTAACAACAAAGGAGCTTGAGGATGTCCTCATATATTTAATAATAATAATCTCCCTTCCCTTTTCTCCCCCTTCTTACCCTCTCTCTTCTCCATGTGTCTTCTTGTTCGTTTGTTTACTCCTCTGGGAATTGACAATTCATATCCTTGCCTGATTATTCTGATTTTTCTGTTGGTTTTCTCTGATCCTAGCATTGCTGCTAAACCCTGAGTTCAGGTAAAGCACTCATAGTGACTGTTAGCCAGCTGGGAGTCAGCATAGGGAAGTTCAGGGTAGTTCAGCAGGATGATAAGGACATGGACTTGTAGCTAGACTGCCCTGACTCACTTCCTACTTCTTCTTATAGATGGGTGACCCTGAACAAGTTACTTAACTCTTCAGTACCCCGATTTTCTTATGTGTAACCCACCTAATTGGGTTCTTGAAAAGATCAAATCCATGTGTATATATAAAAGGGTTAAAACAAAGCCTGACATGTAGGAACTATATACAAATGTTAGCTATTATTATCAACAGACAAGATGGCAGAGTAGGACATGCGCTCATCTTCTCATGTGAGAACTCCAAAACTGCAACTAACTGCTGAACAACCATTGGCAGGAGAATGTTGGATCCCACCAAAAAAAGATACCCCATGTCCAAGGGCAAAGGAGAGCCCCAACAAGACAGTAGGAGGAGTAGAATCGTATTTAGCATCAAACCCTATACCCACCAGAGATGCTTGGAGGGCTCAGGGACCCAGGGGCCCCACAAGAGACTGAGCCAGACTTGCCTTTGAGTGTTTGAGTGTCTCCTGTAGAGGCATGGGTCAGCAGTGTGGCCTGGGGACAGGGGCTCTGGCTACAGCAGACCTGGGAGGCATGGCATGTGAACCCCACCACAGAGTCACTGAGCAGACAACCCATAAACTGGAGAACAATTATACCAAAGAAGTTCTTACATTATTGTGAAAGTTCTAGGGTCCACAATAGATTTCCCAACCTGGAAATCCAGCAAAGGGACTGAGAACCCCCAGGGAATTTGACTTTGAAGGCCAACGGGATTTGATTACAGAACTTCCACAGGACTGGGGAAACAGACTCTTGGAGGGCACAAACAAAACCTTTTGTGCATCAGGACCCAGGAGAAAGGAACAGTGCCCCCACAAGAGACTGAGCTAGACTTGCCTGTGAGTGTCCAGGAGTCTCTGGTGGAGGTGTGGATCGACAGTGGCTACCATGGGGCCAGGGGCACTGAATGATAGTCCTGGCATAAACCCTTTTGAAGGAGGTCACCATTACCTCCATTACCCCATCACAGTTTGGCCTCAGGCCAAACTACAGGGAGGGAACACAGCCCCACCTATCAACATAAAATTGGATTACAGATTTACTGAGCATGGCCCTACCTATCAGAGTAAGACTAAGATTTCCCCACAACAGGTCCCACCTATCAGGAAGCTTCCAAAAGCCTCCTATCCTTATCCATCAGAGGGAAGACCTAATGGAAACCATAATCACAGAAAACTAACCAAACTGATCACTTGCATCACAGTCTTGTCTAACTCAATGAAACTATGAGCCATGCCATGTAGGGCCACCCAAGATGGACGGGTCATGGTGGAGAGTTCTGACAAAACCTGGTCCACTGGAGAATGGAACAGCAAACCACATCAGTATTCTTGCCTTGAGAACCCCATGAACAGTATGAAAAGGCAAAAAGGTAGGACAGCAAAAGATGAACTCCCTAGGTCAGTAGGTGCCCAATATGCTACTGGAGAAGAGTGGAGAAATAGCTCCAGAAAGAATGAAGAAGCTGAGCCAAAGCAAAAACAGCACTCAGCTGTGGATGTGACTGGTGATGGAAGTAAAGTCCAATGCTGTAAAATATTGCATAGGAATTTGGAATGTTAGGTACATGAATCAAGGTAAATTGGAAGTGGTCAAATAGGATATGGCAAGAGTGAACATTTTAGGAATCAGTGAACTAAAATGGAAGGGAATGGGTGAATTTAATTCAGATGACCATTATATCTACTACCATGGGCAACATTCCCTTAAAAGAAATGGAGTAGCCCTCATAGTCAACAAAAAAGTCCAAAATGCAGTACTTGGGTGCAATCTCAAAAATGACAGAATAATCTCTGTTCGTTTCCAAGGCAAACCATTCAATATCATGGTAATCCAAGTCTGTGCCCCACCACTAATGCCAAAGAAGCTGAAGTTGAATGGTTCTATGAAGACTTACAAAATCTTCTAGAACTAACACCAAAAAGATGTCATTTTCATTATAGGGGTTTGGAATGCAAAAGTAGGAAGTCAAGAGATACCTGGAGTAACAGACAAGTTTGGCCTTGGAGTACAGAATGAAGCAGGGCAAAGGCTAATAGAGTTTTGCCAAGAGAATGCACTGGTCATAGTAAACACCCTCTTCCAACAACACAAGAAAAGACTCTACACATGGACATCACCAGATGGCCAACACTGAAATCAGATTGATTATATTCTTTGCAGCTGAAGATGGAGAAGCTCTATACAGTCAGCAAAAACAAGACTAAGAGCTGTGGCTCAGATCATGAACTCCTTATTGCAAAAATCAGACTTCAATTGAATAAAGTAGGGAAAACCACTAGACCAGTCAGGTATGACCTAAATCAAATCCATTATGATTATAAAATGGAAGTGAAAAAATAGATTCAAGGGATTATATCTGATAGGTAGAGTGCCTGAAGAACTATGAATGGAGGTTTGTGACACTGTACAGGAGGTGATGATCAAAACCATCCCCAAAAAGAAGATATGCAAAAAGGCAAAATGGTTGTCTGAGGAGGACTTAAAAATAGCTGAGAAAAGAAGAGAAGTGAAAGGCAAAGAAGAAAAGGAAAGATATATCCATCTGAATGCAGAGTTGCAAAGAATAGCAAGGAGAGATAAGAAAGGCTTCCTCAGTGATCAATGCAAAGAAATAGAGGAAAACAAAAGAATGGGAAAGACTAAGATCTCATCAAGAAAATTAGAGATACCAAGGGAACATTTCATGCAAAGATAGGCTCAATAAAGGACAGAAATGGTATGGACCTAACAAAAGCAGAACATATTAAGAAGAGGTGGCAAGAATACACAGAAGAACTTTACAAAAAAGATCTTCATGACCCATTGTGATGGTGTGATCACTCACCTAGAGTCAGACATCCTGGAATTGGAAGTCAAGTGAGCCTTATGAAGCATCACTATGAACAAAGCTAGTGGAGGTGATGGAATTCCAGTTGAGCTATTTCAAATCCTAAAAGATGATGCTGTGAAAGTGCTGCACTCAATATGCCAGCAAATTTGGAAAACTCAACAGGGCCACAGGACTGGAAGCAGTTTGTTTTTCATTCCAATCCCAAAGAAAGGCAATGCCAAAGAATGTTCAAATTACCTCAGAATTGCACTCATCTTACACACTAGCAAAGTAATGCTCAAAATTCTCCAAGCCAGGCTTCAACAGTATGTGAACCATGAAATTCCAGATGTTCAAGCTGGATTTAGAAAAGGCAGAGGAACCAGAGATCAACATCCATTGGATCATCGAAAAAGCAAGTGAGTTCCAGAAAAACATCTACTTCTGCCTTATTGACTATGCCAAAGCCTTTGACTGTACGGATCACAACAAACTGGAGAATTCTTAAAGAGATGGGAATACCAGACCACCTTACTTGCCTCCTGAGAAATCTGTATATAAGTCAAGAGGAAACAGAACCAGACATAGAAAAACAGACTGGTTCTAAATGGGGAAAGGAGTACATCAAGGCTGTATATTTTCACCCTGCTTATTTAACTTATATGCAGAGTACATCATGGGAAATGCTGGGCTGGATGAAGCACAAGCTGGAATCAAGATTGTCAGGAGAAATATCAATAACCTCAGATATGCATATGACACCACGCTTATGGAAGAAAGTGAAGAGAAACTAAAGAACCTCCAGATGAAAGTGAAAGAGGAGAGTGAAAAAGCTGGCTTCAAACTCAACATTCAGAATACAAAGATCGTGGCATCTTGTCCCATCACTTCCTGGCAAATAGATGGGGAAACAATTGAAACAGTATCGGACTTTATTTTGGGGAGCTCCAAAATCACTGAAGATGGTGACTGCAGCCACAAAATTAAAAGATGCTTGCTCTTTGGAAGAAAAGCTATGACAAACCTAGACAGCATATTAAAAAGCAGAAGTATTACTTTGCTGACGAAGGTCCATCTAGGTCAAAGCTTTGGTTTTTCCAGTAGTCATGTGTGGATGTGAGAACTGAACCATAAATAAAGCTGAGCACTGAAGAATTGATGCTTTTGAACTGTGGTGTTGGAGAAGACTCTTCAGAGTCCCTTGCACAGCAAGGAGATCAAACCAGTCGATCCTAAAGGAAATTAGTCCTGAATATTCATTGGAAGGACTGAAGTGAAGATGAAGATCCAATACTCTGGCCACCTGATGCGAAGAACTGACTCATTGGAAGAGACCCTGATGCTGGGAAAGTTGAAGGCAGGAGAGAAGAGGATGACAGAAGATGAGATGGTTGGATGACATCACCAACTCAATAGACATGAATTTTAGCAAGCTCCAGGAGTTGGTGATGGACAGGGAAGCCTGGTGTGCTGCAGTCCATGGGGTTGCAAAGAGTTGGACACAACTGTGTGACTGAATTGAACTGATTATCAAACTGCTGTCTACCTCCTAGCCATGCTCTGTACCCCTAACAAATATATACTTGTACCAGTAGGCAGTATGAACAAAGCAGAGAGAAAGCAGCTTTTAGCCTAGGTTCAGAGTTCTCCATTTGTACTCAAATGTGTAAGTGCTACCATGGTCTTGGGCTCTCAGTCTGACTCTTCCTACCTGGCTAGGCTCTTTAAAGAAACTTCCAAGAAATCTACCAATAGTGCCACTTTCACCCAGCCTGTGATATGTCCTTATAATGCTACTACAGTAGCAGGAGCAATTATCTTAGACCACAAATCCTTTTAAATAGAAAGACAGGTGCTGGGAAAATGGAGGAGGGAGACTGAAGGAACATTGGCCCCACGTAAATGCAGATCCAGCCTCCTTTAAATAATAATAATAAAAAACTTCTATCTTTATGAGCTACTGTTATTTGAGTTTTCTGATATATTCACCTAAATCTTGTATTCATTTATACACTGTTTAAAATGTAAAGTTAATTCCACCTTGAGAATATAAAAAGAATGACCTCTTTGTGGCCGAAGACAGTGGAGCTTTCCCCTAAAGAGGAATATTTACAAAGTTATTATTTACTTTTCTTTATTTTGAAAGAAATCACTGTGCATTCACTTCAAATGTTTCTTACTGAGCTATTTTGTTTAGTATTTTAAAGATGATGTGATTAATTTTACTGATGTCTACCTCACATAGACAGAAAACTGAAACTAAATCACAGATAAACAGGAGTAAGCATAACTATATAGTAAAAGGCACAGAGACAGCTGTCCTAATACTCAAACAATTATTCATAAACTATAATTAGAGGAGAATGGCACAGGATGTTCCTACCTGTTCACAAAATTTAACAAATCTCAGTCAAACTCTCCTTCTTTTCCTTATCTTCAGTAATTGTCAAGGAAGTCCAACTGCAAAGCTATAAAATTTACCAATTCTTTCTTTCACAAGTTTACTTCTCTCTGTATACACTGTTTGTTTTCTTTAATATTTCATCATAAGTTCCTTAAACCTACCTTTAGATAAATTGCCCCTTTTTATTTAACTGCAGCAGGCCTCACACACACAAAGCAAAACCAACATTTATGAACAATTTTCCTTCCACTTTTTTCCCACCAAATAAGCAACTGGCCTCAAAGGAGTGTGTCATGCTGTAGATGCTAAAAAGAGACATGGCAGATGACCTGACTTTCCCACCTATACCCTGTCTATTCATGGTAAAGTTAAGACTGCCTTCCAAGCCTAGAACAATCCTCCAATTACACCTTTCATCCATCACCTGCCATCTTCTTTCAGCTTCCTTAGTTGCATTTGCTGATTCACCACACTTCACTCTCTATTATGCATTGATCCTTCTTACTACCCAAGCCAACACATGTTTTATAAAATCAGGCAACCTTATTGTTTCCCCCTTTTCTGCAGAACCTGACTCTCTCCCTCTTTATCTCATTAAAGCAGAACAATGACACTCAGTTATTGAGACAGTTGTTACTGTGTTTACATGGGCTTTGCATGAAAATTAATTTTGCCCTCTCAATACTTGTGTGGGGTAAAAACCATAGGAGATAAGGAAACTTAAGCCCAGAAAAGTCAACTTGCTAAAGTTCCTAGGACATTCCCACTTTATGCTCTGACCTTCCTCTGTCTTCAGCACTGTTCAACAGAAATAGGATGCAAGAGACACAAGTAGTTTTAAATGTTTCAGTAGCTAGATTTAAAAAGTAAAACTAGACAGGTGAAAATGATCATAATGACATATTTTATCTAACCTAAAATTCCCAAAGAGTATCATTTCAACATTCAATTAATATAAAAATAATGATTAATAAAATATTTTGCATTGTTAGAGCATATCTCAATTTGGACAATAAATTTTCATTACAAATATTTGATTTGGATTTAGATTTCATAAAATGAACAGTTGAAAAAGTCAACTCACATACCCAAGTTGTACCAAACATATTTAAATGTTGTCCAAACACTGAACATAGCATCATTTTTTTTAGTAAAGTTTAAATTTAACTTCATTATAATTACATAAAATTATAATCAACATCCCCAATGGCTCAGCTTGTGAAGAATCTGCCTGCAATGCAGGAGACTTGGGTTCAATTCCTGGGTCAGGAAGATCCCCTGGAGAAAGGAATGGCAACCCACTCTAGTATTCTTGACTGGAGAATCCCATGGACAGGGAGCCTGGTGGGCTACAGTCCATGGGGTCACATAGAGTCAGACATGACTGAGTAACTAACACTTTCACTTTTAACTTTCACAGTCAGGTTGTCAGTCGCACTACCCATATGTCATTTTCTCAGCAGCCATGTGGGGTCAGTGGCTGCCATGTTGGACAGCACAGCTCTAATCTAGGAATGTGTCCTTACAGACAACTCAACTATATGCTTCCATGTGAGCTCATGCAGTGAGTATGTCTCCTCTTCCTCCAAAAGAAAAGCTCATCATTACCTACCCTCCAGAGCTCAGCTCAGATTGTCTTCCTACACTGAGACTTTCCTGATTCACTCAAAAGGAATCCAAAAATTCACCTCTCCTCTGAACTTGCAGAGCACTTTCTCTAGACTTCCTCAATGGCAACCATTATTTTTCTCTTTGCATAATAGATGTTTCCTTTTATTCCCGTCTCCTTTTATTTCCTTTTACTCCCATCTTCGGTGTAACTCAAAACTGTAAAAAACAGTTCCGTAAAAATATTTTCTGCCTGAATCACCCAAAGTGATTTGTGGAGGAAGTATTAAAAAGAAACAAGCCTAAACTTTTGAAATGAACATATTTATAGTTATCCTCACAAACAAAATCAGAAGAAAAAAATATTTTAGCAAAAATTATAATCTCTTTGGTGTCCTTATATAAGTCGAGAAAGAATATGGGTAAAATGAATATCAGTGTACCTCATTCATTATAAGTTTTAGAACAGACACATTGGTTTCAAAAACCAAGGGGCATTTTAGACATACATATTAATTTATTTATGTTTCTTACAGTAAGGCAGAATAAATATCAAGTTGACCTTCCACAGAAAAAATCTATAAACTCTGGATAACATATCTAAAATCCATTAAATTCCCTGCATGAGTAGACAAGAAAATAAGAAACACCTAGGTCTCAAAATAACTAGACAGGACATTGTAGCTCTATAGCCACTGTTTGCCTAGAAGCAATTTGTTGAACCTGGTGAACCTAAGTTCTAGTTTTCTGGTCTCATGGATTTGTGAGATGAAATGCAAATTCCAGAGTCAGCCCAAGGTAGCAATTTGAATAGGACATTCCTTCCCATAAAGCTGGAACTCCAACAGTATATAACCTTGTGGCAAGGGGAAACACCCCTCTCTCCAATGATAAAACAGGAAAGTTTCCTGCCTTAAACCTGGCCAGTGGAAACAGCTCCAGTGTACATCATCAGGAGAGTGGGTACACTGTGGTATATATCTAAAAGGAAGTATGACAGAAGAATGCAACACTGTGAGTGAACTCAGATACAGTGATATGCAAGAGAACCAGATACAAAAGAATACAAAAAGTATGATTCCACTTACTTAAAGTAGAAAAATGGAGAAAGCTATTCTATAGTGACAGAGATCAGAATATGAGTTACCTTGGAGAAGGTCCGTCTGGTCAAGGCTATGGTTTTTCCATTAGTCATGTATGGATGTGAGAGTTGGACTGTAAAGAAAGCTGAGCACTGAAGAATTGATGCTTTTGAACTGTTGTGTTCGAGAAGACTCTTGAGAGTCCCTAGGACTGCAAGGAGATCCAGCCAGTCCATCCTAAAGGAGATTAGTCCTGGGTGTTCATTGGAAGGACTGATGTTGAAGCTGAAGCTCCAGTACTTTGGCCA